>PVIH01001124.1:0-259932 GCA_004025045.1 Sigmodon hispidus | reverse complement strand
GACCCAGATAGAGCACACTGGCCTTCTACTTCATCTACTTCATCTTGTCCATAGACCCAGATAGAGCACACTGGCCTTCTACTTCATCTACTTCATCTTGTCCATAGACCCAGATAGAGCACACTGGCCTTCTACTTCATCTACTTCATCTTGTCCATAGACCCAGATAGAGCACACTGGCCTTCTACTTCATCAGCTCTCCTTAAAGTTTCCACTTCTCTGTCAGTTTTTGTTTTAATTTATTTAATTTTTACATTAAAAATTTTTTTTTTTGAGAATGGGATTTTACTATGTAGTCCTGGCTAGATATGAGCTAGTGTGGTTTGCCAGTTACTAAGATTACCACATACAGTACTCCATTTAGCTCACCAGACTATTTTTTAAAGTCCAAATAAGCCTTGGTGAGGGGAGAGACTGAGCTCCCCTCTGGTGGAGTGGAGAGCCCTTGGTGTTCACTTCAGATCCTCTCAGCTATTGGCCTAGGTACCACCCTGGAGGATATAGACTGTATTACCACAGGGAAACTGAGCCATCTCCTCAGACATCTCCTATGGGTTAAAAAAAAAAGGGTCCTATTATCATTTTGAGGTCTTCATATATTTATTAATTAGTAATGGGATGATTTTAAGATTTCTGTTCCTTGATCTCAGTCAGTCATACCATACTTTATGAATCAGATATATTTACATGTATGGGTTATACTAAGGACTTTTCTATCTAGTGCTGTAGATCTGAGAATACTTGTCTTAGTCTTAATAATTGTTACTGTTTTTGCTAATGTAAGGGAACCCCTTAGGGAATACCTCTTAGCAATGTGAAAGTAGAGAACAGAATTCTATTCAGGTATAGTCACTGTATTAGTTAGGGTTTCTATTGCTGTGAAGAGCCACCGTGACCATGGCAACTCTTATAAAGGAAAACATTTAATTGGGGCTGGCTTACAGGTTCAGAGGTTCAGTCCATTGTCATTGCTGAAAGCATGAAAGCGTACAGGTAGACATGGTGCTGGAGAGGTAGCTGAGAATTCTGCATCTGGATCTTTATTCAGCAGGAAGAGAGGGTGACACTGATCCATCCTGGCTATGAGCATCTGAAATCTCAAAGTCCATCCTCAATGATACACTCCCTGCAACAAGGCCACACCTCCATGAGCATATATCTTATAGTATCACTCCCTAGGAGCCTATGGGGCCATTTTCATTCAAGCCACCATAGCCACTCATAGTTTGTAGTAAACAGTGTAGTTGGTAGAATGATACTTGGGTTTGTCTTTTTTAACTTTCATTGAACTATGTTTCCTTTTTCTGGTTGATGGAAGTGTCATTGTCTTGCTCACCAACTGGCAGACTTTCAGTTATTCTGAATGTAGAAGTTGTTGGCTATACTTAGAAAGTTAAAGAAAAAAAAAAAGACGAAGAAGAAGATCCCTTCCTGAGAAAAATAAAATTGGGTGCTTGCCATTTTTCTAAAGTAGAATTTTAATGAAGGACAAACCAAGCCACCAATTCAGTGTTGAGTTTTTATTCAATATTGTTAAGTTTGAAGGCTTAATGCCTCCTTCAAAGGACAGTAATATGACTGGACCCCATGTACTCAGGAGGCCTTTTGGTCTAGGATGTCAGAGCTGCAGTTGCAGGGACATAGCAAAGGACTCTCTTGTAGTGCAGGGCATTGCACAGAAGATTCAGCTTCAGACATCAGCCCATGACCTTCCTCTGCCTTTATCACTTTCTGGAAGGTCTCTGTAAGTGCAGAGGGTCTCTGGGATAATTGGAAGAGGGCAGGTAGCACTCTTCTCAGACTGTGTCCACGCCTAGTAGTGACAGGTTGGGGAAGGTAAAGGGGCTCCTCTAGTCACTGCCACCCTCCATGCATCAACCAGCTTCTTATTGCTGTGAACTTTCAAAGGAAGAAAGACGCTTTGGACCAGATTTCAGAGAGCCCAGAAACATCATAAAGAAAGAGAGCTGCTCAACTCAGGGTAGCCAGGAAGCAGACAGAGTGGGTTGTGGAGCTGTTCCTTCAAAGGATGACCCAGTGACATACTGACTCCAACTAGGCCCTGCTTCCTAGCCATCTGTTGTAGCTAGGTGCTCCTGTAGCTGGTGAGATTAGTACTTTTATAATCCATTTACCTCCCAGTAGTAGCATTACCAGATGGGGAAACTAAGCCTTCAACCCATTAGCCTTTGAAGACATTTTCAAACCATAACACCAGATAGATAATTTGCTGTGTTAGTCAGTGACATTTTAGGATATTCAGTGTTTTGCTTAAGTAAAGGCAAGTCTCCCTCAAAAACATTCTAAAGAACTGAATGCTTACTTCTTTTATGTTAACTTAGCATTCATGAATGCCAGTGCACACAGCTCTTTATAATTTCCTTAAAAATATTTTTGCATTTTATTTACTCATGCATGCGCATGTCATAGCATGTACATGGAGGGCACAGTTCACTGCACAGAATCAGTTCTCTCCTTTCAGGCATGGGTTCTGGGGATCAGGGGAAGGTGTGGTGTGGTTTGGTGGCAAGCAAGCATCTTTACCTGCTGAGGCATCTTGTGGGTCCAGCTTGATAATTTTCAGTGCAGTTTGACTTCTGTTTTGTTTTGTTTGTTTTTTTTTTTTTTCATTGTGATCATCCTCTTGTGAGTCAGGCTAAGGGTTTCTTTGTTTCATTTAATTTTTCTTTTGCTTTTAATGATTCACGTTCTAGTAAAGAGAACAGGGAATCAGAAAGACACAACCCAGGCTGCCTTCAGTGAAATGGCCTTTTTGGGATGCAATCCTTCGGGTTGTAGGCATCCCTGTGTTGATGGGGCTAGGGTTATTAAGTCAAGTTAAATTGACATAACCCTGATAGCAAAAAGTCCAAATTTGCAGAAAGCTTTCTAATGTTTATTCATACATAGGGAACTGTTCTTCACCTCCCATTTTGCTTATTCAATCCATGCCAAGTCCACATATCCAGGAAGAAATGAACCGGGTGACAGTACAACCCCCGCCCCACACTTTCCTTCGGAACTGTAACACTGCACGTTCCTGTTGTCTGTTTGTTGTCCTAGCTGACAATAGGGAGCTTATTTTCTGGTGAAGTAAGAACAGAGAATCTGAGAATTGGTTGGTTTCAACTCTTTTCAGGTTGAGAATCTGAAGAGATCTTAGTCTTGGCCATTGTGGGGTTTTTGCTAGTTTTGTTTTTAAGTAGGAACCTGAGGCAGTAAGTCTCAAGGCTGGCTCCTCAGCAGCTTTTCCTAGGATCCTCTCCATGGAGCTTTTGTTTCCTAGGCCAGAAAGAGGCTCATAATTGCTTTAGGGGTGAAAATGGAGCTCACTCATTTAATGAGACCACCTTGAATAGCAGCATCCTTGTGATGGGAGAATTAGTTTCTGCCCCTTTTCTTCCTTCCAGACCTTCACAAGGCATTCAATTTATCTGCCGTGGCTGGTTATACATATACTCAGGACCAATATCTAAGTCTCTCCTTCAGTTGCCCTTTAATTCATGTGACATTTTTCTGACATGTCTGAATATTCTATGGGGCTCATATAAGCTGTCATCATTATTCATCACCATGTGTGTTGTGACTGTAAGTCTGCCTTTGATCCAGTTCAAGAAGCATTTGTCTACTGAGAGAGTACCTCTTATATATTGGGCCCTTGGCTTCTCTTATCGCCGTCAAAATGTTAGTGGCATATTTCAAATTTTGTTTTGCAGTATTTAAATACGACATTTCCAAAAATGCAAATTAAGGAGCTATCTGGACATCTCTAAGTGTGAAATATCTGAGACCTGCAAATCATGTGCATTATAAGGCTTAATAGAATAGAATACATGATGTGCATCTCATGTACATGTACAAGAACATTGGAGAGTGAAAAATCATTAGAATATGCTGACCGGAACATTCTCCAAATTAAAGGCATTTGTCCCTTTTGGTGATTCCAACTGTGTTTGCTCTTCTTAAAGTCACTTAGTAAATGACTGTGAGATCTGTTGAGTTGGAACATGGATAAAACTATACACATAGTCAGGTATGGATGGAGTACACCTTTAATCCCAGCCCTGGGAGGCAGAGGCAGGAGAATCTCTGTGAGTTCGAGGCCAATGTGGTCTACATAGTGAGTTCTAGGACAGCCAGGGCAGTTGTAGAATTACCCTGTCTTTAAAAAAACCAAACCAAACCATAAATGAACTTCTTGCATTCACCTGGCCACATTTTTTTTTTGATAATTTACATGCCATCATAATAACACCTTTAAAATGGGGCATTATGTAGCCCTAGATTACAGGAAATGGAGTATGCCTGGAGGATTATTCTGGAATATGTAATTAAGAGCCTGAGATTGATAAGATTTCCCAAGCCAGCTGAGCCAGGTGGTGGAGTATCTGGAATGCCAGACTCTCAGGAAACTCTGCTTTAGCTGCCCTCTGGAAAGATGGATAATTAATAAGGATGTGAAATACGGAAGGTGACAGTAGCTTTAGATTTTTAGTGTATATGTCTTACCCCAGAGCATACAGGAACACTAGCTAAGGGAGTTTTGAAAAACAGCTATAGGAGCCTAGCACAGCAAGCCTAAGCTCTAGGGAGTGTGTGTGTCCTGGTCCATACCCCCCCCCACACACACACACTCACACACACCACATACACTGCCTTTTGATTATTGGAGATACTGAAGAAAGACAGGGATGGGGGGGCAAATACCTTTATTCAAATGTATTTCTAAATAGAAAAGAGGGAAGGAGAGGAGGGAGGGAGGGGGAGGAGAGGAATAATTGGGAAAAAAACAAGAGTCCTTATTTGTATTACCTGCCAAAATTAGACCATTAATTTGAAATTCTTTCAAACAGTTGTAAAAACTAGAAACAATAATAAGAAAATCTACCCCAGATGAAAAGTTTCTGACCAGTGGTAGAACTGATCCCAAATAACTTCACGTGACACCTTTCCCATCTCTTCTATTCCCCCATGTAATAGTTTTAAGTGGTACTCTTAGGAAATAAATAACTAAATGCCAACCATATTTTTTTTATAGTCTGGCCGATATTTTGTCTTTTCAGGAGAACTGGAATTTTCAAAATTAAATAAAGGTTTATAAAATACCAACTTCAGAAAGTTTTATTTAATTTGTGGAATAATTTTGTTCACCCTTTTTCTTTCCTCCTCTCTCTCTCTCTCTCTCTGCAGCAGGACCTTTATTAATTTAGTCTAGTTACTTAGTGCTTATATTAAATAATCTAATAAAAATCAGAGTTGTAACATAACGTTTCCCAAATGTGAATCAGCGTCTATTACACGGGACTGAATCTTTATGTTACACAATGTAAAAACATGTATAGAATTACAAGGCACCAAATGCTACTGTATATGTATGTATATGAGCATTTTCGTGTGTGTGTGTGTGTGTGTGTGTGTGTGTGTGTGTGTGTGTGTGTGTGTGCACGTTTAAAATGTTTCTCTACTGTAAGGGGGCTGGCTATTTCTAAAAATTTGAGAACTACTACTAGAAAACTACTTTAAAATTAATTTTGTTTTTAAATACCAATAATCCTTCTTGTAATTTTTCTTGAAAAGTGTAGGTATGATTTAAATATCAGTTAGTCATTTTAAAATTTTATTTTATGTGTATGGGTGTTTTGCCTGCATATATATCCATGTGCTGTACTATATATGTGACTGTTGCTTATGGAACCTAGAAGAGGGCATGGATTCCTTGGAACTGGAGTTGTGAGCTATCATGTAGATGTAGGGAATTGAGCCAAATGTCTCCGTAAGAGCAGCAAGTGCTGTTAGTGGCTAAGTCATCCCCCTAGCTCCTAGATTAATGTTCTTCAAAATTAGAGCTTCAGTTGTGTATGTTGGTAAATAATACCTAGATTGTTGCAAGCAGATCAAATATGTGTGGAGAATGGAAATCATGCACTGATACTCGTGCATGTTAGCATGTGCGCATGTAAGCCTGTTTGCTTATAAGCATGTGTGCATATAAGTGTGTAAGCATGTCTGCAGTGTGCTCTATTGATTTCTAGATATTATATGATATTATAAGCACATACAATAGAACCTCAACATTTATCCTGGGTTGTTGAATTATTTGTTTTCATTTGGTGTTTGTTTTTGGATTGAGTGTATTATAGACCAGTGTGATGAGAGGTTTCATTAGTTTTTGTAAATTACAAAGGCAACTGAATAAAGCAGATTTTCTGAAGAAATCTGTTTAATTTCCATTTTCTTTTACTTAACTCCAAGGCAGTTGGGATACGTAGAGTCTTTCAGTTCCAAGTGGAAGGCATTGGAGAGTTGGTCCGCCCCAGTGAGCTGTGTTGGGTTCTGCTATGCTGTGCCTATGCAAGGAAAGCATGTGCTCAAACTCTGCTTTCTCTTGGCTCTTTCTTTCTCTTTCCATGTGGAGTATGATTCCACCACAGGTTCAGCAATAATAACTTCAACTTATGCCATTTCCCTGCTACAGTTTGATGATATACCACAGTCAGGCCACAGGTTAGATGCACAGGCTGAGTTACTACATATTGCTGGGTAGTGATTTCCTATGAACTGACTTATGGATAAATAATTCTATGTTCTTATTATATAGAGCAGTTTTTAATTTCTTTACAAGCATAGCCTAACACCAGAAAACTATATGCTGGAGCGTAGGGACACGGCCGCTGGGAGAAGGGAGCCGGATGCAATCAATGTCAGGAGTTCTATTTTTACAAGGGTCTCATCAGTGGTTGGTGTATTGTGGAAATAATACTGAGAACCAGAAGCCCTAAGGCTTTGTTATTCTGAAGACTGGAGTTTTTATTGACACTCTTT
This sequence comes from Sigmodon hispidus, assembly GCA_004025045.1. NCBI lineage: Eukaryota > Metazoa > Chordata > Mammalia > Rodentia > Cricetidae > Sigmodon > Sigmodon hispidus. The sequence goes on along the minus strand of PVIH01001124.1, from coordinate 253,110 downwards.
TGCTGAGATTTTTTCCAGGGAGTTATGAGATATATAAACTTCAGCCTTTGGATATTAAAGCTAATGTCTCATTTTTTTCCCCAGGTTGGGTTTTCACTTTGTTTTTAAAATTAAGGTCAGAATGGGCCTGGAATAAAAGAAGTTATTCACTGAGTTGAATTATGAGGGTTCTGTTGATGTCTTGCTCACTTGCATACATCTGTCTCCTAAATGGATTTTGTCAGCACCTCCCTCCACGTCACTGTGGACCGTGAGAACTTTCATGTGCCTTATAGATGAAGTGACACAAACCTTTGTTGCATGAGATGGCTCTTGCATTCGAGGTGTAGGAGTGGAAGTTAGTTATCATCCCAGATTATATGGGGACAGTTTTACTTAGTTGTGTACTTAGCAGAAGCTTCTTTATTCAAACTCCATACAGGATGCATTGGTTTATGTTTGCATATTTGTGATTCAGACACGAGTAAAATTTGTTTAAGGGATGATTAGCACTCCATGCAAACCCTCGTGAGGTTCTTTTAGTTAGGCCGTATATCACCACAGCTCACTGCCACTTTAAATGCTTTCTCAAATCCTTAGACCCATTCTGTTTAGTTATAATTTGCAGTATCCCACACTCTCTGATTTTTATATATTAAAGGTTAGTAATTTGAAAGACAGGAATTTTGCTTTGACTTTGAAGACTATGTGATTTCTCTTAGACTAAAAACTGATAAAATACTGAAGACACCAACACAAATACTATTGATGTTTTATTTGTGAAATGTCAATTCTTTGACTCTAGAAGGATATTACATTGTCAGAGTGAAAAAGTGGTTTCCATTGTTGTATCTTTTTAATTTTAGACAAAAATTGCTTCCATTCCCAACTTAATTTTATGTCACTAATGGGAAATTTACCTACAATTGCATTTTGTTATTTGGTCTGAATGCATTATACAAAGAGTGAATTGGCATTCTGTATTTTAGAATGAACAGATTTGTCTGGATATAAACAGTTTTATTTATATTGTGCTCAATTCAATCATGTTAACATTTATATGAATTTCAACTCCAAAATAAAGGCCCATAATTTGTGACTCAAGGACCTTGAAACTGCATCTGTAATAGTCTTCAACATTAGGCATTTTTTGAATGTTTGCAGCTGATGTGTTTCTTGGAAATAGTGAGATGACTTAGGAGACACTGTTTATGTCTGTGGTGGCTCCTCTCGGGGACCATTTTCCCCAGAGAGCTCCCAGGTGTAGCTGAGTCCTCTGCCTTCTGTTTAATCATTGATTTAATTTATTACTTTTCTTCAGGATAAATGCAGTGTCCTGATTGATATAGGACTGAGGAGCAGCATAGCCCCACCCCAGGGACTTGTCCTGTCATCCGGATTGGTACAGGGATTCACACTTAGGGTAGTAACAGGGCTGAGTAGGAAGGGTCTGGTGCTCTAAAGCTTTACAAGATCAAGCGCAGTTCCTAGTACTGGCTGGTACCCACTGATTTTTAAAGCCACTGTTACATGAAACAATTGACTCTTGCATATGGTTCTTGAAAGCACCTGATGGGTGCAGTAGCTCAGGCCTGTAATCCCCACACTCATGAGGCTGAGGCAGGAGGACAAAGAGTCTGGGAAAGCCTGAAGCATGGCTCAAAAAATTGACAAACAAACAAACAAATAAACAAACAAAACCAAAACTCCCAAACCAAAACAAATAAAAAGATTTGGTACCTGTAAGGTAACATAAAGGGCTATTGTGGCAAAACTCACAAGCCAAGTGTGGATGCTGTGCATGCAGCTGTGTAGAGAACAGATCACTTCAAATGGGCTGCTCAGGGTAGACCTATCTCTAGATGGGAAGCCGAGAATGGAGATTCTAGAAATGACATTGGGGATCAGATGTCGAGACAGGGAGAGTGTGATATCTGTTCAGAAGAAGAAAAGGGTCCACCTCGTGCCTGACTGGACATGTATGTGCACAGGCCTACCTGTTGTCAAAATAATCAGACCCCAGTAATTGTCTCTCTTTTATACTCTAGAATTGAAAGCTTAGATTGCAGTGTTAGAAGTAATGTCTGTATACTGGTGATTATGCCAGGAATATTGACTCCCCTAATACTGTGAATCAGAAACTGTCCCTAGTGGGCCTATATGACATTTTTTTTTTTTGTCTTATTTATCTACACTGCAGGATTTGATGTTCCACCTTAAAGGCTGGAAGGAGACTGCTAGCTGTAATTAATGACCCTGGCCTGGAGTGGTACAGCAAAGTTTCACTCCACTAGAGTGGTTTTCATCCAGCCCTCTTCCAGGAGAGATTCATCTCCTGTAGTCATGCTTAGGTGCTGATATGTCCTCACTTAGAAATGTGCAGGTATTTCCTCCTGGGTTTTAGTTTGCTTTGTTTTTTAAGCATTTGTTGTGTGGCCGATTCCTGTGCATTGAAAGATTCATAGTTATGCAGAAGGCAGGAAGGTTATTATTCCCTCATAATAGACAGGAAGACTGATAATCTAGAGACACTAATTAACTGGCCCCAAATCTCACAGTTTGTACAAACTTGCTGCTATTTGCCAGCCTCCGCTGTCGTAACTGAGGCAAGCACTGAAAACCATCTGAAGTGTGTACACTTTTCTCCATCCTTTCCTTGGGACAAAGTTTTGTCCTAAGGGCTTTGCATGGAATATACACATTTTTCCTTTAAGGGAAGTAATTTTTTATTCCATTTTACAGATGAGCAGATTGAGGAATGGCGAGATTAAGTAACTTGCTATAGCCACGTGGTTAGAAGAAGATGGAAGCCAGGCATGATCAGCAGCAGTTTCCTTTGAAGCTGGGATTCATTCACAGTTGCTGTGGTGTACTGCTTCCCAGTTTGATTTCTTTAATTAACATTTGACTACTATTCTAAGTAATAGTTTTATCATTTTTTTTTTTTAAATCAGGGAAGGAGGCTGATTTTCAAAGCCGAAGAATGTTTTTCAAAGTGGGTTAATGCATTAGGCAGTCAGCCCTGTTTGGAGGGAAGGGACATTGAAGAGAGCTGCAGGTAGACAGTTGAGTCTACACTGTGACCTCTAGACAGTGCCGAGGAGAGGCATGCACTCCTCCCTTGCCTCAGTGAAAAGCATAAACCCTCTTCCCTTGAGGATGTAGAAACCAGCTTGAAACAGATGCTCTGTCTGGAAGGATTCAGTGATGTTAAGCACCTGTGTGTCTGGTTCCAGCCCAGACAAGTCTCCTGGTACATCAAGGTGGGAGAGAGCTCTCGTAAATGGTGATAACTGGCTTCAGTCTATTACTTCCTATACACACACTTCCTGGGGAATATTGAATGTGATGTACTTTACTTACTGGGTAAATTTTGTGTGTTTTTGAACCTTTCGTATTTTTGAAATAGATTCTCATTACGTAGCTCAGTTAGTTTTGCATGCTTGACATTTCTCCTTAGTGGGTTACAGGCCTGGCTTTTGTATGTGTGTGGATTTGTATGGGTATATATGTGTCATGTACATGTGTGTTCAGAGTGCTCATGTGTATGTATATGTGTGTGCAATCACTCATATGCATGCACCCACTTGTAGGCCACAGTTAGACATTGAGATCATTCCTCATTGCTTACCTTATTTTCTGAGACAGGGTCTCTCAGAGTCTCCAGCTCACTGACTGGCTAAGCCAGCAAGTTCAGGAGCTACTTGTCTCTGTCTATGTCCTGGTACTAGTTAGAGTTTCATACCACCATGCCTTCACGTGAGCGCTGAGGATCCGAACTTGGATCTGATGCTTGCACACCCCCATGCCCAGCCTTCACATGAGTGCTGAGGATCTGAACTCAGTTCTGATCTTGCATACCACCATGCCCAGCCTTCATCTGTTTGCTGAAGATCTGAATCTTGTATGGTTCTGATGCTTGTATGGCCAACCTTCACATGAGTGCTGAGGAGTTAAACCCAGGGTCTGATGCTTGTACAGCAGGTACTTTCCTGAATGAGCCATCCCCACTTGTAGCAGTCTTACCAGATGGCTCAGGCTAGCTCAAACTCACTGTAGAGCCTAGGGAAGCTTTGAACTTACTGGGATTGTAGGCATTTGCCACCATGCCTGGCAAGTATAATTTACATACAATAAAAGTATTCCTATTAAGAGGTTGGTTTGAAGAATTTTGACAGATTTTATAATCATCGTCACTAGCCCCACTGGGAAGCCAAGCCTTCCCTGTGAATTCTCTTGCCTGCTGTCTCAGCCCCATCCCTGTTACCATAGTTGTGCTTCTCTTGGCTTTCATATAAATGAAGTCACACAGCTATATTTGGTTGTGTCTGGCTGCCCTGTGGAATATTCCCTAAAAATATAAAGGTATGAACCACTGACACATAAGGCAGGATGAATCCCAGAGAATCGTCCCTGGAAGTTTGCAGGGTTCATCTTCTTCAGATTACCTTCATAGTCACAGTAACAAAAATCACTCCCGGGTTCTACTCTGTGCCTATCAAAGAACACACCATCAACATCAATTTTTTCCTTTATTCTAATAAAAAAATGCACCTTTAGGATATTCTCAGTTTATGTTTAACCCGTGGGTGATCATGATAAGGATTTTTTAAAAAGGAAGTAAAAATTGTACAATGATTTTCTTAGAAAGATAGTTGGTCGGACATGTTATGTGGTATCTTTTTAATATGGCTGATGCCTGGGAAGGAGGGATGAAGAAGGCTGTCCTCTCCAGGGTGGCTGGCCAGCAATGCCTGCATGCTCATTTCATGTCTATTTTGAGTTGCATGCTGTGCACTTTTCATTGTCATGAGAGGAAATGTTAGGGAAACTATCCCCCACAAAAAACCCCGGCTTTTCCTGGCAGGGGAAAGAAAGCTTAAGGAGCCAGAACTGGAGCCATACGGCACCATGAATGAGCGTTGCGCTGCTTTGCTGGGGCTGAGTCCAGGCACTATTTATACTGTAGCATATTCAGCAGCAGATTGTTAAGTCTTAATACTGAAACAGTGCATCATTTTAATATTTTTGTTCTGTTTCTTCCCTGTTTTCAAGCATTATGTCAGGCATTACCCGTTCATTTATTTCATCTTGGACAGGACATGACCTCACCAGAAAGGTCATTTCATACCCTTAGGGTTTTGCCTCACAGCTACAGAGTCATTTTGGGAACCTTTTAAAACTATCTTTGGGTGTACAGGTGTTCTCTTTTTTCAGTGATAAAAATATATGTATTTTAAAAAGAACAGCATAGTTAGACTCACCTGTATTGTCAAAAGGAAAAATAAAAATGCTGTTTTTCTTTTATCTCTAAAACATAACATTTTTATATGTGACAATTTCTGGCATCCCGTGGGGACCATCAGAGTCTTCATAGCATGGAAATAAAATTTTTGTTACCCAGTGTCATTTGTGAAATGAGTTTCTTTATTTCTCTTCATCAAATTTCTGTGTGCCCTGTGCTCCAGACCATAGGGGCCCATTGAGTGAACAAGTTAGCATTTCACCAGGGCTGCCTGAGCACCCCATGAATTTTCCTGCTGTAGGGGTTACTTCCATAGTTGCTGTTCTTTGCAGCCCAAGGTAGCCTGGGAGCTTTGTTTCTGTTCATCATCCAGGCTTAAGTCAGACAGCTGGAATCCCACAGGGGAAAGGTTCTATTGTCATTCTAAAAGGAACCCAGGAATAAAATCGGGAGGCAGCTCCAGGCATCTTCGCTATTCTGAGCTGTGACGCCTGGACCAGAAGGCTAGCTGAGGGCTTTTCCGGAGGCTGCAGGTGCTGTGTGCCCTGGGAATCACACCACATTCAGAATGTGACTGAGTGTGGAGCCTACACAGCAGTTTTCTTGTTCAATTCAAAACCAAGTCTTATATTTAGGTGAAGCTTGCTTTTTTTTTTTTTTTTTTTTTGGTCTGTGAAATCAGCAGACCTGTGTATTTAGCATCAGTCTTAAGTTAGACCGTGAAACAAGGCTTTGGAAAAAGGAAATATCCGTATGGTTTTCTAAGTACTTTAAGGCACAGAAAACCATAAAAGCATCAATTGTCTGTGACTAAACCTCATCCTTTCCATTCCTTATCTCCCTTCTGTAGTCCCCTAACTCATTTGTAAGCCAGAAAAGAATATCTCATTGCACAGGGCTGTAAACTCCGAGTGGGCGGTCAGTGTTGACTGTTGAATGACCTTCTTGACACTAAACAAACTATGTAAGGGTTTAATAAATGGCAGATAGATGTTTACTGTGTTTTCCTTCCCTGTGCAGGAATAATCAAGCTGGGGAGGTGGAACCCTCTCCCCCTTAGTTATGTGACAGACGCCCCTGATGCGACAGTGGCCGACATGCTGCAAGATGTCTATCACGTTGTGACGTTAAAGATCCAATTACAAAGGTGGGTATTTCTGAACGTCTGTCTGCTTCCTCTCAGAGCGGAGTGGCTCATGGTCGAGATGAGTTTGTCTCCATTAATTTCTAGACAGTGGGTGAAGTGAGGGGGGTGGGGGAGGCAGGAACGCTTCACTAGGCATCTTTATAGTCCACATTCCAACTGCTTTGTGCTGTTTTCAGAGTCAGTGAGCTGGTCACCCAGGGGCTGCTTGATAAATCATTAAAAGTCTTCAGAGCAGGTAAAGGAGGGTTCTGCACATCCCCTCTTCCAGGGGCTTCTCTCTGGCTCTCTCAGAAGCCAACCATGGAGCCTCTGGAGCAGCAAAACCCTCTGCTGCTGAGAGTTTTCTCTTCAAGAGCTTTAGAGGCTTTTCTCTCTGTGGTGGCTACTAAGTGAGGCAACCTGTGGTCTGTAGGGGAATCCAGAATGTCTTGCACCTCCCCACATCTAGAGGATCTCCCACCCTTTCATTGTAAAGTGCCTACAAATTCTATCTTAAGCATTGGCAGTCTTTAAGTGTAACATTAGAAATTTTTTTTTTTCTCCTTTACAAGTATTTTTACTTTACCAGAGACCCACCACCTCTGTTCTTTTCTAGCAATTCCTCAGGGTCTTTTCCTAAAAGTTATTTTTTTGATAGGGAAAGTAGCCCCTCTGAATATTTTCTGTGAAGGGTGAGCCTTCATACTTTGGATATGATGAAAGTGTGCTGACATATAACCTTAGAAAGACCCTTTAAAATGAATCTCTGCTGGAATTGCCCATCACCATAGTGCTATGTCAGTTCACCAGGGCTTGGAAAGATCTGATGTTTAGAAATAGAACTTCTCCATATCCATGTGCTTATTAGTGACAGTGTTGCTGGCCCTTAGGATGGGGGCACACCTGCTGGGGTCTATTGAAGTCTGCAGAAGGAGCTTACTCCCTTCCCTCTCTTGGGAGCCTTCTAGATGTCCTACCTGATGCCTGGCCTGGGACCCAAGAGCCACACAGCACTTGTGTCCTCTGCAGCCATTCTCTCTCTGTTTCACAGTTGTTCAAAGTTGGAAGACTTGCCTGCGGAGCAGTGGAACCACGCCACAGTCCGCAATGCCTTAAAGGAACTGCTCAAAGAGATGAACCAGAGCACATTAGCCAAAGAATGCCCTCTTTCCCAGGTCAGTGTCTCCGGGTGGCATCGTTGCGTTGTTTGTGCAGTCACACTGCACTGGTGAGGCTATTGAAGGTGTGGTGCCTTTGGTTTTAGAGTAGCAGCCATCATTTCTGAGATAGCTATCTAATGGCTTAAAATCAGTGAGAATGTATGAAAACACTTACTAAGTCTAATCATCAACCTTCCCATTGTGTAGCTAGGACACCACCGTGATATAGGGAATCATTTAAGTTTCACAGTGAAACCTCTTCTGCTGGTTAAATGACAGGCTGAGGCCTTGCACCAGATCTCCAGTTCCAAAGTCAGTATTCCCAGTGGTTGCCTTAGCTCCATTGCTGGATGGGTAGATATGCTCAACATCATGTCTTCGTATGATTAGGCGATTCTTTGTCCTGTTCGGTGGCTAGAGGTTGATCTTTATGGTATAGACATTTGTAGATGGTGTTTTTGTTTTTAAATAAAGCCACCACACAAAAATGTGTCATTAGAAACAATGAAAATCCACTTTTTGTGTCATCATACACTAAAAGAAACCATGGACATAAGAAACATCAAGGAACCAAAGCTAAATCATATTTGGTTTTTCCTATTGGAGCTTAGCAGTTCTCTAAAGGCTCCTATGGATACTATATGTTTTCTTGAACATCCCAGTGGCCTGTAATTTACAAAAGAACCCTTGAAGACAAAAAGAAGGGGAGTCCATAGAAAGGCAACAACTGCAGCCTGGGTAGGTATATAGGGGAAGTCACAACTTAGCTGTTCTGTCTGGCCAGATGCTAGGGAAGTATAGATTGTCATTGTGTGTCTATGTATTTATTTTTTATTTCACCTTTCAAAGCATGCTTAAATTGAGATTACCTCTTCCTTGTCTCCTGTGCCCTTGTGAGTCACCGAATCCAATCATATAAGCTGTTTCTACAAAGCAGCCTGAATGTGTTATACACACAGCTTCAGATGTCTTATTTACTCCCAGCTTTTGATTACAAGACCTGGATCTTGAGAGTTTTGTTCATTTTGCTCTTTGCTCATCATAGTGTCTGATGATCTATCGCCAAGAGGGCCAACTGTACAGACAGCCTTATTAACTGAAAGTCAGAAGGGAATACACATAATCTTCAACGCCATGCATCTTCCAATGTTCTTGATAGAAGTTTAGGGTTTTCGGGGGTGTGGTAAAGTACCTGTAAGATTAGATGAGTTTGAAATGTATAGGTATTGAGTTCATTGTCAAGGCCATGTGGCCATCTCCCTCTGTTCACAGCCTTTATCACTCCAGTCTGTACCTGTGAGCTGAGCAGTGACTTCCACTCTTCTCTCTCACTAGGCATTCATTCTCTTTTCTATCTGTGAATTAACTCACTCTCCATCCTCATACAAGTGGAGCTAGGAGAAGATAGTAGTCAGGTCAGCAAATGACCCTGGATGAATTTTATAGGACAAGAGAATGCCTCCAAAAGAACCCTTTCCCTTTAATATTCTTAAGTATTATTATAATCTTGTGTTTCACTTGCTTCCTAGAACACCACAAAACAGTTTGAAAAGGCTGAAAGGGAAACAAAGGCTCTGCACATTGTCACTCAGTGCCAGCCACTTACACGCACAGAGTACATAGGGAAGCCAGGAGACGATCCTCTTCCCCTGGGTATTCTCACTAGTAGAACATCTATCATTCACTGGTTTTCAAATGTCCTTTCATAGCACATGTATTATGTATCTGCATCTCAGCACCACTACGAATCCCACTGCTATTCACACAAATCAACCCTACCATGCCAATTAGAAAGTATGGTGAAGACTATCCAATCATTTCATCCTTCATTTTGAAAGAGAGGGAGGCACTCAGGACTCTGTCTCTCCAAATATACTGTTCAAATCTTGACATGAGTGGAAGTGTTAGCTTTCTATCATTTCCTGTTGTTATTCCTGCATAGCTCTGCCTGCCCTGGAATGTGGTGACCATCCTCCCTTCCCTTCTCGAGTGCTGGGACTACAGAAGGATGCCACATGCCAGCCTCTCACTAACTTTTAGAATGCCTTTAGGTCTCTCCTTTTCTGGAGTTCTAATTCCCTTGACTGACTCATGAGGGACTAGAAATCCCTGCTTCTATGTTCATTTTGTATTGGAGACAGAGTCTCACTTTGTTTGTAGCCTTCCCTAAATTGGTATGGGATTGGCTACATACACATCAAGCTAGCCTTGAATTTGCAGTCTTCCTGCCTCGGTGGGGATTACAGACATGTACTACAATCCCACCTTTTTTCTTTTCCCGTACACACAGTTCATGTAGCTCAGGCTATCCTCAAGCGGGCTACGTAACAGAGAAACAGCCTTCATTTCCAGTGCTCTTTATCCCTTTTCCTATGTTGGGAGTCCATATGCCACCATCACACCTACCTCTACTTATGCTTTAAGTATTTTTTTTTTTTTTTGCCACTTTGTTTCTTATTTTGTCTGAAGAACAGCTGAAGAATTAGGATTAAGCTGTGTTAGCTGATGGAGATGGCAGTGGACATTTCCTTCTTTTCATTAGTGAGCTTCTCCTTAAGAAACCACAAGGGCCGGTGAAAGGATCAGTGGGTAAAGGGGCCTGCCACTGAGCCCAAAGGCCCACGTGATGGACGAGCTGGGTACAGGAAGTGGTCCTCTGGTCTCCACATTCTCACTGTTGCACACGCCTCCTTGCAAGCTAAATAAATGTAAATGCAATGAAAAATCTAAATGAAGTAAGAAAGAGTGAGTGTTTGTGTGTGTGGTGGTGGACATGTGAATATGAGACCATGCAGGTTAGCAGTGAGGTTTCTTTGTGACACTTCCCAGGACATCTAACTTTGGCCAGTGAGCTTTCTCATTTTGAGTCTCTAAGCTCTCAGTTTGGAAATTAACTCATACTTACAATCAGATGTGACATCTGTCGCCTGGGCTAGTAAAAGAAAAAAAAAGTGCATTTAAAATTTATCTCAGGAACCTAAAACCAAACTTATTTTTAGACATGGTTAAAAATCTTGCTAAAATAAGTTTGGTTGGTCATGTGTCCATCAACGATGAGATTCATCTTGAGAAATGAGTCTCGTGATGATTTCATCATCATGTGAACATATAGAGTATGCTTACAAAAGTCTAGCTGGGGAGGCAATCTCTCAGTGTGGCCTTCTGATACAGTCAAGGGATGTAGGACAGGAGAGGTCCACAGAGGTCCTACTGACGTAGCAGCATTCTATATCAGGAGGGCAAACTCTAAAGAAGGGCTAGGCTGGCCTCAAACTCACAGATACCTGTCTGCCTCCACTGGGATTAAAGGTTTGTGCTGACCATGCCCAGCAAATAGTAAAATAGAAAAAGTTCAGGACTGGGAAAATATCTCCGTGTATATAAGCACTTGCCATACAACCATAAGGTCCCCTTTTCCCAACCCCTGTAAAGCTAGGCATGATGGCACGCATCTGTAATCCTCATGTTGCCAGCAGGCATCTCTCTCTCTAAAAAACGTTACTTCCAAACAATTGTGTTGTTTAAGGCCAAGCTGACTACAAAATAGTGCACATGAATCTTTCTATTTTGAAATATTTCAAATGTTTCTGCGATGGAAAGGTGTTTTAAATCTGATTTGTTATAATGCATAGTGCTATTCATAAAATAGGTATACCTACAATCACTTTCTGTGTAGTATATAAACCATAGGCTGTGTACAGAGCCAGAGGCTATGTTGAAGTAGAATGTACACGGAGGCTGCTTCAGGGGTCTATTATGAAGGTACCCACATTTTATCTTGCCCATAACCCACTACCAAGACAAGCCAGGCATTCTTTGTAAATGCAAAGGCATTTTAATATCAGCCCCAAGAAAAAAGTTCATATTCAATGTTAGAAATATCTATACACATATCTCCCAGGTTATTTTAATTCATGCCACTTTATAGTGACATGGTTACTCCAGTGTCACTTGCATTCTGGGAAGAAGTTGGCTGACTTCTTCCCCATTTGCCAGAAAGGTATGGGGGATCTGAAGATTCCAGCCGTGTGGGTTGTTCTAGACTGAGCATAGTCCAGAAGAGAAAAGATGATGAATTGTAAAATCACACACAGTTTAGAATGCTGGAGGAAGAGATGTGTCCTGCCAGGGTAGAAGGTGGGAAGGAGTTTAATCAATATCCATTCCCTGTTGCCAGACTGTGGAAATATCAATAGCTGGGTGGTAGACTGCTTGGCTGGCGTACGCCAGCATCTCAAAAAGATTAGAAGATACATCGTGTCTGTGACATTAAATTTCTCAAAGTGGCCTTAGAGTGAGGCTTGTGGCACATTCATATCTTCTCTGTTTCAGGACCTCTGGAAAATACTGGTTTTTATAGAGTAGAAGTTACATGTGTGGAAAGCCTCACACAGCTTTGCATATCATTAGCTGAGTCTGAAATTTGTAAACTAGTGGTGGTAGCACCAGTAGTAGGATGATCTTGTACTACATGCTCAGGGCATTTCATAGGACCTCATCATCCAGACTCGAAGCATGAGAATATGATTGTCTTGTTTAGGGTTAAAAGATGCTCATGTCAGAAATGGGATAAGCCCACGCAGCATGACTTTTGCCATGCACTATTTCCAACATCGAGTTTTTAAGTTCTCATGATGATGTGTAAAACTTACTATGCAGAATTGATATGAATAATTGTACCATGAACTCAATGACGTTATTCTGGTGTGTCAAAGTTCCAGTAGCCAAGGAGTGTCTATTTTTTGCTACCTAATTCCTTTGCTCAGTTCATAAATGAAATCTATTCTGTGTTCAGTAGCAGCAGAGATACTCATTTATAATCATCTGAGGAAGAGAATTTGACTGAGGAAGGTGCCCAGCCTCCTGCTTTTTGAAGGAGTTGTGTGAGTTCTAGTCACTGAGGATAGAGCCATCAGAGCCATCGGAGCATGCCTCTTCCCTGCCTCCCCCCCCCCCCCAACCTCACAGATGGCCTCATGCAGCACTCATGTAGCTGGTGAAGCATCTAGAGTGAGGGAGAGAGGGAATGTCTGGGATCAGAGTGATGTGGACTGAGTCCTCACCTTCTGGGCCAGAAGGAGTTAAAAGACAGCCCTAGGAAGTCCGTGGGAACTTTCTAGACTAGCTTGTGAGGATTCTGACTCCTGCTGTGGCTCTCTCCGGTGCCTTCCCAGAAGACAGCATTCATAGCTAGAGAAAGAGACTGTAAGTATGTATGTGAGTTCACACTCCAGTGTGGCTGTGGCAGGCAGCTTTGATTAGGTAGCTTTCATGTTAGAATTTCTATTATTATGACATTTCAGTTTGGCATTTTAGAGTTGCATTCCTGTCCTCCCTTCCTGTGTTAAATTTCTATGACTCAGATATCCCACATCAGAACTATGTGAGGCACGAACAGAGGGAAAGAAGACCAGAGATAGAAGCTAGTCACTTTTCTCAAGGTCCTGCTGTCTAGGAAGAGCAAATGGGTCTCAGTCCAGAGAGGGAGCTAGTGTAGCCTGGTCCTGGTCCTGTGCAGCTTTATTTGTTTACAAAGCAGGCCTTGCTGAGGCAGATTCTCTAGGCCAGGCATTCTGTGTCTTAGGAGACACTCAGTGTGCTCCTGGGCTTTTGCGTTCTCATTGCAGAGCTTCCCTACTACCTTCCTTAGAGGAGGCTTCCCGTCTGCTCTGTAGAAAAGGCCAAGGAGGTTTCTGTGGATTGAATTAGAGATTCCTTCCACCAAGTCTGTGTAGTGATGAAAAAAGAAAGCAGTTCTGAAGTTTTCAATGCCGGTCGGTCTGTCTGCTGGAGGTCGGACCTCCCGCTAAGTAACTCACTTTGATTCATCGTCATCCTCTTTACCTCTCCCGCTTTGTAGAAATGTCGTAGAGGTTCCAAGATTTCCTGAACTCTTCCATGTCTGCGGATGACATTTTTTTTTCCCTTTTTTGAGACAGATGAGATTGAGGGCACAATCTCAAACCTCATGATGGTTATTAGAACGGCCTAGGTGTTCATGCTCACTTGCTGTTACACAGCATTTCCAGAAATCAAATCTATATGAAATAAATGCACATGCAATGTCATAGTCCGGTCAGCTGGGAGTGGGCATCTGCCAAGAGTTTTGGCTCAGACTTACCATACCATCAGGAGGTTTCGCTTTGTAGGACATTCAAATCAAGATGTGCAATTAAAATTTAAAAGTCCCTGTGTTGCATCAGGCAATGCCCCCTTGCCTTTTTTCTGAACGGGGGACAAACAACTTCACTGAGAGAGGAAGCCCAGGAAAATCGTGAATATGAAAGCTTCAGCTTGAATTCATTTTTTTTTTTGGTTGAAACATGGTAGAAGTGTTAGGTTCGGTTTCCCCTGCTCGAAAATAGCACTGTCAAGTTTTTCATTTGGTGAATTTTCACACAAGTGATAATCACACGTTTCTATAAATTATATTAATTTAACTTATTTCCCTAAACGTTGTTCTGCACTGTGTAGCACGGATGTTCTCAGATTCTTGGCGGTGTAAGCTTGTTGCAGTTGGAAGAGGAACAGAGACATCTGAAAAGCATTATCTGGACTGAGGGTGCTGGAGTGTCTGATGTCACCTATGCTGTGGCTCAGCAGCCCCAGCCACCCCTCCCTCCCTTTGCATTTATTCTGTTTGTCCTGTTTCCTCCTCTGTCTTGGACAGCACTTGGAGGGCTGGCTTTTGTTGTAGAAAGCATTGTCATTATGCAAGTATACTTAAGGGACAGTGAGCTCAGGTCACCCTGTTATTAACTAATTTAGTCTGTGCAGGAGTTACAGCTTTAAGTTTACAAGACAAATAAAACCTGTGTGGGCTGTGATGTGTCTTCTTGTCTTTAAAAATAAAAGGATATTCATGTATATGAAAATTAACTAATTTTCCCCTTCTTTTCAGAGTATGATTTCATCCATTGTAAATAGCACATACTATGCCAATGTGTCAGCAACCAAGTGCCAGGAGTTTGGGAGATGGTATAAAAAGTATAAGAAGATTAAAGGTAATCTCATTTATTTTTGTTTTAAAAGCTCATTTGTAGATTCTCAGGTCAATAGTTGTTAGTTTTTTGACATAGATGTTAATTGTAGCTATTGTTTATAATTATGCATAAATGTGTATATATACATACATATGTACATATAGACAAATATATTACATTACATAAGCATTTATGAAGTTAAGATTCTTAACATTTCTGTCTTAAAATTCAACCCTAAAAAGTAAGGTAGTATTAGAACTACAGGAGAAATCTTAGCACAATTGATCAACTTTGTACTTCTTACCAGTCATCCCTGTGACCCCTGTAAAGGCCAAACTCCATTAGGATGCAACGGTAGAAGTTTTATTCCAAGTTACATAACACTTAAGATTTGACTCCTGATTAACAAGTAGAATGACTGCCAAAGCATCAGCAAAACTTTCCTTAGAAATGATTTTCAATGTGTTTGTTTAGAGACAAACCCTGAGCAGTATTAGGCAAGGTCTCTATGATCTGGCATATTTGAACTCAGATCTAGGTCTTAATTTGCTAAGTATATGAACTTGGTCAAATTATTTAATCTCAGCAATATGCAATATCTTCATCTAAAAATTAGAAATGAAAGTATCTAGATCTTTTAGTATCTGTGAAGACTAAATAAGGTAATATTAGTACAGAATTAATTCTGAATAACTAATAGCTGTGATACAACAACA
The DNA here is from genome assembly GCA_004025045.1 of Sigmodon hispidus. Classification (NCBI taxonomy): domain Eukaryota; kingdom Metazoa; phylum Chordata; class Mammalia; order Rodentia; family Cricetidae; genus Sigmodon; species Sigmodon hispidus. The sequence continues at coordinate 237,901 of PVIH01001124.1, read as the reverse complement.
ATAATAATTAATAATGGTAGTGGGACTAGAAATAATATATAAAAAATTATATGTAGCCTTGAAAACATAGCTCTTTTATATAATCAATATCTTGCTATTTAGATCACCTAGCCTTTTAAATATATTAGTGTTATTTTACCTTTGCAAGCATGTTAAGGTAGAATCTTTTTATTCTTTTTGACTAAGGTAAATGTGACTAGTCTTTGAGATTTGGAGTAATTTTTGGGACACTGATGATTGAGGCCATTCCAGTCTATAGTTTACAAACTTGTGACAGTGTCCTTCAGGCTTTATTGTAGGTGTTCATGGTCTTGTTGTCACTCTGTGCCTCCATTCCAGGCCCATGTGATGTTCTGATGGGTAGACAGACATAAAGATGATTGAGGTTTATTATTTGCTGGCTTCCTCAGGGGAGGCAGGGGATGTATCAAAGCAATGCTTGTAGCTACTGAGTGTCAGAGCACTTGTTTACAAGATCGCCATTGAGCAAACGAGCTTTCTTCGGATGCATGAGCCACACAATTCAGATCAAGAAAAAGGGAGAGCATTTCATGGCAAATACATGATTTAAAGGAAAGCAAAACTGTCGAGCTATCCAGAGGTTCAGTGGGCTGCAAACTGACTTAAGATCGATGTCTTTTCAACATATTTTCAAATTCTTTGAGCCTGTTTGATTCTGGCTTGGGTATGTGTCTTTAAATATTAATACTCACTTCTGTGTAGAAGAAGCTGAAAACTTCTCATTCTGAGGTGTCATTGTGTGGTTCAGAAAGGTTTTTTTCCTGTAAGTGTTGCTTCCAAGTTTTTCTTTTAAAATTGGATTGTTAAAGTGCTTGAACATACCATCTTTGACTAGAACTCAAAAGAATCATTCAGCTTCAAGGTCGTTTGTTAGATCACATTTACCTGCTGTTATAAGTAAAAAGAAAGGAGTGTGTTCTTTTACATGCTAGACTATGATTCTAGCTTTCGAAAGCCTGGGAACTCTTTAATCTAGCAATTTCAGAGTCACCTCGACAGTCTCTCTCTCTCTCTCTCTCTCTCTCTCTCTCTCTCTCTCTCTCTCTCTCTCTCTCCCTGTATTAACACCCATGTTGTCTGATCTTTCAGAGATTCAATTCTTTATGCTTGTTTTTTTCAAGATAGTAAATGTACAGTTAAATCTTTAAGTACCATAAAAGTAGATTGAGGCCTTGATTTCATTCAGTAGGTCAAGGATCCACACCTGAAGAGGCTGTGAGACACTGTGTACACATGTTGTTCAAAACAATAGTCATTGCTGTTGGAAAGTGTGTGTGTATCTGTGTGTGTGTGTGTGTGTGTGTGTGTGTGTGTGTGTGTGTGTGTGTCAGTAGGAGGAGAAAAGGGAAGGTTAAGGTATGTGTGAAATAAATACAAGCTGCCATAAACAGTTCAAATGGTGTTGATTCATCAGCCCAGGGAGTGGGAGGAAAAACAAAGAACACATGACAGGTATAATGGTGTACAGAAAATAAATACCAGAGAAGGGCGTTTATTAACTTTCTTCCCCCAGGAAGCAGCAAATGTTGGACCTGGCTCTTCTCATCTGATAGAGGCTTCTTGCTGAGAGTGGATATGGCAGGGTGCTCCTGCCTTTATCCATTTTCTCACAGAAGACTCATGGTTTGGTTTCAAAGATTTGCTTATGACCATCCCTTTTCAAAATGAACAGAAGGAATGATATTCTAATCTGGAAACCAGTAGCAGCCAGAGCAGCCTGGTACCTTAGGCCTCTCCTGAGAGCCAGGCCCATGTCTCCCTGTCATCCGCTTCCCATTCTCACTGGGGTGCCGGCCGGTGTGCATCTACCATGACTTCTGCTAGTGACTGAAGGAGATCTGCAACTAGCTCATTGATGTCCTAAACAAAATTCGGGCTACATCGTTAAATATGTTTCCTATTATCTGCTAATGTCTGTTTTAATAAAACAGTGGGAACTAAATGGTTGCTTCTTAATCAAAACCATGATTTCCTAAACATAAGCTATGTGATTCTGTTACAAATTGCCACATCTAGATCTCCTAGGTCAATTCTTTTTTTTCTTATTCTCATAGAAATAAATAAACAGTAAAATAATTATATACTCTAAAGATCAAAGTCAACTAGGACTCAAACCTGACAAAATAAGAGTCTACTGAAAGGATTAAAAAAAAGATCAGATTGCAGATTCTATAGTTAATGCTTAAATAAATATGAGAAGAATGAACAATCAATAATTTGATACCATTAAGAACAGATGTAAAAACTATATACAAATAGAATTGTCCAAATTTTGAAGTAAACATTTTAATGTGCATCTTTTGAATTTGTTGTTGTTACATCTAAACTATTTACACTTACTCTTTAAAAAGTCCTAAATTGGTTTGGCTTAGCATGTTGACTTTATTTTCCCCAGTGATCACAGTAGACCTTGCTTTGTTTACCTTTCCCCTTTAATTTCAAAGACAATCAAGGTCAGCAGAGATAGATTAGAGTTAGCATTACCATTACTTCATGAGAGATGGAGAAACAGTTTATTTGCTCTGGTTTCAAGGTCCCACCATCAACCCTGTCCCAGACTTTCTGCTCCTGAGGAGTGCAGGATGGTGGGTGGCATGTTAGGTTGGTTTGCACCTCTTTTTAAAACTCATTCAACTCACCTTGTCAGTTGCATCCAGGCTAGATTGTCAAGAACACTCAACTCCTCTGTGTAAGGAACACATTGTACTTTTATGCAAAAGGAAAGAGGACAGCCATTCAGTGTTTAGGTGTTTTATTGTAAATGGGCAGAGGTAACCTATAGCCTTCTAGACACATTCATGCTACTGTATAACCATTTTCAAGGTTTGGGGATTTATTCCATGGAAATGACTCCCATAGTTGTTTTGTAAAATAATTAACCTTTAATCCAACTGTTAGTTTTGTAAGAACTCCAGATATGAATTTATCCCATAATTTTTATAAAATCAAGTGTGATTGTGTGTGCAGCACTACCAGCAGTTCCAGTCGCTTATATTTTTGTTTGTTAGTCTTGCCTTTAGTGGTTGAGCCATTGCCCACCAACTCCATTCTCATCCATTCACAGGATTCATAGGAACAATGCAGAAGTGAATTGACAAAGACATTCACACCAGTTTTGAATGGATCCTTAATAAATACATTCAAATTCAAATAATTATATCTAAAATATTTTTTACTAAAATAAAAATGAGTTATCCTTACCAAGATTCATCTCAAAGTTTTAATATGTCTCAAGAATGGAAGGGTCATTGAAAGTTCATATAAATATTTCTCCCTTTTATAAAATTATTTATGTCATAGAATAATACCACCAAAGTAAATGGACCTAACCAAACCTTGTATTTTGGTTAGGGCTGAAAATCATCCCCATCACTTTCCTCTTCTTAATCATTGCTCAAAACACTCTGATTGCTAGTTTTCTTAATTTTATTTGTTTATTTGAGCCTATTTTGAAAAATATTGCAAATCTGGGAGAAAAGAGGATTTTTTAAAACCAGTGTTAACTTCTTTGAGTCTGGTTTATTCTAGTAATCAGTATTTTATCTGACCCTGTCTAATCTACTCTTGCAAGATCAAACGTCCAGGCCTGCTTGCAGATAGTAAACAAAGCTCATGAGGGTTTCAGTAAACACAAAGATTAGATGTTGAATGGAAATTAAACTCCTTGAACTAGTCCTCTGCACTAAAGTGGTTAAGTGGGTTGTGATTAAAAGAAATAAGTAATTATGATCATTATAGCTGAAATGATATAATGTTACCACATTTAAAGCACCTCCTGTACCCCAAAATGATTGTGTCATTTACCGAGTGGTGCCTCAGAGCTGAATGGAGAACTGGTGTCTCCTGAGCTGCTTCTTCAAGGCAGCCCTTGCTTGGCCACAGCAGTGGCGGTGGCCAGGACAATGCCTTTAATCAGCTCTCCATGCTCCTGCCTCTGCTGCTGCTTAGCTCTGATGAGGTGAAAGGAACTAATTTTGTCTACCTGATTCTTCTGAGCTATGAAAGGAATTTGCTTTCACTGCAGGTCTAAGTGAAGGTGGCTTATGAGGAAGACAATATTATGCCTTTTTGAAAGGAATGTCAACATCAAGTTCTTTGAATTTTATATAAATACTGGATTCAGGAGAATAGAAACAGTACTACTACAACCCACCATTTCTAATGTGCTGGTTTAGGGGCTTTTGGAAGAAGAGCCTTGATCATTTTCGCTGTGGCCCATCACTTCTGAATATTTCTGGGTCACCTTGGCAGTCCGATTAGGAGTATTTTGGTGGTGTCAGGATGGTGTGAGGGATGCTCTGGGAGCTTGGCTCACATAAGTTAATTCCTTCCTTAGGTCTCCTGAGACTCTTTTTAGCTATAGTTGTAACTGTTTATTTTTGGCTTGGATGTATTTTCTCATACGTGTTTAAATAGCCATAATAATTTTTCCTAACAGTTATATAGTAAAAGAAACAAACTTACCTGCTATTTGAATCAGTTAAAATGTATTTTTTTAAAAGATAGGTTTCCATTTTCTTAGCTATCAGTTTTCTATCTATCCATCATCCTTTACAATCTGAAAGACTAAGTTCCTAGTTTCTAAAGGACTGTGATATATACAAAGCAGTTAACAGTGTAGCAAGTATTCTAACATCTGAAAGGAAATCTCTTATATACCTGAGAGAATTCTAATGATGAGGCTATCACAGGGAGCAGCATTGCATAGGCCTTTCATGCCAAGAAGACAGAATTTTGAAAAGAAACAAAGCATTGTAGTCATAACTAGATAAACAATATGATTAAATAAATATTTAGTGAATGCATACATATGTTGATAAGAGTTATGTAAGTAGGTACAAATATCACTGAGCCATTCAAGATGAAGGGCAGTGACCTAATGGCAGAGCTAGAGAATAATTAGTGGAGACACTTTTTGGACTAGGTGGCTTATGTGGAACCAGGAGAACATTCTTCTCTTTCTTTTTCTTCTTTAGTAATATTTTAATTTTTTGCAATAAAAATATGATTACATTTTCCACATTCTGTTTTTTTTCCCCAACCCCTCCCATGAACCCACTTTTATTCTTTGTCAAATTCATGGCTTCATTTTCTTTGCTTCTTTAATTTTATATGCACATACACATGTGCACATATGCACACACACAACACTCGCGATCAGTCTATAATGTCACTTGTATGTAGATAATTTCAGAGCTGACCATTCGGGATTGGAGAGTCAATCTGGGAGCTCTTCCCTAGGGAATGCTGTTTCTTCTGCTCTCAGCATTCCTTAACTGCCTATAGTTCTTTGTCTAGAGTCAGGGCACCATATCTCCCTTTCCACGTTAGTTTATCTGTTGTAAAGCCAATATGATGTTAAGACTTCATGGGGAACAACTTCCTTGATAAGCTTAGTTAGTACAGATTTAAATCAGGTTTCTCATTCCATGGGCTCTCACAGTCTTCCCAAGCCTTTTCCTTGATGTCCCTTCCCTGAGCCTTAGGTGCAGGAATTGTGTAGCTTGGAGCTACACCACATGGTCACTTGTTCTCTAGCCAGGGTTTGGTTTTCTGTCTGTGGTATAGAACAGTTTCTTTGATGAGGGATGAGGGCTATACTCCCTGTGGGTACCAGGATAAATAAATGAGGAATCATGCTGGTTGAGAGTAGCAGTTCTAGACTCCCCATCTCTGACTTCACTAACCCCAGGTAGTTGGCTCGGTTTCCAGTACCAGACATGATTTCCTACATGTTGAGCAGACCTTAAGTTCAATTAGAATGTTGGTTACCACTAAGACATGCATGACAGTGTTGTACCTCAAAGGTTAATGTGCATTGTGGTCATTGTTGTGGTTCAGAGGCATCACAGCTGGGTGGGACTGTTGCTTGCTTTCTGACGTTGGAAGCTTGTGTGGCATCATGTGGTACCATTGAAAACTAGTTCTCAGAGATAGGTTTTCAGGGCAAACCCAGCTCAGGTCCTTTAAGTTTGTGTCTGAAGTGCATGGTGTCTTCAGCAATAGGAGCTTACTTTCTGCCTCTTGGCAACCAAGGGTAGCAGTAATTGCCTATAAAGTTTTGGGACTCTCTTGAATTCAAAGAAGCATTCTTTAAAGAACAGTGGTACAGAAGAAGACCAGAGTCAATGGGAGGAAACTGCCTGGAGTTAGGAGTGGGCAGGAGTTAGGGGGATGAAGGGGAGGTGACAGTGGACTGTCAGCAGGGTGTCAGGAGTGGCAGTGACTGGAGGGAGCTACTGCCCCACAACAGGACACTACAGAAAAGTGAAGACGGCAGATCTGAGTAAAGGGAGAGAGTTTAAAGCCCTCTTGATGCCCAGAAGAAAGAGGGCTGAGCCAGTGAGAGGTGGGGCCTAATGCTCAGATGACAATTTCCTTCCAAAATACATATGGACACATACTTTAGAGCCTGGGCTAATGCCAGGAGGTCTTGAGGTAGTGGAAAAGGGGGCCAGAGATGGAGGGAGCTGAGAGTGAGATGCTCTAGCAGTGTGGAGGGTTTGGGATCATGTTATGTTATGGTGTGGGCTGAATGAGGACCCCAGCAATAGATGCTGGGGAGGTCCTGTGTGATGAACAGTGAAGGAGTGGAAAGTGTTGAACTGGTTCATTCAGGCTCAGCTGTTTCTTTTGCAGTGCTGTTTGAGAGTTTTCTTAGTTTTGGGTTCCTTTTGTCCTGCCCTGAACAAAATCAGAAAATCGGAATTAAATGCAGCTGTGGTGGTATAGAGCAACAGCCTAGAAAAGTGTACACTCGGGGGTTGTGTATGCAGACTGTTTTGGTTTCTTGATCAGTTATACAAGGTTGGTGCCTGGTTTCCCCTGGGTGATTCATAAAGTCAAAAATGAGAAGCATGTTGAGCTCCTCAGGTGCTGGCAGCTTTACCTGCAAGTGCTCTGTGAGATCTCAGCACTGAAGTCAAATGATTCATGGGAAATGGTTCTCTAGTTTGCTACTTGCTCCACCGATGTTGACTTTCCTTCTGCCTTTTGCAAGAACTTGAGTTTACCTGAACCCCTAAAGAAATTCCCATGAATCTAGAGTCATGGTTCTCAACCTTCCTAATGCTGAGACTCTCTTTAACACAATTCCTCATGTTCTTGTGACCATCAGGCATAAAATTATCTTGTTGCTACTTCATAACTATAATTTTGCTACTGTTATGAACCATAATGTAAATATCTGATACCTAGGACATCTGATATGCGGACCTTGAAGGAGTCGTGACCCACAGGTTGATAACAGCTGATGTAGAGTTATCTGGAGTACAGGTCCCAGACTGAGGCTAATCCTTCTTATGGGACAAAAAGCTCTTTGAAAAACATTGCAGGCAAAGAAGGAGGAGGTCATGGCCACACATCCATTTTATGCTGTCCTCAGGTCAGCCAGTATAAGGAATTGAGCATTATAAGGACTATGTGCTAATAGGTAGACTTGAATGTACATTGATTTACTTGAATTCATGCACTTACTTTTGTTTTGGCACATATTATATTGTAGCCAGCCTTATTTCTTACCTTAACATCTCAGTTGAATGAAAAGAAAAAAAAAGATGAAAATTTTGGTCCTTTAATCCAAATAGTTAATATTCTTAGGAGGCTAATACTGTATTAAAATACCCCATTCCTTCCCTATTAATTAGTTATTGAGCTAAAGAGTTAGTAACAGCCAGTTCTACTGAAAAGAAAATTATAACTTTATTAACTATAAATTGGGAATTTTTCACACAAAGAAAACTACCTCTTTGAAATTTTTTTCCACTCAGTTTACTATTTTTCCTAAAAGTAATGGCCTATAACATTTATGATTCATACAGTCAGGGAGGCTGGTCTTTTGAAGAGTGGATCAGGAATGATTCTATGATTAATTATTCTCAATAGGTTGAATTAAAGAATTAACATGCATAGAGCACTAAATGAAAGAGGCAGACTGTCTAATTATGTTAAGTTTCTAATGTGAATTCTTTTGCATCATTGCTGAGTTTATTTGAAAAATTATAGCTGGAGTAAAATAAAAAGCAAAAATGTAGACATCCTTAGATATGATCAGTTTCATCTATGCTTAGAGTTCTGACATTTGAAATGATCAGGCTGCTTGGAGCCAGGACATTTGTGTCACAGGGAGAGAGTGGGTCTGAGTGGCAGTAAGGGGACAGTGTTCACTTTTTCCATGGAGCTTAATGGGTCCTGTGAGCTTTCATTGCCAAAGGAACAGAGGCATCCACATTCCAGTTGCTTTATAGTAGATGTGTATGTTCTATAGAGTTTAATATGATGGGGAAAGGAAGTTGATAATAAGTGGAAAATACACCTAAGAAAAGCCGGCATATAGTATTATCACAGTGCCGGCTCCCTTGCTTATGGGGCCATTTTATTGGGAGTTAACAAGTTGGCTCTGAATGTCTTGCTTTAGGCAGAGACTTTGCAAGCAAATTCCCAACCCAGAGACAAATTCAGTATAACAAATTTAGAGAAAGAAAAAAAAAATCTGGGCTTGGTAGTCAGTCCTAAGAGACTTAGTTCCCCCACGCCCACCCGCCTTTGCCCTTTGGCTCTTTCTGACTCTTAAATATTGTCTTTAATTATATTTAGTGAGCTTTTTTTTTCCTCTGGTTGTTTGTTTCAGTGGTGTGGGATTTGTATTTGATAGATGGAGGCCTCTTTGTGTTTGTCTATGTTGAGTTAACTGAAACTGGCTTCCAAATAATAAATTGACTTTTATTTATAGTTATTGACAAAGAGATAATAAATAAGAAATACTTCAAATAGATTGGCATATTTAATATTGGCCCATGGGATGCTGTTTTATTTTTTTTTATGTTTACATTTTTAAAAGAACTAAATACAGTGAAAACCTTCGAGGGGAGGCCCAGTAGAGTTGTTATTGTGTATCCCAGCTCAGACAGAAGAGCCAAAATAAATACTGGATTGAACCTCATGGAATGGCCATGTTTGTAGGACCAGAATTGTTCTCTGCTTGGCCACTTCAGGAAGTTCAGTCTTATGTGAATTTAGTCTAATTGCCTGGGATCTGAGAGTGTGTGTTTGTTACCATGGTGTGTATGTGTGTGTGTGTGTGCGCGCGCGTGCGTGTGTATGCAGCACATTTCATTTCTTGTTGACTCTTATCACTAAACATTTCCTATGTTTAAAATTTACCAATGCCACTTGCTTCTTCTCCTCCTGGTTCACTCCCATCCCTCATTGGTCAGGTGGGATTCCAAGCTGATGACATGTGTTGTAACAAAGCTCTTCATGCTACAAGAAGAATAAAAGAAAGGGGTTATAATCATGTATTTTGTATTACCAACAAATAGATGAATTGCTATTAAACTGGCAAGGTAGACATTGAAAGGAACTTTTATTAAATAAAAAGATACTTTTAGTCATAGGCTGAGGTTCTAAGTCCACCTGTGTGTACCAAGTACTTCATTTATCAGAAGCAAAAATACAAGCAGAGTATTTTCTTACATTATAATTATTGGTATTATGTATCTAAGGACTGTCATAATTCTTGGTACACAATAATTGATGAATAATTATTTTCATTTTAACTGAAACCAACAAGAAAACATGATGATTAGGTAATTCAACTATTGGGCTTATCTTTATTATTATTTATTGGCAACTCTTTCATTCAGGCTGTGTCACTTTGGAAGGCTTTTTAAAGCACGTTTTGGAAAGATAAGGCAGGACTCTCACTACTCACATAAGTCACTTAGACACCAAGTCACATGTGCAGATCTTGTCACAGCATTGCGTGTCTACTTGTATACATGACGAAAGCAGAATTTGCAGAAGGAAGTTGATTCATCCTGATCCTAACCCTAAAAGCAGTAATGATTATGTGCCAGCTTGGGCAGTGTGGCTTCAATAGCCCTGAGGCACCAGGGCCCTGAAATAGCGCTTTTCAGTGCCACTCCCCTATCTATGTTGGTTTTCTGACTTCAGCTTCCTCAGTAAGCTGGAGCTGTTTCTATCTGAGTTACACAATTGTAGGGATTAAACAATGATAGGGTTTAGATCTGGATTATGCCTCAGTTGTGATGTAGATGGCAGGGCTTGCTGAGACACTAACACACTTTTCAAGAGTTGCATTGGCCTTACAGACAGGAACATTTCTGTGCCCGATACATCTTATTTCTAAATGAAATCTATCAAGGGACCAGCAAGATGGCTCAGTGGTTAGGACACTTGTTGCCAAGGCCGATGATCTGAGATTTAGTCTCTGAGACCCATGAGGTAGAAGGAGAGAACTGACTCCTTCCTACCAGCTGTCCTCTGTCGTCCACATCGGGCCTTGTTCTCTTCCAGCTCAATACGTCTAATAACTAAAAGAAAAAAAGAGAAACATTTAGACAATGAGTGTGTCACTTCAAGTTAAGCAAACAAAGAAAGTGGGAAAAAATCCAACACAATAACAAAAACTAGTTCTTATTACCCACATGTTGGGTTGTTGTACGTATGCTAGAGCCAATGGCTCTAATTATTTGGAATATTCCTAACATTTTCTGCATCTGAACAACTAACTATTTGACCTTAAGTTTTCTAACTTCTGATGTTTTACAAGATCATTATCCATAATCTTGTGCTGAGGTTTGGGGTGATGCTGCAGGGAAGTTGGGGTAAAGATTTAGAAGTCAGGCAGTCCTCTGCATTCTCTCTGTTTATATTCAGGGTTTGGTAGCAGCTTGAAATTGTTGAATTGGTTGACTGCACTCCCCCTACCAAGGGTACCCAAGACAAACTCTGAGTCTGCCTCACCTCTCTGGAATCACATGTCTGAGGCCTTTAAGAAGCGTTGAGAGGTTCTGTATGTTTGTTTGTTTCCCTTATAGTCTTTTATCCAGGGTTTCCAAATGAGGTTCTGGGGAATACTAGAGTGTTATCTTATTAAGAAATCCATTAGCACTCACTCATGTTAATCTGTTCACATTTGCATAAGCATCTTAATGGCTTAAAGAAAAATCCATAGGCTCACAGATTCTGGAAGTATCTCCTTGCAAAGCCTTTTACCCAGTTCACTCCTCTTCACCCACTGAAGCTATGGACAGATTCCAGGGCTATTTCACAAAGCAATTGTGTTAGGTTTGCATTGAAACAGCGCCCAAGGGCTGGCCTCACATTCATGGCAATCCTTCTGCTTCAGCATCCTGAATGTTGGGGCTGCAGATGTAAGTCACATGTTTAGTAGATTAGGATATTTTAACTTCCTTTTTAGTCTACTTAAAAGAAAAAAAAGAAAGCCAAGTCATTGATCAGGTACCTTAAAGACTCCTACAGGACGCCTCTCTTCCATCTACGGGTTGATTCAAAGGCAGCATATTGACAAGTAAAGCACATTTACTGTTTTTATGTGGAAAATTTAAACTGTATTGTATTGCATTTCTATGAATTTCTCCTTGTGTGCATGGGTGTGCCTGTGGAGAGTCTGCTGGCATCCATCATTCTTTTCTGTCCTTCTGCCATGATTAAACTCAGGTTGTCTGGCTTGGTAAAGGCACTTTTACCCACTTGGCCTTCTTCCCAGCCCTAGAAATTTGGTCATAGAGTTGTAGGATTTTCATCCTACATAGAGTTGTAGGATTTTCATCCTACATAGAGTTGTAGGATTTTCATCCTACATAGAGTTGTAGGAATTTCAACATTTCATCTACTGTCTGCTTCTCCAATTCAAATGTTTGCGTATGAACTCTTTGGCATTAAGAGACAGGATCTCTTGCCATACAGGCTGGCTTCACTATATATATAGCTGGGCATGAACTTAAAAGTCTATGCTTCCTCTTCCCGCCTCCCAGAGTGTGGATTACAGCTGTCTACCACCACGCCTAGCTCAGCATATGAACTCTTAAGCCTCATTTGGGGAAAATGAGTAGTCATATTTTCCTGCGTATGTCATGGGACATATGATTCCATTTGATAATAAGTTATTTTAAAGTAAAGAGATTAGTATTCAAAATTGATATGCTGTGGCACAGTTATGTAAACAAAAGGAAAAAAAGAGGTACTTTTGGGAGACATAAGAGATTGATTAGAATATCCTAATTAAAAAAAATGTAGAATAGGGTTTTTCTGTTAATCACAATTGTACACATATTTTCTGATATTTATAATACTAATTTAACAAAAAATTTAATAATATTGGACTTGTAAATTTTACTTCTAGAATTTTGAAATAAAAGTTTTCTTAGGATAAGAATAAAGTATAGGGCTGGAGAAACAAATGGCCCAGAAGTTAAGAACACTGGCTGTTTTCCTAGAGGACCTAGGTTCTATTCCCAGTACCCACATGGTAACTAACAATTGTCTGTACCTCCACTTCTAGGGCATCCAAAGCCCTCTTCTGACCTTTGCAGGCACCAGGCATGCATGTGGTTTACGGAGATATATGCAGGGAAAATACTTACACATAAAATAAAAATAAGTATGCTGTAAAAAAAAAAAAAAAAAAAAAAGGAATTAGGTCCATGGAATCTTCTATTTGTTGAAGTCTTCCAGCCAATAATATATATATATATATATATATTATTCAGTACATTCTTCTTGAATATAGCTTTTAAACACCATGTTTAATAAGTGCTTTTTCACCAAAATATAATGGTCAATGAATGTGAAACTAAAGGGAAAAATTCTGATTGCTCACATACATTTAAAATATAATTAAAGTTTAACAAAAATGATACCCTTTCTATTAAGGATTATAGAACAATTATAGAATTCACCAATCAAATTTAGTGTGGCTGTAGGAGATAGCAGCGTCAAATTCAAGCACAGATTATATAGCACCATGGTTTTATACAGGCACATTAAAGTATGGATGACATGCATATTGATCCTCAAGCCCAGGCTACATGTGAACGTTAGCATCCTGACACATATAAGAACACTTAGTGTTGTGATTCAGTGCCCATGGCCATTTTCAACCATCTTCCAATGTACCTTCTATACTGAAGGATCTCACTGAGGATCTGCCAACCACAGACCTCAACTGTGTGTCTGTCAGTGGATGTGTGTAGATGATGAGAGGTGTTAGTCTTCATCACCATCCTTCATGGTACGGGATATTAGATATGAAAAGCTAAGGCTTAGGGAAGTGGTCACACACCTGCCAAATTGCTGTGATAGGATTCAAACCTGGTCTGTGACTTTGGAGTTTATGCTTATGACTATTATACCACACCTCAATTTCAACATCTGGAAAGATTTTACTTAAAATTTCAATATAATGAATCAGGTGCCAGAATATTGCCATAAGCTCCTATGCTTTCCTTCCCCCCTCTATATGTATGATGCATGCATATATTCTGGTTGAACATCACTGGCCATTGTTCTGCAGTACTCTGGATTTCTGAGTGGACCTCAGGTCTAACTCCTACATTAGAAGGCTCCTGGCTGCCTTTCTTCCCAGGCTGAGGCTAAGAGAGTGATGAAAAGCCTTGTAGTAAGGGTCACTAAGGCTTTTGGTCCCTTGTATGACAGTTCCTCAAGTCTGGTTATGCCTAGGACCTCCCAGCCACTCTACCCTCCAACACTACTTTCAACACTTGCGCTCCACAATGCTGCATGCTTACTGTGAGTGTTGGTGCAGCGCTGACTGCAGGTCTTAGAAGCATTTGTGTTCTGTCCAGAGTATTTTCTGTTGTGAATCCATTCACCATTGGAGGCAGCACTGCTTTCTGTCTCCACTTTCTTCAGGATTTTGCTCTTTTGTTGAGCATCCCAGGGAGACAGCACAAGTATGTACAGACATACATGCTGAGTCTGTGACAGTAGTCCTTAGTTAGTATAAGTCATGCTTGAAGGGAACAGGCAGAACGAAAAGGATGCAGTCCTACTTTCAAGTACTTACAAAGAAAAGGGATAGGCGTTAAGGAGAAATAAGAAAAGAAGTGTAGCGCCCCCCGCGCTACCACGTGTGCCTCGATGGTCAGTGGCAGAGCAGACTGTTGGGGAGGGTTTGGATCCTTAGTGATAAGGAGCTTGGATTTTATTGGAAAAGCTGTCAGGGACTGAAAAACACAGGTGTATCCTTAGTGTCTGACAAAATTAAAAAGAAAAGATGGCAATTCTATGGGCAGGATTTAATTATCAGAAATGTCCTGTTTGCCATTTTATCATATTTTGAAAATGAAGCTAGGTGCCAATACGTGAAATTCGGAGACATCAGGTAAAAATCAGTAGTTTTTACCAAAGTCTGAAGAAAAGTGAAGGAAGACACCTGGCCGTGCCTTGAACAGACGTTCTGCCCCTCTGGCTCCTCTACAATGGCCCCACTCTGTCAGCCATGGCCAGCACTGACTCATACAACCCTGCTCTAGGCTTACTAGGGAAACTACTGTCACATTTCTAAGATGCAGCCAATCACAGCTCCTGTCAAGAAGAATTTCTAAGGATTTGGACCTGAGGATTCTTTTTTGTTGTTTTCTCAACGTAGTTCTGCTGTCCTAGAACTCATTGAGTAGACCAGGCTGCTTTGAACTCAGAGATCCGCCTCCCTTAAAGTCGTGTGCCACCACATGTGGCTGCAGATTTGGGGACTATTAAAGATAGGCATTATTATGTGTAAACTTAAAGCAATATGGGCTCATTATTTTGACTCTTCACACAAACTCATAAAGGTTTTATTGATCTCTTTTATTTACATTTACATTACATACATTTGCATGCATAATTATAACTAGATCTGCAATTTTGTAAAATCAAAGATGTCATGTAGATAGCAAACTCATTCAAGTAGTAAGTCTTTTAAAAGAAAAAATACGAAAAGTTTGGACAATTAGCTCTAGGATGGTGATTCTCTATGTTTTTAGTAGGAAAAATGGGATAAAAGTATGTCTGTTAAGTACCTGAAAACAATTTAAAAATTGAATTCATCATGACTTTGACTGAATTAAAACATAGCACACTCAAGCCATTGAACCAAATGTTTACCTGAGACCAAGTGGCTGTTTCTTTGAAGCATGGCTTTTCTCTTGAGGCAGGTCATGGCCTTACACCATCCTACAATAAAGACAGGACAACAGTAATTTCTATCAGTGGCAACCCTACCGGATCACCTTATCTGAAGGCTTGTAGCTATTTGTTTGGTTTGGATTTAAGGCCATGTACTTTAAAGTTTAATTAATACAATGACTGGAAAATATATCCTGTAGAGAGGATTGAAACAATTTGTTTACCTTGACCAGGAAATGTGACATGTAAAATTACATTCAAAGATTAAGTGAAAAATGAAGGAAGTTTGAAGCAAACTTTTGACTTATTTGGAAGCTCATAGAAAAGTTGAACAAAAGTTTGGTTCTTTAGAAAAAGAACTATGTGAATGTAAATATATTAAGGTAGGCTGGCCACCCTACTTCCTCCCAGCTCTGGAAATGAACAAAACTTTAGACATAGAATAACATGGCCAAACACCCACTTACATTCTGATATATTAAATTTTAGCTCCACATATTTTTTTTTTAAATCACATTATGTAAGGTATTAACGCACTGTCTTCCACTGTTACAGTTGATTGTCTTTATCTAGATTCCTTGTGTGTCCATACCCTCTTTACCAGCCAGGACCACTTCCTAAATTCTCTGAGCCTCTATACCCTTTCACCTCTTGTACTGAATTCTTTCAGGATAAGTTATATAACAAACTACAAATGCTACTTTAATGATAAAAAAGTAGTTATTTTGAAAAGTTCCTGGGGCTAGAGAGATGATTCAATGGTTAATAACACCCATTCTTGCAGAGGTCTCATGTTCTATTTCCAGCACCCACATTAGGCAGCTGACTACTTGTCACTTTACAGGATGTGGTGCCTTTGACTTCTGTGTGTATCTGATCTCAAAGGCACATACCCACCTACACAATTAAAGAATATTTTTTCTTGCAGATAGATAGTTTTGATTTTCAGCATGTAACCATCCTTAACAGTGCCTGTTGAATCTTTAAGGGATTTTTTTGATTTTTTTTTTTTTCTTTTTAGGGAGTGTGTGGGAGGTGGGCAGCAGCTGTCTTCTAGCTTGCCATGTAGATCAGTGTGGCCTTGAACTTACAGTGATCTCTTCCTTTCATGCTTTGCCCAGCTTCTTTAAAATATTTTTGCATAGTTATACCCAACATTAGAAATCATAAATAAGATTTACTTACTAAGGCTGCATGGGAATTTGCTTTCAAACACATTTTTAAGGTGATACCTACAAACACTTGAAACTAGCAATGACTGAATTGTTTCAGTTTGGGGTGGTTTTTTTTTTTTTTTTCTTCAAACAAAACTTTGTTTTAGGCAATAAAGTACAGTAGTGCTAGGAACTAAGCCCAGATCTGCTGGGAGAACACCAGTGCTCTCAACTGAAGAGCCATCTCCAGCCAACAGAGCTTAGGTAAAGCAATGATCTCCACCTCTTTCCCAGGGACTGATGCTGTCACTTGACTTGAGCATGTATGAAGCATATCTACCTTTATTCTGGAGGTAATAAAGGAGCAGTAAAGAATTTTATTTAATCACTAGCCAAGGTGATGTAATTAATCTTGACATTATTAAACTAACTATTTCCAAATGAAAATAGCAAGCAAAGAGATAATGGGTATGTGGTAGGCATGTTCATAAATATTTCCATCACTGATTTAGTACTGGCTATCAAACCCTTCCTTACTGTGCACATCGTAAGGAAGCACTCTGCCACTAAGCTGTATTTCTGGTTCATTCCCAACATAGACTGAGAAGGTGGTAGCTCCACCAGAGACATTTCTCTTGCCATTTTCCTGATAACTTTATCCTGTTAGCCATGAACTCTGGAAGATTAGAGTATTGGGTGTTTTATTACTGAGTTTGGTGGCAGGTGATTTCTACACAGGGTATAGAAATATCTGAGGCTTTAGAATTAGATTGGCTGGTGTTTTTTTTGTCTTGGATAGTCTAGGAAATACTTTCTTTTTACAAATTTAAACAAGCTAAAGTGGCAAAGATCTTCAGTTTCATATATTTTATGAAAAAATCTATTAGTGTAATGGTTAAATTAAACCTTTTAACATAAGAATAGCTCACTTTTTCTTTGAGTTTTTGCACTTGTATTAAATAGTATCAATAGTGTACTAGATATGCAGAAATTCAGTACTCTATATATTAGCAATAAGTTATAACTATGAAAATAACAGTGGATTTCTGTTTTTATCTCTCAACAGTGGAAAGAGTGGAGCGAGAAAACCTTTCAGACTATTGTGTTCTGGGCCAGCGTCCAATGCATTTACCAAATATGAACCAGCTGGCATCCCTGGGGAAAACCAACGAACAGTCTCCTCATAGCCAAATTCACCACAGTACTCCAATCCGAAACCAAGTGCCCGCATTACAGCCCATCATGAGCCCTGGTCTTCTCTCACCCCAGCTCAGTCCACAGCTTGTCAGACAGCAGATTGCCATGGCCCATCTGATAAACCAACAGATAGCCGTTAGCCGGCTCCTGGCTCACCAGCATCCCCAAGCCATCAACCAGCAGTTCCTGAACCATCCACCCATCCCCAGAGCAGTTAAGCCAGAGCCAACCAACTCCTCTGTGGAAGTCTCTCCTGACATCTACCAGCAAGTTCGAGATGAGCTGAAGAGGGCCAGTGTGTCTCAGGCTGTCTTTGCAAGAGTGGCATTTAACCGCACACAGGTACAGTGAGCACTGCTTGCACTAGGGAGTCAGAGTCAGGGGAGGGAAGAAATGTATGGCATGTCTTCATTTCCTAATACTCTCTTCAGAATGATTGTGGTGATAGGGGGATGGCTCAGGAGGTGCTTGCTATCCAAGCATGAGGAGAGTCTAGATCCCCAGCACCCATGTAAAAGCTGGGCACTGGGCACACATCTTTAAGCCTAATGTGGGAGAGGTGGCAGGGAGAATCTGGAACTCTCTGGCTAGCAAGTCTATCTAATTTGTAAGCTCCAGGGAGAGCAAGGAGACCCTATCTCAAAAAAGAAGTACTCACCTCTGGCTCCTATCCATATGCATGTGCACCCCTATACATACATCATACACACAAGGCACACGTGCGGTGCAGAAAACATAAATTTCAGAGTATACATAGTTTAATAATATTCTTTTGTCATTATATAATGTCACCACTCATTCCTAAAAGATCTTAATGAATTAATTCTAATAGTGTAACAAATAACTAGATTCTACCATCCAGCTCAGCCCCCAGAATCTTACCACTGAGTGGCAGGTATGATTCTGTGTACACTCTGCCCTCATTCTTTTTGTCTGTGTTTCCCTGGATGCGACAAATCATAAAACTATTTATGCATGTTCTTCAAATAGCCTGTTTCTAAATCTTTCCTTGAACATTACTGAAGTATTTTACCCTTCAAAATGTAGAAGTCAGATTTGAGATAGTAACATATAGATTACTTATATTTTTAGTGTTTCAAAAGAACTGCATGTGACTATAATTTTGAATGATCGAGATGAACAGTTCCTTCACACATATGTTGTCTTATGGAGTGAACTCATTTGAAGGATTTTTTTTTTCCCATTTGTGCTACTTAACTAAGTGTTCATCAGAACGGAGTGGGGTTAAAATAAGGATTTCAGAGCTTATTCCATAGTTTCTGATTTAGGAAATGTAGGCTAGGACCTAGAGAACTTCATTTCTTACAAGGTCTGAAGTGGCGCTGATGTCCATGCTCAGGGTGGAGGGGTTCATTCTGTCTGTCACTTATCCTCTCTTCTGAGGAACCAATGGGCACAGAGGCTTAGTGTTGGGAACAGATGGCCTTAGCAAAGGACAAATGGTAGCTGCAAGTGTGGTGGCTGATACAGGAGGACATACACGGAGGGGCCTGGGCATCTGGGGCTGAGGAAGCACAGCAGGCTGGAGCTCCGTGGCCTGACTGCATGTGAGTGAGGTGGGAAAACAGAAAGGTCCTGGATGAAATCCTGAATTTTAGGTTCCTGGCGGAAGCAGGCCTTGAAAGCTAACACACTTTAATGAGGATCAAGGACTGTGTCTAAATTAATGGAGTTCATAAGGAAAATATTGAGTCAAAAACTGTGGAAATAGTTGGTAGTTGATAGTAAAACTAGACATTGGTAGGAGATCATGGCTCAAGAAGATCCTGTAACGACTTACTGGAAGTTGTGAACTTTAAGCATAGGGAAAGCCAAAGGTCTCATGCAAGAACGTGCTGTGACTCAATGAGCAACCTTTGATCTTAGGAAAGTTTTGGTTTTCTTCTCTTATTACAGCAAGTGAGGTAGAGTCACCAGTTAGAAGGCTGCTCTGAGAGAGCCCCCGAATGTGGGGAAGTACTAAATGACTGGCGGGAGTGGGAGGGGCGGGATCAAGGAGCACCATGGAAGTAAAACTGTGGCTGGTGTGTTAGAATACAGGGGAAGCAGTAATGATGGCATCAGGGCTTGAGGCTGGCCACTCAAAAAGTAAAGGTGTAGTTACAAAAAAAGTCAAGGGAGATGCTGCAGGAGTGGCTGAGAAAGGCCACAGTGATTGTTTGGGATCTAGTTGTTTTTACTTTCAAATACTGGCAGATTTCTTATGAAGATTGGCAGTGAGCATTGGAACTGTAAGTTTGGCATTGAAACAGTGGGTAGGGATAGACTGGAGAAGTGTTACAGAGCCCAGGCGTTAACCGAAGGGAGAGAAGGGTGCTGTGATGTGGCCGATTTATAAGCCATCGGTAGCGGTCTATTTGGGGAGGTTGTGGAATCTTAGGATATGGAGTCTTGCAGAGGAATTATATCACCATGGATGGACTTTGAGTTAGAAGGTTGATAGCATCCTGTTTTCTTTTTTTGCTCATCTGTGTCCAAGAAAATATACAATCTTTCTGCTCCTGCCAGATCCCTCTCCTTTTCTGCCATTGTGGACTTACAAGGCCATTCACCCCTTCTTCATTTGCTTTTGCCATGAGATTTATCATAGAAACAGAGAAGTAACTCAGGCAGGTACCCTGCAAATAGATATTTACAGTACAATTCATACCGGTAGCAAAATTCCAGTGCTAAAGTAGCAATGAAATGCTTTTATGATTGGGGTCACTGTAACACAAGGAACTGTATCTCAGGGTGGCAGCGTTAGGAAGGTTGGCCACCACTGCTCTAGAGGATTCACATGTGGGTGGAAAGCCAGGACATATGGAGAAAGGGAGGCTTGGCACTATGCCACAAGATTTGGCATGATGTCAGTTGGTTGGGAGATGTCCATGTCAAATTTCTGAGAGTAGGTTCACTACAGTGGGGAGACAGGAACCACTCTGCAGGATTAAGGGGTGACTGAGCGCTCAGGATGAGGAAGCAGAATGGAGTGTTAAGAAGGCAGCCAGAGCCCAGAACCACTTGACTGTGATAGAAATCCACTCAAGATGAGAGGCAGATGTTAGCAACATCAGGTCACAATGAATGGCATGAAGCAGTGACAGAGTCATCCATTGTGGTTGTAACTGCCAGTTGGCTACAAAGGAAGGCTCTGGGGCCAATGGGGTTTGGTCTTTATGTGTTTTTGTGTAGAAGGACAGGATGGGGGATATCTCATGCTCCCTTGTTCATAGCTGCCTTATATCCTATTAATAGTAGAGCCTATTCCCAACTCCTGAAAAATACATTCAGGGAGACTCACACATATTTCATGCACCTTCCTGTAAGTTAAAAGACTCAGGCAGCATTTGTGTGATGATAGTTACTTAGAGTGGAGTTGTATAAGGCTCTGGTCCTTTGGAGAAAATCTGTGCTCACTACTGAAAATACCAAGTGGAGGGCTATGTCCTTCTTCTGCAGTTCTCTGTGTGAGTATGTTCTTTATTCTGTCATCCGTGCTCATGAATAGACATTTTGCCAACATTTTATTGTCTAGTTATGTGCACAGTCCCTTTTGGATAAGAATATAACCAAAAGCCTCATGGTACTACTCCAGACTTTTGAAGTGGGATGGAGTGTGCAGTCCACCCAACTAGTGAGAAACCTAAGAAAAGGCCCACAACTAGTCAAGGCCACAGACAGTTTTGTGTCAGGGCGCTGGACTCCTGGAGGTCTGTCTTTTCCCTAGGAATACCTTATGTTTCTTCTTATGGATTAAAGATTTTTCTTTGGCATTGCCACCTTTGAAGTGCCAGGTTATAAAGAGGTCTAATTGATGCACAGAACACATTTTATTACTTTCCTCCTTCCATTAAATTTGTAAGATGGCTACACCCAGAAAGAAACATTCACTTTCAATCAACACAAGCTTGAGTTCATGGGCCAGCCTTGCGGATATCAAATGGAAACTGCATAGGAATGTATGAGTATTTCCTTTTTAAATTCTGCTTTTAATTTGGGAAAGCTTTTCATCCCTCTGGGATCATAACCTGTTGTATATAAGCCCAGCCTAATCAAGGTAGATGGTATTGACAGAATGACATAGTTTGAACTTGAGCAGGAGGTCAGCAGGCAGATTGTTTTTGCTGTGTGTTCTGCGGTCACTAACAGCACAAATGGGCAGCTGGTTCTACCAGCTGTATTGTTAAGTGGGAAATATGGTGTAGTATACCCCATGAAACTAGCCATCGATTTTCCAAATGGCGAGGCTTTTTTTGAGTGGAATCAGACACTTCTAGGTGATAGAGTAACTTACCAGATAAAATTTATGTGTAGAAATGGTTGACATATTAACCTTTTTTTTTTTTTTAAAGAAAGAATGTTAACTTCTTGATTGTTCAGAACCAAAACCATTCATTTTTGACAGGCACCTGGACACATTATACTTATTTGCTCTCTTGATGTATATCATATTCTCATGTGTCTGAGTATTTTGCATAACGCTAATAAAAAATGGTATGTCACATGACAGCTGGTGTCCCTGGGTTTCTGCTTGAAGATTTAATAAGAAGTCTAAATAGTTTGTGTATGTGTAGGTTTGCAGAAACTAAAATCATCTGCAAACATTCATCAATCCAGCAAGAGTATAAACATGAGAACCTTGTCTGCATGCTCTAAGACTTCCAGATGAAATCCTCACGCTTACAGTGAATGGTGTTTGAAAACTGTATGCTTTTGAAGAGACTTCATTACCTAGATGGCTAACCCATTTACCATTTGATTATGGAAAATGACATCATTAGGGTCTATAGTTTTAAGAGTCTTCTGAAATTTATTTATTTATTTTTAGGAATAATACATAGTGGGTGGGGCTGGAGAGATGGCTCAGCCGTTAAAGGCTAGGCTCACAACCAAAAATCTAAGGAATAATACAGTGATGGGTTTTATCATACCATTTTCATGATAAATGCTGTTATATTACTTTAGTTTGTTCTTATTGTTTTCTGCCCCACTGTCTTGCTGTGTTCCTTGTACACTCTCCTTTACCAGTTTTTAGTACACTTTAATTTTGATTCATGGGTCTTTTAAAGTCACTTATGCATCTGTCTGGTAACACCTTTTTTTATGACAGGAAATGGATGATGACCTCTTTGTCTTTTTTTTTAACTATCATTTGTTATTATTTTTACATTTTCTACTTATTCATTCAGAAAACATGAGTTGTATTAGCTAAGAATATACAAGCTGAGTTCATGTTCTGCACAAGGGATTTAGCATATTTATGTTAATAGTGCCAGGATGTGAACTCTCCGGGACAGCATGAGGCTGATATAGGTCTGGACACGGTGTATGCAGTAGCACTGCACATGTACAGGTCTTTTGGAAGAAATGATGAGTCCTGCTTGCCATGCTGTTTTATAGCCAAAGGGACATAAAGAGAATCGTGAGGTCATAATGGTAGCTGTTTTCTTACCTGTTCACTTTAAACACTATCTCTTGTGGTCCCTGACTTTGTTTGTGATGCCCCAACTCATGCCTGTACTTCTGATGTGGCTTCTTCTTTGAAGGATCGTCCCCTGGCTACTAGATGTTGGCAGAGAGCTGGAAAAGCTTAGCTGCTGCGTGATAGGAAGCACACAACAGCCCACTGCCTCATCCTGCGGAGATTTCTCTGTCACTCTGGAGCTCTCCATATAATCAGGTTGACGCTCCAACATGGTCTGAGTTTTATTTTTCCCTTCACTGTCTTCTGCCACTTTCCCGGAGAAGCATTTTGTTAGTAAACTTCCTCTTGCACAGGAATTTTTATCTCGGGATTATAGATCATGCTGTTCTTATGCGACTGACATTTGGTCATGCCATGAGAGCAGATACTTGAGCAGAGAATAGCATCCGAATGGTACCCTTTCATCCACAGAGCAACTGCCATGTTCTGGATGAGGCTAGTATGGCTGCATCTGCCACTTGGCTGTGAAAACATTATCATCATGGTTACTTTTTAAACCTGAAGCCCAGTAACTCTTCAGTTCACCGAATGGAAAATGGCATTATTGAGACCGATTTAGAGATATTGAATTGGGGGTGGGGAGACTTGAGATTAGAAATGAGAGAGTATGACTATAAGTAGGAATGAGATACAGGAGAGAAACGGTCTGCAGCTTTGAGAGTTCTGCCACTGTTGCCAGGAGGGAAAAGCAACCTCTGTAGTCTGAGCTGTGCACACTGGGAATGTGAGTTTCTGGCGGCCTTACTCGTTGCCCCTCCCTCCCCAGTGCTCTCTCACAGGTACAGGTAGTGCCTGCTGAATAGTAGTTTCTATTAGGTTTTGATTTTGATCACGTTTTCTGCTGCTATGTCTGTATCCTGAGTTCATCTTACGTTGATACCTTTCTCTCATTAGGTCTGTAGACATGAAGTAAGTTACTTAGTTATTTGCTGCATTTGTGTCATTAAAGATTTAGATGTGATTGCAAATCCTAATTTTAAGCTTTCTGTTTTCTTTATTAAAGTATAGACTTGAAAACGTTGTTTTATATATATATATATATATATATGATAAAAGACTCATGGCAATATTTTTAGACTTAATATTACTGGTGTCCACTGACCTATAATAAGTAATGTTTCATAAAATATGTACACTGACTTTTACTTAATAGATAAACTATTCTCTAATTTATTTAAAAAATCCAATGACCTACATATTCATATGTTCAGAAGTCCCCATTTACTAACATTGCTTCTCCTCTGAGACCTGCCGTCTGAGCAAATCTGTTAAATGAACTAGAGGACGCTTTGATCCAAACTAGGTTGAATCCAGTGGAATGGACGCACTGCCACATGTGAGAGGGAGCACAGGAATGCCAGAACGGGAAATTTGGGTGACTCTCACATCCTTTTTCTTTTTTCCTTTTACATTGGCAGCAGAGTGCAGGGGTACCCCTACAGAGAGAGTCGGCTGTAAGCTGTCTGTACCTCTTGGCAGTGACATTTTCCCCAGGCTTATTGTTCATGTGGCCTTGTCTATTTTCTTTCCCTCTAGCAGAGACTGTAAAGGTAAGACTCGCTGAGCTGACCCTTGGGAACATGGTTTTAGTGGAAGAATAGATGTGTGTAATAACAGTGTGCTCCTTTAGAACAGTGGGTTCTCATTCAGTGTCCTGCGTTTATCAGGTCTCACTGGTGAGGCAGTATGTGTGCCCTGGTCTTATCTGATAAAGAACAGGACCCCCCAAATCCTGTGGGGACTCATTTGTTTGACCTGTCCTCATCTGACTACCTTTTTTTTTTAACGAGATTTTGCAGAAAAAAAAAAATCCCCAAACCTGCAGTTTTCTCATCAAAGCCACATCATTTGAAGAAACTTAAGACCAGGGTCATAAATACAGTTTATGAAGTCACTCAGCAACTGGAGAATGTTTTCAGCAGATTGGAAAATTAGATTGAATGATGTATCAGAAAATTTGGCAGGAAGGGCTGCTGCTGAAAATGTGAATGTCATTGTATGCAATGGCGTGGACTTTGATTTAAGCTTTGTTTACACAGTGTGTGGAATATATGCATGCCCCAACTGTTAGGGTTAAATTTTGTAAGAACTTGCTAAACATTAAGATTTGAGGCAGCACATTCACAATGAGATATGTGTCAACCAAAGGAAACTACTCTTAGCTACAAATTCTCAGGAGTCTAAGTATGAGTCACTTTTGGAGGAGGCAAAAATTGTCTTTTAATTTCATTGTTTGATTTACACATATTGTTAGCCAGAGATGGGCATAATTTAATTATACATTGCAGTTTATATTTGTGTAAAACTTCATTGTCAGTTGAAATTTCTCAGTATCTAGTTGAGATCTGTTCTCTTTACAAGTCAAGGACCATAATGTAAATTTTGAATCTTGACTCCATGGTCCAGTGAGCTGGTTATAAAATAACAAGGACATGTGATCGAAAGGAAGTCCACTCCTGAAAGGTGGGCTGTAAATGTAAATGCTGCAGATCAGGCATGAACATGTTATTGAGTTCTGAAGTAAATAATATGCCCTCTTTTTCAGAACATTAAATTAATAAAGTAGAGAGAGATGGCCTTGCTTACTTCATAAAATAGCCTTTCATTTCAAAATCACTGGCTTGAATTCTCAGATTGAAAGATTGTAATGATATTAATATTTCCCAAGATAGCAGTGTTATTGGATGATGTGTCTGTGTGTGTGTGTGTGTGTGTGTGTGTGTGTGTGTGTGTGTGTGTGTGTGTGTGTAGGGGGAGGGTGGTTCTATAGATAGCAATCTTACTTTAGCAACTCCCATACATATAAAGAACATTATCAATTAGGACCTTTTAAGCAACCTCACCAAAAATCGTGAATTGGTTGGGTTGAGGACTAAACTGTGTAGGCTCAGAGCTTGCTCGGTCTGTGTCTTTAGTAATGGGAAGGTTGATTTGGCAAATAGGAAACTATATAATTCAACCTCCTTCTCTAATCCACCTGAAGTAGAAAATATAGGTAACAGAAGATGCAAAGATTTGCTTTTCAGTTTTTCTCTTTCACAAAACAGAGAATCAGAGTACCAGCTTGATCACAAATGTCCTGTTTCTCCTACCCCTGAGCAGTGGCTTTACAGGGTAGGCATTGGTTTCATTATAGAAAATTCAAATTTCCTATGCTAGGAATTAGAAGATTCCATTTTGGAATGTTCATTCCTCTGCTTTTATTATTTGGTGCTAATGTCTTTGAAAATTTGGCTTTGAATGCTTTGTATACATAGGCCTGTTGTAGTACTTCTCACTCCCTACAGACAAGATGGAGCAAGCAAAGGGCAAGGGAGCGTGACATGAGACTGTTGCTGCAATATGTCTGCCATTGCATAGATTTTGTAGGTTAAAAATGGCACCCATGACGAGAACTGGACTTTGGTGTCCCTTTATGGGGCTTGGCTACCTGTGGCTTGGGTCGTGCTGCACTTAGAGAGCACAGGTTCTTTTGGTTTGAAGAATGCTCTGCTGTACCCATTTATCTTGCGTTGCATGTGTAATATATCCTGATGTGTCAGGTACCATGGTCAAGTTTTGTTACAGGTACTAGAAAGGTTTTTCATGACATAAGTATTTCATTTATAAATTTCAGCTTAAGGTATATTATGTAGTCATTTTCAAATGGGATTTACATGTTGCAAAAATCTCAGTTTCTGTAATCGCTTTCAGCAGGTTGAATAAAATGATCTTGACAGCTTGGTGAATGAGGTAGACTTTACATATGTGGCCTGCTAGGGTCTGCTGTTGACACCTCACCAAGATAAGAATCTCTCCCAGAACTATAATGAGTAAGACTTTCACATCACCAGTTCATATCACAACTTATATAAGGTCACCCCCAATGACTTTATATCATGAGAGAGAGATAGTTTTTATTATATGATGAGAGAAAGATAGTTTTTATAGTGGCTGATATGAGAGATGGTGAGTGGTATAAATGTAAGACCAAATTAGTCCTGTGTACCTCAATCGAAGAGGTTACATATGTGCATATACTTAGCCTTTTAGTGCTTTGAATGATATATCTCTGGCCTGTAGCTGTTAACTTTTGTAAATCCATTTTTTTTAATTTGCAGAGTACATTAATTCCCTTTAGGTGTTCAATTCTATCCAACCCATCCTATAAAATATGACATTCATAGGCTGTCTTTCTCAATAAAGAAATATTGTAATAAAAGAGAGATTTTATTAAACTAATGCAATAACAACATTTTCTTTGAGGATTTAGCACATCATTTTTAATAATAAAAATCAAATTGCCATTGTTGTGCCCAGTATACATTTTATTCAAATCAGACTAAGTACTCCGGCTTCTTGGCTCAGCAGAGCTCTGGGAGTTGGAGGTGGGGCGAGTATTTTTAGCATTACACAAATGAACTTCAATAGCCAGAATCATAGTACAAATGTAGATTATAGGAAGCCTGCTATGCCCGAGAGCTTCCTGAAGGAAGTGAAATGAGGGAGAGAGCTCCATGAGGTCGGTCAGCTTTTCCACGGTGGATGTTAGGAGGATCCAGTGCCATGCCACTGGCTTGTCATTCATGAGCTTACTATGTGGAATTAGACTAGGAATCTGACTTTAGCTGGCTTCTTAAGAGGGCACCAATGATAATCCATTGTATAACAACAACAACAATATTCTCTTGTTATTGGCGACATCAGAACTGTCTGAAAATTAAGGCTGAGAGAAGGTGTAGTGGAATAAAAGTAACACAGAAAGGACCTTCCCTCCCTCTCTGCATTCAAGGGAAGTGGTCATAAGCAGGTCATAAAACAGGGCAAGTGGATGGGTGGCCCATATCCCTGGCAGCAAAGCCTTCTTTGTCTTTGCCTGTCTGTGATGTTAATCCTGAAGAATGACAGTGAGCCTACAGATTTTTTAAATCTTCCTATTGGTTATGATATCTTTTATTTCAAACACTATGCTGTTGTAAACATATATTTTTATACTCACCCTGATGTATTCTTGAGTCATACTTTTCAAAAGAGATGTCACTTGATTTCTGAAGGTTTGTCATTAAATGCATTGTATAATTTACTCACCTATTTCAGTCTATCTTTAGTCTATTAATGACTTAAGCATGCTGTGAAGAGATAGGGCTTATGTTTTCTGATGATGCCAGTCTATGTGTTCCTAAAAACTATAGACTGTATGATTTCCTGTGGAGCACAGCTCAGCAGTCCATGTGAAGGGCTAATTCAACATTTTCATATCTGCTCTTATCAAATCAGGGCCCAGAGCTTTCAGACTCTTTGCTGAATATGGTCAGCAAGTTGCTATTTGGATTGAGTTGCCTCTATCTGTTGGAATAATATGTGAACACACAGCAAGTTGTCTTTTTTGTTCCCATTTCAACAGCTACAAGCAGCCATGTATGTAATTTATAAAAATGGAAATGGCCTCCAGCTAGTTTGATTCTTAGAGAAACACCAGGCTTTGGTCCCTCCACTTTCCCCCTACACACCTGGTGTATATCACTTTAAAAAATAAATTATGCCTCATTAAATTACAATTAAGTGGAATCATGATCATTTGTTTTTCTGGAAGGAAGATGTTTTGCATATTGAAAGCCTAATTTGTTGCAGGTGACAAAAAGGCTGTGCAGATTATCTAATATCGCTTCATTTGGGGCCATGTCTGTTGCTTGGTTGTGTGTCTACACCAGTACTTCCAGATCTTCTTGTTAGCGTTCACAGTCATTTTTACTTCAGGGTGTCTTACACCACTTTATCGGCTTTTGTATTCTCCCCCTCCCCAAGAAAGCAAACTTCCCTTGTCTAACAAAGCATGTTTTTTTTCTG
This sequence comes from Sigmodon hispidus, assembly GCA_004025045.1. Taxonomy (NCBI): domain Eukaryota; kingdom Metazoa; phylum Chordata; class Mammalia; order Rodentia; family Cricetidae; genus Sigmodon; species Sigmodon hispidus. Next base: position 209,260 of record PVIH01001124.1, on the reverse strand, counting down.
ATTTTTTATTATTATTATTTTACAGTTTTTCTCTTTCCTGGTTGTACCATTATTTTGCTCTGCAGGTGCTGCTCATATTTAAAGCTCCAGCTAGATCCTATTTTATGTACCACCCCACCCCGACACATACACAAAAGCCCACCCTTCCAATCCCACAGCCGGCAGCGATACTTCTTATTTTGAAACAAGATGGTGCTAGCCGTATTTTGAATTTCTGACCTTTATCAGGTTTTCCTTCACTCCCCTTTTCCTTCTCTTCTCCTGTCCTCTTCTCCTTCTCTTTTCTCCCCGCTTCTCCTCCTTCTGCTTCCTCATCTCTTCCTGTCTACCTTTCTTCCCTGTTCCTATCTAGGACAGGGTCTCCCTGCATGACCCAGGGACAGCCCTGATCACCCTGCCTCTGCTGGGATCACCGATGTGCGAATATCCACTTCAACATTACAGTGTGCTCCTTTGAAACCTTCCTCCCACTGTGCAGAATAGTCTTTGGAAGACGTTCTTCTTTTTGGAATTTTCACCTTTTCCTGAGATTTTTGCCAAGTCATTAATGACAAGGAAATTAGTGGAGGTGTGTTCTTTGGACAAGTATACTTACTGAGTTTGGGAGTTCCCTAGACAGCTGAGGGAGAATATCTGGTGTAGGATTTCCATAGATTTTTTTTTTTTCCTTTGACCAATATCGCCCAATTCTAGAAAGGTACCCAAAGCTTGCAGACCACAAATGAAGACTCTGTTCAGATTTAGTCAGTCTTACCCTGACCTGTAGGGATGCAGACAGTCCTAAAACCCTATCTCATGCAGCTGTGTGTCGGCCTGCTCTGCCAGTGGCCCCTGAGAAGTTATCAAGGCTAAAGTAGAAGCTGGAAAGTCAGTCATGATAACAAGGTTTCCCACACCATTCCAAGTATCAGCATGTATCTCGCATGCTAACATAAGGAAAAACTATGTCAGCTGGTCTACTGAAACAGAAAACTCAGGGACAGAAAGTCCATTCAAGGTATTACTCAGAAATGCTGTGTTACAACAGACAGAACAAGAACATGAATTTCTTTTATTTTAAACACTACTTCATTTTTTTTTCTTTTATTTTTGAAGATAGACTATATTACCAGGCAAACCAGACTGCATTATACAACTTGTTTTGTACTTTGAATGATTTTGATTTTACTGAGTTTCTTCACAGACCTATCCATTCTCCCGGTGCTAGGGATGGTCTGAGAAGTTTGTAACTCCATTGATGAGCCAGGGGAAAGATCCCTCAAGGCTCTCCTTGCTTAAACTTCCTTATACTGGTGAGGTGACTTAGAACCCGAGAACTAATGTGGAGGGCATATGGACTTTGTGTCAGCCTGTGCCCTGGCTGGCAACATGTTTCCTTGTCTTATGTAAAGCAGGCTAACAATGTGTCTCCATGGAGAAGGTTCTATTGGCCACAATAAAGCAAATACTTAATGACTGTTTTACTCAATACCGGCAGTATGTTTTAATATGATTACTGATATGAAACTTTAATAAGCAATATCCTGGTTAATTTATTAATTCCCTTTCATGACCTTCCTATTGATAGGAGTGCATCTTTCTTTTTCTTTCTTCCAGAGCTCAGGTGCCACACCACATTTTCTATATCTCAGGCTGCATAATGGCAATGTCCAAGTGACATCTCCTGCTTGGCTGGTTGATAATTAAAATGCCAGATGACATAGCAGCAAAGGCTTTAGAAATATTTATGTGAGATGAATTATTAATTTATGTTCCATTCAAGACAGATTTAATATGATAAACATTTATTCATCTTGATAATTAGTGGGCAATGGAGTGGTTTGTGTAGATGTGAGAGTTAGGCTGTAGATTTTGTTGGTGTATGTGTGTGTGTTGATGATTTTCAACTAACTGAATTCACTTCACATGTATGCCTGCAGAATTTAGACTACACTTTAAAAATCTTAGCTTATAGTAGTTAAGGGTGTAGTTTCACTTCAGCAGTGATGCTGACCAGTATCCTCAAGGGTACTCTGTATGTGCCATCCTGAGGGATGGGTTAATTTTCCTAGAAGACTCTCTAGCATGTGACAGATATAGAAAAAGAATCCTATGCAAGAAACAAATAAAAACACTCCATTATTTTAGTGACTTTTTTTGTTTGTTTGTTACTGGGGTACCTACAAGCATAAATTTTAGTTATGGTGCTTTAGAACAATAATTTTTGATATCAATGTTTCATGTGTAAAAAGCCTTTGAGTACACTATGAGACTCGTGGAAATAATTTCATGGGAGAAGAATAAGCTAAGCTCTGCCTTGAGATATTTTGAATTATAATCATAGTGAGTAGTATCTCCACGATGACCCTAAGCCTCTTTTATTATGATACAGAAAGTGGGCTGGGAGAAAGGAGAATGGGTGGGGCAGAGGGAAGAGGGCCAATTTTTTTTTCCCTGTGCATGACTCATCATGAAAAAAAGCTCAGAAAATATCAATCTTAGTGTCATATTGACTTTGGAAATTGGAAGCAATTTAAAATCTACTTCCTTTTCTCATATTAATTTAGAGATTTTTTTAAAAAAAGAAAATCTCCAAAGCAAATCCATTTTGAGTATATTTCAGGTTGCTCAGTTAAAATGGGAAGTGGGGCGACCCGAGGCACAACCAACTCATAATTTCAGAAGGAGAATGGATTCACAGGATGCATAATGCTTTCCTGGAAGACAAGCGCCTCACTTGTCTTGAAGCATGCCGTGAGATCTGGATTTTCTTCTAATCATTGGCACAGTGGGTATTTTTACACACACCTCCTACCTTGCTCTCTCCTTGAGCACATATGTGCATGCCACACACCAAATCGCAGCCAGCCACACACACACACATCTCTTCTAACTTCCTCTTGTGACATGTCTTATCATGTTCACGTGCTGACCTCAGTCACAGCAGTGTGTGCTCCCAGCCATGTTTGTATGTGTACTTCTGAGTGTTAGGGTTCCTTTCAGCAAAGTGAGGGTAACCACCAAGCAAGTGCACAGTTGGCTTCCATTCCCTGTACTTCAGTTGTTTTTATGAGATTTAAGAAGATTATTGGAGTGTGTGTCGGAGGAGTGCACGTGCACGCATGTACCACACTGCAGAGGATGGATAGCTTGCAGAGGCCAGTGCTCTTCTGTCAAGAAGTCCCTGCAATTGAACCGAGGTCTTCAGGCAGGCACTGTCATCACTCAGCCATCTTGCCAACTCTTATGTGATGTTTTGAATGATGATTGTACTTCCTTGAAATGTTGACAACCATGAGATGTGACGTTTGTTACACTACATTACAATACACAAATTTGTGTGAAAATGCACCCTGTGCCCTGCAGATTTCTGACCAGCCAGGGAATATCTCTTCATATCTCATGTCCGTTGCTCTCTTATATGTGAGCTGTGTCTCTTGCATTTATATTAATTCCCTTCAGTGCAGATGTCTTTGGCACCAGCAGTGCTTTACTCCAGCTTATAGTGGTGACTTTTCATGACTTGGGGTTACCCTATCTGTTCAAAGCTACACGATTAATGCCTTAGCTCTTCCGGGGGAACAGTCTGAAAAAGGATGTCAGGTGAGAATATGAAATGATGCCTTTGTGTGATAATCCAACAAGTGTATGGAACAATAATGGATCTGCCTCTCCCTAACATCACTCCAGCTTATCTATCACTGTCCTCTTAGGCCACAGTGCCTTCCTAGACATTAGAAAAATCTCTGTCAGTTCTGAGTCAGTAGACTATATAAAACCACTGCTCTTCAAGCTTGAGTCTCGAATTCAGAATTGGAGGCTGTCCACACTACAGTTAGAGCAGGTCCCTAGCTAATGACCACATTTTTATCATTTTAATTGCAAGATTAGAGCTTCCCCATGAGGCTACCTCACAAAAGTCTGGAATGCCTTGTGATACCTATGGAGGCACAACTATAACTATGTGTGAAGATTAAGAGGTTATCAGAGAGTTGATGGATTACAACCATTTGTTTTCTGTTTCTGTTCTTGGTCTTCCCCCACCCCCACCCCCATTAGAAAACATCTACATTGAATCAGTGGCCGGTCATATAGAAATTCAGCCAAACTTTTATTTTTTTTTTAAATCAATGTAAATCTCCCATGCTGTTTAAATGTCGGAACTAAATTTACCAAACTTGGCAGATTTGTAAAGCTAAGCAGGACTGCCAAGAGTTCCCAGTTTCAAGCAGAGAGAGAGCTCTTACAGCTCCTGAAATACTTGCAGCAGGCACCTGGTGGTAATTGCAGATCCACATTTCCTCCCGAGCGCCTACCTTGCTTGCTGGCGTTGCCGCACATAGGATTATTACAGCGATGACGAGGTGGCGAAAAAGAAGCCCTAAAATAAGGCCCAGCCCCAGAAGGGGAGCACGTTCCCTTAGACTCCTTCTGAGCCTTCAGGAATTGGGCATGTTCCTGCTATCCTCTCAAGCTGGTTATGCCAAACAGATAGATAGTGGGCAGTAGGGTGGGAGATAGAATCACGTGAATCTGCAGATATGACCTTGCCTACGTTTTTCCGTTCTACCAGGGATTACTGTCAGAGATCCTGCGTAAGGAAGAGGACCCCAGGACTGCTTCTCAGTCTCTCCTAGTAAACCTGAGGGCCATGCAGAACTTCCTCAATCTGCCTGAAGTGGAGCGTGATCGCATTTACCAGGATGAGCGAGAGCGGAGCATGAACCCCAATGTGAGCATGGTCTCCTCCGCCTCTAGCAGTCCAAGCTCGTCCCGAACCCCACAGGTGAGCTGTCTGCTCCGAGCTTCACATACAAGCCTCTTGTTTCATGGACATTCTGTTTTCCCTTGAAAACCAAGAAACATAACCTAAGGGTTTCTTAATCTAAAGTCCTGTGGCTTTGTTGTGTGATGATCCCATGCTGTGGAATGTTATTCCTTTCCCTTTGAGAAAGTTCCATTTTTCCCCATCAGCAGGTAAGGGAGACAAGGCAAGAGTAGGTGGAGTGAGCCGTACTCACTATGCAACTTCAGAAGGAAAGGGTGGGGTGTATGTGGAGGCTGTGTTTGTATGACAAGCAAGTTATTTCCCTTCCATTGCTTGTTGATTTTGATGGGGAGGGGAAAGCAGTTGAGGGCAAGAAACAGCAATTCAAATGCTGCTGTAAGCAGTGCAGATGACAAAATGGGGGCTAGAGGGATGGTTCAGAACTGAGATTACTTTAGTCACTTCTAGCCCTTAGCACCTGCACTCATGTACCTCCTTCCCCTCCCTCATTAAGAAGACTTTTTTTTTTTTTTGCTCTGAAGAGACACAGTGCAAAACTGTTATGTGTATACAGACAGTAGCTGGGCCAGAGTGATGGATCGTGGTGATAGGAGGCCTCAGTAGTTTGCCCCTGGTAGAATTTGGGAACTACTGATCTTCCTGTCTGCACACATCTAAAGTGTTCAGAACACAGGATAGACAGGGCACATTTCCAATGCAGAGGAAAGACACTCATCCTCACATCCTGCTGCCCCTAAACTTCGCATTCGTGCTGACTTAGGACCATCATTCCATCCTCTCGGTTGCATGAATTCTGATGGCTCTCAAAGCCAACAGGTGAGCCAACTGAAAACAGTCCTCCAAAATAACAGGTTGTTCTGCTTAGATACCATAGTTTTGTTCTTTGATAAGTTCCACAGAGCTGATTAAACAACAAATCAGAACTATATTCTGGTAGGAATATTAAACCCTTTGCAAGTATACTGTCATTTTCCCCCATATACCTTGACTCTATATTTTTGTACCCTGCAGTAGATTTGTAACTAAAGGTCACTTTCCATCATGTCCCAGGGAACTGCATTACTTACACTTTAGTCTTTAGTAAATTATGAGTCATAATCACTGTTGAAGTCTTCACTGCTTATTTTGCACATGTGTAACCAAGCCTTTTAATTTATTTTTCTTTTAATATAAGGGAATACATAGTGAGCTGTTGTTAAGACATTGATAATTTGCACTACTATTGATGGCCAGTAAAGTCACTAGTATTTTTACCATGTTTAAAGGCTGGCTGTTCAGCCATTACTAGAGAGCCTACTACTCCATGTCCCTTCAAGCCATCAGGTTTTCCAGGAACGAGGACACTCATACTTGTTGGAAGCCACCTCGTTAGTTTGTTCTCAGTGTTTTGTAATATTTTTCTAACAAGATTGTATCTTGAGTGTTTTCCAGGCCCTGGTCACTTACAGAGTCTGCCCAGCTTGATACAGCTTCACAGTTAAGGCATTTTCTTTGAATTAGGATCTGAACTTGAAAATTCCTTAAGGATAAAGATTCCCTTAGGGATAATAAGTACAGGGAATTGAGCATTTAATTTCATAGCTTTTTATTTCTGAAAATACATATGAAATCTTCTGATATACTTTTGAGGAGTATAATCCTAGAACCACAATTGTACATTCATTACCATTATATTCTAATCTGTGGCTGACCTTTGGGAAAGAAAGTTATTTGCATATTTCAAACATTTCATGTATATCTATTTACTTATGTATGTAAAATTCTTTCTGACATATCTCAGTAAGAAAGGTGCTTTGTACAAACGGGCGCAGCAGAAAACCAAGCGTGATGATGCATGCCTCTGTAATCTCAGCACTTGGGAGGCTGAGGCAGGAGGATCAGACACTTGAGGTCATCAGTTTCATAGCAAGTTCAAGGCTCAAAACTGAAAAAAAGTTGTAATTTCATGTAGAGCTTTTGTCTGAGAATGGAAGGGAGTGGGAAGCACAGACAACCCTCATCTGGAGCCAGCAATGTTGTATACACAGGCAGCTTCACACAGGTTATTTTCCTGACTCCTTTATTAATAGTTTAACAGCACACTGAAGACATTTTGTATTTGAAGCTAAATCTCCAGTCTCATCTCATGCTTCTTAGTTTTTCAGAGTTCTTCAGAACTAACAACTTGTTTTTTGGGAAGAGAATGGCCATTTATTCCCTGTCGGCAGAGCAAGTACAATGAGCATTTTGCACAAATGTTACCATTACTGCTCTGTGTTGATGTTCTTATGTTACCACTCAGATGGGCTAAATGGCTTGTATACATGAGTTCCCATGGCTGAGTAGTGGAGGACTTGACCTGTAGTTAGATGGATGGCTGGAATCTAGGATCTTAGCACACACTATAGCTATAGCCCTTAGTGTTCAAGAGAAGATTTAAGCAGTTGGGTAAGCACAGGCAGTGGAGGTGATAAAAGCAGTTGGTAAATGTAAAACCATTTGCTTAATGAGGAGAGCAAGGTGTGTGAGCCAGATACTTTAAGAAGAAAGAACTTGTTGAAGAAACTAGAGGACTGAGTTGTTATGGGAAGTGGATATTTGCCCTGTGTGGAAATGGGGTAGCATACTGGAACTGAGGCTCAGGAGCCTGGACTGAACTTCAGGGTGCCTTCCCTTATGTTTCATGGCTTTTATACCACATTAAGATCTCTGTCATTTCAGCTCTTTTACCTGCAAATAAAAAATGCTGATTCTGCAGTCACTAAATTTTATAAGCATTATGTGAGAAAATAGAAGTTAACCGTCTTCCTAGAGTGCCTGGCCCACAGAAGCCCATAAGTTACACTCACTGTAACTTGGTAGTAACTAGCAAAGAAGATGAGTCGTGAGGGTGGAGGAAGATGCCAAACACCACTGGGCTCTCAGGAAGCCAAGCCTCTATGGGAACTTTGAATAGGGAGACCAGGCTCAGGACATCCTTGTACAGATGGCTGTGTCCTGACTAGATGCTTTCTGTTTTTAATCAGACCTGCACAGTGCCAGTTTAGGGGAGGACAGCCCAGGGCCATCATAGGGAAAGCTGTGATTTGCAGACATCGCCCTTATTATTGGGTTTTAGGGTGAGTGAGGACAAAATAAAAACCAAACTTAGACCCATTTAGTTAGCAATTCCCATGTACCCAAGGGTGGATTGCCAGAGTTAAGAAATCTGCTGGGACCTTCCGGGTAGGCAGCTTAGAGATCAGACCAAGTAAGCAAAGCCTCTCTGGCAGTCTTTTGGACCAAGCTGACTGGGATGTTTTAGGGTATTCCTACCCCAGGAAGCACAACACCTCTGCATTGTCCTTCATTTGTCTCTGAGGCTAATGGGAAATCATTCAATTAAAACGAGCGTGGCAGAATGCATAAAACCACAATATGAGTTTAAGAAAATGAAAACTGTGCATGGAAGGCATCTGAAGCCCAGTTTTATGAAATGAAATTTTGTTTCATTTCCAGTGATTTCCTAGGTGAAATTAGGTGACTGTCTGGGTAGCATAATGATGATAATGATGGGAACCACACATACTCAAATAACATACATGCAACCTTAATAAAGAATGAGAGGTGCTCACGGGAGTACATTAAATTGAGTAATAATTTATTATTTAGAGACCTCTACCCATTTACTTGGTTTTTTTTTCCTTAAAGAATTGGCTCTTCCTGTAAGGTATGCCATTTTTACAAAGAAAAAGGTGTGTTGTGTATGCATGCTTATGGATAGATGACATATTTGGGTGCCCAGGATTGCCTTCCTACCTGTGAGCCACCAGGATACTGTGAGGGGAAAGCAGGAGCTGACAGGATTCTGTATGTCCTATAGGAATGCATTGCAATTATTTCCAATCACAATTAACCTGATTAGAATAATGGACAGGAAGTGTCCCTCTGTAGCTAATGTGGTTTGGCATCAGCTGACTGAAACCCTCTGATAATTTCTGCACAGATGGTTGCTCTGAATGCAGCACTTTTTAAATTATTATTTTCATGGTCTCTTGGTAGGCCAAAACCTCGACACCGACAACAGACCTCCCTATTAAGGTGGACGGCGCCAGTGTCAACATCACAGCTGCCATTTATGACGAGATCCAACAGGAGATGAAGAGGGCCAAGGTGTCTCAAGCCCTGTTTGCCAAAGTGGCTGCAAACAAAAGTCAGGTGAGCAATGTTTTAAAAGAGCAAAACAGAGGGCTGGGACCTCTCTCCTCCCTCCAATATAAGCACATCTGTTTTTATAATAATAATAACAATAATAACCCCTGGGAGCCCGTCCTGTCTCATGGTCTGCCTTTTGCCCAATGGCTTTCTGTAACTCCCATTGGAGTTCAGAGCAGATTCAATGCCAGAACCTCACTTCACTCTCTAAAGTAACAATTTTATATTAAAGATTTGGGGTTGAAATATTTTTCCCCTCATCCAAAGCTTGTTTGCTCACTGGATAAAGGATAAAAAAACAAAAAACAAAAATTTGTTTCTTAGGAAGCAGATTTTTTTTTTTAATTTAAAGAAAATTTAGCCTGTGCATAACACCCTCTTCCTTGAGACCACGTTTCACCAGGGCTCATCACCTTCCTATTCCCACCAGGGGAAGAACTGATTTTGCTATAATAACTACTTTTGCCCAACCCCCAGAGACACCTTGCAATTGTCAGGTGTTTCACTCACATATAGAATACAGTTGTTTTTCCAGGAGGAAACACATGTGGGGGTTCCAGAATAAGTGCTAAAATCTTTTAGCAGGAAAACATAGCTGCGTATCCAGTAAACGTGTTCAGCAGCAGGATGGAGGGGAGTACAATGCTCAAGGGAGACAGCACACAGATGCTCGGCTTTGCTCCTGAGAGCAACAGTTGACTGTATCTACTCTGCTTCAGCTTGTTTAAGGGGGCAGCTACCATCTTAGGTCTGCTCCAGGGCCCCTTCATTATCCCAGAGATAAACAGTTAAGGCAGGCTGCAGGGAACTGAAGTTAGCTGCAGCATTTGAGAACTCTTTGATTTTGAGTGTGATTTCCACTGTACCTTGTATGACAAATGCTTTCATTCCCACATATGCAAATGGTAAAATGATTCTTTACCCTCTCCCTAACAGATCTACTGTATGCAATAGTTACTACTGTGTGCTGTAGTCATAAGTTATAGTGTTATAGTGCTAAGTAACTGGGTGTCACATTTCTATTAGGCAAGAAAAAGTTCAATAAAAATTGTCCTTAAAAATGATAATATTGTATTTAGACTAATTGTTTGCAGATTAACCTTTGTATTTGGACCTTCAGTTTTTTTTTTATCAAAAGGGAGACTACCTGAGGGGTTTGAAGAGGATTAAAATATTCATTCTCTTTTTCAGTTTCCTTATAATCATTCTTCAAATGACTATGACTCCCTCCATCAATGAAATTAGTGAACCAGGTTTGCTAAGATATGCCCAACCATAGGATGAAAACGTATGAAAAGAAAACGCCCTAGAGCCTCCCTACACTGCTAAACGCATAAAATCCCATGTACCACATGGCAAAATATAATGAGAGCTGGAGCTGCTGAGAGAAGAGGCTGTTAAATGCTAACGCCACTTGGCAAAACTACTGTGCATTGAATGGTTTTCCACTGAGTAATAAGGGACATATGTGTGAATGTGCAGTGGCGGTAAAAGCTGCACAATTGATTTTGCAAACCTGACCCTCACTTGTGTCCTGATGCAAATTTCAAAGTTTTACCTGGTCCTTCTTTTATAATCATCTTTCAAGATAAACCCGAGACAGGAGTCTGGAACTCAAGGGAAGGGCCCACAGGCTTTCTGATGACATAACACCATGGCTGTTAGGATTAGCAAGGCCTCTAGCCTCCCTAAAATAATCCAGGGGATGATTGAGACCTGTGTTTGCCAATGTTGAGCCTCATCCCCAGAAGTCAGTAGTTCTGATTTCATAGAATCTGGAAAAGCAATTCTGAGAATTAATATTCCAAAGGATGAGCTTGATCATAAGTGGGGATGAGACACTTAAGTTTCTCCTTTTTCACCAGAAGAATAATCTCTTTATAATTTTTAGACAGAGAAATTATATTGCAGATAGCTGACCATACAAGTATTTCAGGCATGATGTTTCTTAAAAAAAAAAAAAAATGGGACTACCAAATAAGATAGTTTCAAAGGCAGCTCAGCAGAAGAGGTAATCCCCTGGAGAAGCACCAGCGTTCGCCCCACGGCAGACTCACTGATGATTAGGTACATGTATTTAATGTATGTTTCCAATGAGTGTATGACCTTCAGCCAGATTTTTACCTTCTCACAATGCAGACATACTTCATTGAGTTGTGAGAAATGAGTGAACAATGCTTTTATCTTTTCCATTACCTTCTCTATTTCTGACATTTTTGGGGCTTGAGAGTTCTCAGGGTAACTGAGGAGGTAAATGCCTCTCTGAGGGCTTTCCATTCATATAGAGGTCAAATTAGTGAACTCTTTGATTAGAGACTCTTAGGAACTGGAGGAGACTGGGGGCTGTGGAGTTTAGATGTAGGTAGTGGTCCTCCTCTTCAATAGAAACTGAAATAGAGCTGAGTCTCATCTAGTCACACCATTGACTCTTTGGTGTGAATTGCTCTAATAAGTTATTAAAGATAGCAGTAATCACTGCCCTGTATGTTGGAGAAGGTCCATGAAGGCTCTGTATGTTGAGGGAGAAGACACAGCCTGAGGGAGACTGCAGTGAAAGGGTGACAAGTTGGCTGTGGAAATCTAAGTTTATGTCTTTCCTCTGGGGTAAGTTGCCTCAGGTTGTATCATGGCCTGGTGGACGGTCATCAGGTCTCTGAGGTGGCTTCTGTCTGACTCTTACCCCTTCCTTCCTGGGAAAGAGGTCAAAGTGTGTAAGTGAAGACAGAAAGACCTGCTTGTGCATGCTTCACCTCATAGTCTCCACTTCCCGCCAGGAGTTAGTTCAGCCTCTACATGAAGCAATGGCCAATGAATGTTCTCTCTGAAATGGGATGAAGGAGTTCTTAGCAGGTATCAGAATGGATGTAGGACATTTTCTATGTCATTTGAGTCTACAAGACCATAAGGTTGATGTGTATCATGTGTAAAAGTGGACACAGGAAATCCTCTTCTTCCTCAGTGGCCTCTATCTCTCTCCCTTACCTCTTGCTTGAATCTGTGGAACTTTTAATTCTGCTTCTTCCCAACTGCTTCTTATTTATTACCTGCCATCTTAGAAGTAAAATTGAGAGGAGAGAATTTAGTGGTCTGTCTCCTCCTGAGGTCCTCCAGAGATGGCAGCCTCTTCAGCTACATTTGAATTGAATCAGTTGTTTGCTTATTAGACATTTGATTGTTGTTTTCCCATATTCTTCTCTTTTTCGTCTTTCACAGCTTTGTATGTTAGCTGGTAGAGTGCTGAGAATCATTTGAGGTTGGTGTCTTTTTGAGAGAAGTGTGAATCTTTATTTGCACTCACCCAAACCTAAACTTCCTAGTAGGTTTAGGTGAGGAGAGGAATGGGACGGGGCTCACTTGAATCCCCATTTCTCCCTCCGTCAATTCAATAAACCGAGGAACAAAGACAGTGGAAGGGTGCCCTTCCTTTCTGTACCAGAAGCTGAGCTGCCATGCTTAGATGATAATGTTGATGAAAAAGCCCTTCCCTAGGGTGCAGGGCTAAAGCAAAGGAGGGGATCTGGAAACAAACGAGTCCCAGAGGATACTGGCAAGATGGCACTGGTGTACACCCAGCTTTACAGATGTCCAGGGATTCTGGAATGCTCTTCCAGACACCCAAGGCCAGGAGTTTCTGCAGCTATTACCAGAGAGAGGGTGGGAGGGTCTTCTCTCTCATGCAAAAGCAGAAGAGAAGACAGAGTGGTGAGCCCTCTGCAGCCAGAGAGAGGAGAGGAGTCTCTAAATTCAGTAAAAAGCCCTTCATTGTATTTCCACAAAGCTTCTGTTCTGCATGTGAGCAGGTTCCAGTGTGTTCCGTGTTTCACATGTACTAGGATTAAGTAGATTCTCTATATACACATTATACCTCGCTACTACATTTCCATTAAAAATGGATGTTCTGAGTTTTCAACTGACAACATACTGTAGTTGGATTTGCCCACTTCTTGTCATAAATCTGGTGTCACCACCACCAATTTGAGTTGATTTTTATGTGTGGCATGAGAGTCCAATTTCATTCTTTTAGATATGGAAGTCTAGTTTTCTTAGAAGTTTTTTTAGTCACTGATAGGTTAGTTGATTAAGAGGGTCTCAGCACACAGCTGATCTTGAACTCTGCTCCTCCTCCCTCTAAGCGGTTAGCAGTTAGATCCTCCTTGTCTTTTTGACATTTTAATTAAGAAGTCAGTTGTATGATTGGATTTATTTCCCAGTCCTCTCTTTTATTTCTTGAGCCTATATGTTTGTGTTCACACCAACACTGTAGTTTAGACTTCTATAGCTTTGTAAGAAGACTTTATATGGAGGTGCTGGAGATCAACCCCCAGCCCAGTGTGTGACAGGCAAACACTTTCCCACTGAGATATAGCCTTCGCTCCTGTGATAAAATTTTAATTCAGGTAGTATGATGCCTCTGACTCTTGGCTCTTTGTGGACCTTTGTAGTTCCTTATAAATTTTAGAATTTTTCCCTACTTCTATAAAAAATATAATTGGAATTTGTTTGTTGGTTTATTTATTTCCTGGTGCCAACGATTGAATTGAGGTTTTATGCATGCCAAGGAGGTGATTTACCACTGAGCTACACAGTGCCAACCATTGAGTTTTGATAGGGACTGTATTTATTGATGGAATTTATTTGATAGAATGTATTTATTGCTTTGAGTAGTATAGACATTTAACAACTATATTATAATTCATTTAATAAAGGCACGAATTTCAAGTAGGAATGTAAATTTATAAAATACAAAATGTTTGCATAGTTTCTTAGCTTTTATTGCTTATGTTGCATGCAATCAAACTATTGCCATTCACAAGAAATGATTTAACATTATTTTATGGTCCCATTATGGGGATACCATCCTTGGGAGGGCGTTGAAAATAAATATGTAGCTGTGCTGATTTCTGTGATCTGGTGAGTGTCAGGAAGCACTGGCCAAAAGGTTCGTTGGCTCATCAGTCTCAGGGTTCCTGACTCTGCTTTGCTGCTTATACTCAGCAAAGGCAGGTTAATATGATGAAGGTGCCTTGCCTAAATATCGGGGTCTTTGGGACAGTCCATCTGGAAGCAGGCTTTGCTTCTGTCAGGTGGGCACATCTGCAACCCTTTAGACATTCTACTCAGCCACAAAGGCTGCAGGAGTGATGGATATGGAAGTCACCACTTGCTGTTTTGCCCAGGGAAGTGGCTCCTTGAAACCACAGTGGTGAAAGGTGAGCATGTAATTGCTGCAAATCAAGGTGGCCCTTGGCTGCCACTCTTTTTTCTCTTGTTATAACCTGAAGGGATGGTAACCACCTGAGGAGTATTAGCAAACATTCCCAGTGGGTTTATTTTTATAGCAACCTCATACTGAAGAATTGTTTTTCTTTTTTGCTCTCGGTTTCCTGATAAAAAACTAATTTTTGTTTATTTGTTGTTGTTTACTGAAGTTGTTAATACCAATGAAAATTGATTACAGTACTCACACATTTCTTAAAATTGGATTTTTAAAGTCTGTGCTAGTGTTAAGCTCATTTTTTTTTCTGTATTCTGAGTTGACGTATTTTGCCTATTTATGGTATAGATTTTTTGGAAACTTTGGTGACTTTGAAGCAAATTTGGCTTCCCATTTACAGACCCCTGTCTGAAACCTCAGCAGCCCAGTGGGGAAGAGACATGAGTTAAGCCATGGTTCTTTCAGAGAAGACCATGGGCACCTATGAGTGCTTCCAGCCATGTTGCTATGGAAACTGTTTTGCTATGTTATTTCCATAGGATAGGGCAAGGAAGAAGCAAGCTAAGGACCTATGGTGCACTATGTGAGGCAGCATCCACTGGCAGCCATATCCCTTCCCAATCCTGCACCATTTGTTGGCGTGCCTCCATGTAGTCCTCACCCTGATCTAGCACAAGTTTTACCTGTGGTTTTTGTCTTTAAGGGTCATCCTCAGTCCTCTGCATACATCCCTGCCTCCCTAACTTCTGGAGGAAGTTTGACTAGCGTAAACTGAAATATAATAGATCTGCTGCAGTTTTGATCCGAAGTGTCATGTTTTGTTCTGTTTGATATTGTAGTATGGCACATGTTGCTCTTAATATATTTTTAGGAAGAATGGAGACTACAAGATTTCACATTTATTCTATTGCACACAAACAAGTGGCCTTTTCTGGTATGTGTACTCATATATACATGAGTGTATGTGTATGTGTGTGTGTTTGTGCATTTATAAAAAACAGCAAAATAAATCTCCATAGACTTGTGTAATTGACCATATTCCCATGTATTTGTGGCAATAAAGGCAACACATTTTTATGTAATCCTCTCTTGAATTGAGCTGCACAGTGGAGGTTAAAGAATTGTTCTGAAACAAAATTTTCATTACTCTCAATTACAGACTCAATCTTTGTAAACACAGCCACAGAAATGTGAGAGATATGCTGTAGGCAGCCCAGAGAAAGCTCAAAATTGGTCCCCATGAAAATTCAGCTTAGGACTTAGTATACAATTTTGGAAACTAGAAAAAGCAGCAGATCGTTTGCACTTACCTAGTGGAAGGTAAAACATAATTAACCTTGAACTGTAACCAAATGCTCAGTACATTTCTTTTCTTGGGTGGGTTAGATGACATCCTCGTCAGAGATTCATTGAAGCCCTTGACAGGTCTCCCTTGTATTTAGCCTCTTATCCATTTCAGCTTTCTTGATTAGGTTATCTTGAATCATTAGGGGGGTTATTTGTTTTAATAGACACTTATTGGATTCGTGAAAAGAGAATTCAGTGACGAAGAAACAGGAGCAGAATATTATCTGGCTCATTTCACACTTCAGAAGAGTCTCAACCAGCTGAAGAGAAATCCTTTCACAGTTACAAAAGTTTGTTTGGGGACTTTCTGTGCTTCCATTTAGAAAGCGAACTGTCTGTGGTTAATAATATGAATTTTCTTTTAAGACACTCAGCAAACATTTCCTTTTGGTTACATATGCTGACATTTTCTGTATTGGAGATGTGGGTGAGGAAATGGCCTGTTACATTTCTGCAGCAAGAAGCTTGAGTCATTCTGAGGAACTGTTCATTTGCTGATTTTCCCATTCATTAGAGTTCCTAGAGGGGCAGAGGGTGGTGTGACTGTGTTTAGTAGCTGGAGTTCACTCACCAGCTCTCTGTAGCAACACTGGAAAGAAGAATCTTCATCATGGCAATGGCCTGCCTTCTGGGATCACCCAGCCTCCTTTTCCAGGGCCAGCATTAGTGCCTTTCCTGGAGACAAGAGCAAGCCATGAGCTTGTGTCTAGTATTGGTGTATATTTATTCTGAGATAATACAGAAACTTGAAAATTTGGAGCTGTTGAGGTGACTCAGGAGGTAAGGGTACTGACAACCTATGTTTGGTCCTCAGGACCCACATAGTAGAGGAAGAAAATCAAGTCCCATGAGTTATCAGCCTCTGACCTTCACACATGTACATGTGTATACACACACACACACACACACACACACACACACACACACACACACACACGTAAAATGCAATTTAAGAAAGAACCTGGGAAAGATGTTATAAGCCCAGAATATTTTGGTGATTGACTAAGACTTGCTACCCATCTCCCTCTGCCTCCCAAATGCTGGATTATTATTGATGTTGTTATAAAGAAGAGGATGTGAAGAATGGTAGAAGTGAACTCTAACCAGGTGTCTTGATATAGGGAAAATTTGCAACTTCATCCAAGGCACTGTCATTTCAGTACCATGGACAGGACATGGTGCTTTACTCTGCTGGGCCGCCTCCCTCTTCCATATCACTCAGACTCAATGTTTAGAGATTAAATTCAGACTCTGTGTCTGCTGTTCCAGCTCAAGCTAGGCTGTATTAATATTCTATAAATGACCTCTGTGGTTTTTTAAACATTCTCAGCCTGTGCTTATTAAAATCTGACATAAATGTTGCCATTTCCCATTTAGTTTTGACCTAAGAAAACTTGAAGAACCCCCACATGGGCAGTGACAGCAAGGGCATACTCACACCAGAGCATTCATAGAAAAAAAAAATGCCCAAAACTATGATAGCGCTTGTTAACTGGTTGATTTGGTGATGGTGATGTATACCATCCTATTTAGGGTGAGAACTCCCAAATGACACAAGTTCTTGACTGTCAGCCGTGGGTGTTTTGTTTAGTATCCAACAACATGGTATCAGTGTGAATAAAATGGGGTCTTGGCTAAATGATATTCTTCACGTCATCATCCTCATCTTCACCCCCAAAGAATTCTTTGCTTAGTATTAAAAAAAAAAAAAGTGACAGGAACACAAAGAAGACTTGATTTTCTGTCTTATCAGTTAAGATGCCTTCAGTAGCTCTCAGAGGCTAAAGGATCAAGATGAGATTTTCTCATATTAGAGATAGACAAATAGACCTTGTGTGGACTAATTTGGAAAATTGATGCCCTTCTACAAGAAATGACTTTGATAAAATAGACCTCATATGCTACTTTTTAAAAATAACCCCGTAGTGTCAATTCTATCTAATTAGCACCTGTACAATATCTACTCTGTGCAAGGAAGGGTGTTCTGATCTGAAGAGCGTAGGCCAAGAAGGCTGACTTTGTTCTTTGTCAAAGAAGAGGCCAATCATTCTGAAGAAGGTGGATTAGACACACCCACCCCTGACTGTGACAGTCATCACAGGGTGCTTGAGGCTCAGGTAGGAGTGAACAAAAAGTTCTCAGAGGAGATTAGGGACAGCCATGTTATGAGAGCCTTGAAGAATAGTGTCTCTAGGGAGCAGAGATCTGGACAGGAGCCATTATAGCTGAAGGGATAGCATGGCAAAGCATGACGATGCGAATTCAAATGTACCAAATGTCTCCAGGGACTGAGTGATTCGCTGTGGCTGGAGAGTTAGGTTACCAGGAGACCTGTTGAGAAATGAGCAAACAGCAGCAACTTGTGGTTCCTATTGTTGCCTTGTCCAATCATCTTAAGCTACTGATTACTTCCTTCATGCAACTCATCAATACTTGTTTTCTAAAGATAGACTATGAACTGTTTTCCTTCCAAAAATAATTAGAGGGACATTTCTTCAAGTAGTACAGAGTCCTCATACATTTACAACATAATTTGTTTTGTAAATTTAAGTTGGCATGCAGTTCTTAGGGACATGCGGATTGTAAACAGATGATATCTTGATGGACATAATGTCGCCTCACCTGTGGAGTTAGGAAGCGTGGTCAGACTTGCTTTTTCTACAGAGGAAAATTTGTTTAAGAGGCTGGAGAAATGGCTAAAGTATAATGTTAATAAATACTATTTGCTTATGCTCCGAGTATTCCGGAACTCACTAACTAGTGGCTGAAAGGAAGCAGCCTTTGAACTGATGCCCCTTCACTGGGTTCCAACTGTAAAGGTGAATTCTCTGGAGTTTTATTACATAGAATCCATGTGTATTTTCATTGTAAGTTCTAGTAATCTCTGCAGTTTTTCTTCTGAACTCATTGTAGACACAGCAATGTTAAAAAAAAAAAGCACAGCAACTAATTGTATTGTGTTTAACCCATTCCTGCCCCCACTTGTTTCCTCAATATTGACACTGTACATCACCACAGAGACATTATTAATAATAATGCAATTGACAAAACCAGGAAGTTAGCAGTTTCCATATTAAAAACTTGATTCTGTTGCATTAGTTTTTCTGCGCATGTCTTTTTCTAGAATGCTCACATCTAGTTGGTGATTTTTATAAGCCTTCAGCCTATAACTCTTCCTAGCGCTTCCCTTTTCTTTTATGGCCAATGTTACAGAATATTATTTTAAGATGTGTTACTTTTGTTTATGTGGCATCTGTTTGACTCTGTGAAGCTGTGTTACTTTGCCTGTCTAAAAAAACACCTGATTGGTCTAAGTAAGAACTGAATAGCCAATAGCAAGGCAGGAGAAAGGATAGACAGAGCTGGTGGGAGGAAGAATATACAGGAGAAATCTAGAAGGGAAAGAAGAAACCAGAGAAGGAGGAGAACATCAGGGGCCAGCCACCCAGCTACACAGGAAGCCACAGAGTAAGAAACAAAGGTATACAGGAATAGAAAATGAAAATCTCAGATGTGTGGTGATATGTTATATATTTAATAAAACCAATCTGGAATATTAGAGAAGAGGTCCACCCACAGTCAATCCATGAGGATCAGAGAGTAGTAACTCACATCTTTAATCCGGGGGCGGGGCAGGGGGGGACCAGACACTTGATGGGACAGACTTAGACCTTTAATCTCAGCAAATCTGAGTTTGAGGCCAGCTTGCTTTTCAGGGGGAGTTCCAGGCTCCCAGGCAAGTAGTGGTGGTGCCATGTCCTTAATCACATAACTCACAGGAACACAGATGCATGGTATCAGTGCAGCTTCACTAGTGAAGCTGACCTTGAGCCACTGGCACTTCCTCACACGATTATTAGCCAATTGACCAAGGTCATTTCTTCTTTGCATTTTTAAACCCTGGCAGCTATTTACTATCTGCTCTTCACGATAGGAGTGATGTAACAGATGGTGGAGAGTAGGACCAGAGGACACCATCATTTTTGTAAGGCTTCCCTTTAATGCCCAGAAGCTACAACAGAGCAGCTACTTACTCAAATATTAGCCAGTTATTTCATAACAGGGCAAGAACTTAGAAGTCAGAGTTCAGGACTGCCGTCTACCATTCAGAGCTGTGCTCAGACGCTTGAAAAGCACAGGACCCCACATTGTTAGACTATAAAAGCTAGCTGAACTGCACAGATATTCAGCCAGTCTCCAGTCAGAATTTAAAGTCAGACTGAGAGGGAGCCACAGAGAAGGACATAGGCAGGAGCTGCAGGGAGATCACATGGACTGTGTTAGTGTTTCCAAAATGAAAGTACTTCAGGAATGCTCCACAGAATGCACAGGGAGCAACAACAAAAAACCTACTTGAGATTTTTAACAGAAAAAGGAGATTTGTTTATTAATAATTCATGAGTTCCCATTGAACATGCACGACAGAAACAGTGCTATTCAATAGAGAATACAGTCATCTGTCACTGTTTTATCTGACATTTACACTTTTTTTTTTTGCCCGATACTGCAAAACTTTCTTGGATGGTATGCAAAAATTATATAAATGAAAAAATATCCTAACATAGGGACCCTTTATTTCTTCTCTGATGGGTTCATTCAGTTACACAGGTAGGTGTTCATGCATCAGCAAAGCAATCATTAGCCACTAGACAAGCAAAATGAGGCCCTATTGACAAGACAGATATTAGTATCCAAATGGCCTGGTGGAGGGATGGTGTGACTAAGAAGATGATGGGTGGGATGGGAGGTGAAGAGGAAGGATGGCAGGCAAATGTACAGAGTGAGCAAGTGAGTCAAAGCCAGGAGCCAGAACATGGCTGACAAGATAACTGGCCCCCAAAATGCATTGCCATTGCAGATAAAAATAAATAAATATTTATAAATGGCTTCACAGGAGTCCTGCTAGTGGGAATATCAGCATTTTGTAGAGCAAATTTGAGTTAGGAGTACCTCACTACATTGTGCTGGTGCAAGGCTCTCAACCAGCTTTCTGCTCTGCGGGTTAGTTATTATTTATAAAAATCACAGAACCAGCTGATACATTCATAAGCTAATTATTGAAGCAGCTGGGTACACATGGTGCAATATGGCCAAGGCTGTGAAGTATCACAGATTTCTTGGGGCCTGCTGTGGTGGGGGTGCACTGTGGAAGGCTCCATCCCTTAATCTGATCAGCCAAGCAAACACTTTGTGGGAAAACTAGATTAATAACCCTCTAAATACCATGAACGTGCTTCATCTTCAAAACTGAGTCCCTTAAACGTACCATTAGCTCATCCCATCAGGGATTTGTGGAAGTTCTCTGCTGTCCGAAGAACAGGACCTTGTTGGCCACTTCCCTATGCCAGAAATTAATTTGGTTTGCTTATGTCTGCACACATGATCACATTTGTGTCTAATCCACTCCCTAATAGCTTCAAGGTCAAGACCTCACATGTCAGTGGGCAAATTGAGTACTACACTTCTTAAAGACCCATGGCAGACAGCACACGGTCCATAACGAGCCTATAGTGTTGTTCTAAGTGATTGCAATGAGTGCAGATTATAACAGCGCATATAAATCAAATGTGGCAATGAATGTTGTGCGAGACATTCCAAGTGTCATAAGTGGAGATACCACTCAGCTGTCACCTGTCTCCTTTCAAGCTGCGGCTTCCCACAATGCAATTCATCCCTGAAGCAGAACAGCAGGTGCTGTCTTCCTTAAGATCTGGCTATCTCAGAACTTCATCTCTTAGCAGATGTAGGTTTTTGTTTTTATTTTCCATTCTGTGATTGGCCCCCATGCTATTGCCTCCCCTGGGAGATGTTAAACATACCTGTTTGAAACATTTCAAAGGGTTCACTAGAGACTTATTCAGATCTGTGAAAAGACACAGAAAGGGGAGCTTAATTTTTCCACAGATGGTTTATTTTCCATCTCAAGAATTCTTTCCTTTGTATAAAGAAACCCCTGAGAAAACTCTTTGGGACCAGGAGATTTTTATTAAAATATAATTTATTTTCTGGTAGTGATAAAAATTTATCTTCATTTTTCATGTGCATGGCACTTGAAAATTAACCATTACCTGTCTCTTGAGTTAGAGGAGGGGCTATAAAAATGCTTGGGAAAACATTTCCAAACAAATGATAAGATACGTTGTTTTCATTCTTCCTAACCTTCTAACTCTCCCAAGCTCCCAGTTTATTGCAAGGAAGGATCAGGTCTGCGCAAATGTGGCCTCTCACTTGTAAAAACAAGGCAGTGTTGTGTTACAGATTAGTTTATAAATCCCTGGTGGCTTCACAGTTCAGTGCCTACAGCTGCTGCACGCGGGCCTGGGTTTTTGTCTCTTGTCGGTGCTGCAGCCGGCAGTTGAAGGGGAAAATGGAATGATCAGGTTATTAACATGGAGGCCGTGAGGAGGAGGCCGCACAATAAGAACAGCTGGTGTTGCTGTCTTGGCTGATGCAGCGGAGATAATCAAATCTTGCCTTTTTTTGGGTAAAGGCAGAAGACACAGTGGAGATTTAGACAGACAACAGCTTATGATATTATACGGGCTTTTTATGATGCGTGTCAGGAGCTTTCGTTGGCTTGCAAGTGATGCTAGAGAATATGTTGAGGTTTGGGATTTGTTTCTCACAAAGTCAGTTGTGTTTATGCACCTTTTAAGAAAAAATTCCACCCTTTGCAAGAGATGTAATGTGGGACAGTTCTTGTTTTTAAAATTAGCAACGTAGCTTGGAAATGATGGGTTAGAAAGCTACTGGGTAAAATATTTTGACATGAGTCAGTGAGCGATGTTGACAGCCTCTGTGTATTTTCATATAAGCCATCATTTGCATTGCATTTTCTTTCATGCAGTTGCAAGAGAAAGAACATCCGGATGGCAGAGTTGGGACAAGACATTTGCAGGTGCGGTCTGATTGACTGCTTACCTTCCTGCAGGTGTGGCTGTGGAGGGCCAACAATGGTTAAGGGGCTTTGAGCCCAAGGGGGCACACAGAGATGAAGCAAATATATCTTTGGTTTTTTTTATTTCTGTTTGCAGGGTTATAATGATTAGAAGGCTATTTCCTCCCTAGAGGACTAAGTGCTATTGACAGCAAGACATTACTTTTCCTTTTTTTTTTTTTTTAAATTTGCATAGTTGTCTTTTCTCTCTTGAGAATAAAACACTAACTAGTTGGGTAATTTCTAAAAAATTATGGCTGAAAAAAAAATTCTGTCTTTAGAGAAGTGGCTAACTGTAATCTCACTTGTGCGTCTAGAAGATTCTGTTGTATGGTTTATTAAGAAACTCATTGATGGGGCTGGAGAGACTCACTGGTTAAGAGCACCTGCTACTCTTCCAAGGGACTCAGGTTCAATTCCCAGTACCCACAAGGTAACTCCAGCTCCAGGGGAACTGACACCCTCACATAGACATACATGCAGACAAAACACCAATGTACATAACAGAAGATAAAATAACCAAAAAAGAAGAGAAACTTATTGAGAGCTGTGTGGTGAGGGCATAACCTTTAATCCCAGCACACTGGAAGCAAAGGCAAGAAAATCTCTTGAGTTCAAGACCAGCCTGGTCTACAGAGTGAGTTCTAGGACAGCTTCAAAGCTACACAGAGAAACCCTGTCTTTAATAATAATGATAATAGTAATAATAATAATAATAATAATAATAAAATTTTAATAGGGATAAATATTCTTGGGCTTGGGGATATAGCCCTGTTTGTAGGATGCTAATCTAGCATGCAGGAAGTCCTGAGTTTTATCACCCTGGCCCTTCATCCCATAAACAGCCATTGCGGCACAAACCTGTAATCTCAGTATTTGGGAGTTGTAGACAAAGGATCAGGGTTTGAAGGTCATCCTTGGCTCCACAGTGAATTTGAGGTCAGCCTGGGCTTATCTCCAAATAAAATAAAAACAAAATTGTGAAGACTCTTGAACATTGGCATAAGTATCCACATGGTCACTGGTTGGATTTAAGAGTCGGACCATACTACAGGCACTACTAAAGTTGGTGGGAATAATTCTGACATAAAAACATGCTTTAGGGGGATGTCAGTGGACTTGAAGTCCAGGCCTGCTTGCACCCGGCGGTCCTAACTGTCCTGATCTCCTTCTCTGCAGGGCTGGCTCTGTGAACTACTTCGCTGGAAGGAGAACCCCAGCCCAGAAAACCGCACCCTTTGGGAGAATCTCTGCACCATTCGCCGCTTCCTGAATCTCCCCCAACACGAGAGGGATGTGATCTATGAGGAAGAATCGCGACATCACCACAGCGAGCGCATGCAGCACGTGGTCCAGCTCCCGCCTGAGCCAGTGCAGGTCAGTGCCTTCCCAGCCCCAGCAGTCAGGGGGCACACTGCCTCCAGTGAGTGGAGGACTGGTACCCTGTCCCCGAGGACAGAGAAACCTGTCACCATAGCAGGTACTGTGTATGTGCTTACACCAGAGGAAAATGACCAGGAAATCCAATGCCAGTGGCAGAGACTCTCCTGATAGCATATGCTTGGAGGTTTTTGAACCCGGATTACTCAGATATTAAATGTCACCTCCATCAGTTTTTCATTTTACTTTTAAATGTATTTGTGTATATGCGCATGCGTACACACATGACATAGCAGCATGGCGATCAGAGGATAACTTGCAGAAGTCATCTACTGCCTTCCATTATGGTCCTGGGGATCCAACTTGGGTCATCAGACTTGGCATCCAATGCCCTCAACCTTTGAGTCCCTGGCCCATCAGTTTGTTTTCGTTTAAAAGAAAACTGAAGTAAATTTTGATCCAAAACTATGAGTGGAAATTGAAGAAATAGGCTCCTGACCTGAGGAATATCTTTAACTTCAGCCAAACCTGTGGGAGAAATCATGAGATTCTCAGAATTTTGAGATGAACTTTTGCTGTCTCCAGGTTCCACTTATACAAGTCTGCCTTGTTTGGATAACATGCTTTTTGGCTTAGTTTTTCAATTGCATTGAAACAGATACTTTTTTCTCAAGTAGCGGAGTTTACCGTCTCCTTTTGACTCTACAGTCAGTTACATTCAAGAACTGTTAACCAGTGTATTGGTAGGGTTTTGTACATAAATTGGTTTGGCCCTGTGGCCCTTGACTGCTGCCAAGGGGACCTTCCAAGATCTTTCTCTGACTTAGCTTCTCCATAGAAAAGAAAGGCTGAAGCAAGCATGTATGTGTGTGCACAGGTGTGTGAAGACTAGGAGACGATAATAAGGGAAGGGTGAAGAGGTACGGTCTTTGACATAGTTGTACTAGAAGAAGAGTGTCCCCTTTCCTATTGCACCTGGAGAGTAGCCAAAAATGACGAGCCCTATTCAATTACATTTTATCAAATACAAGCATCTCAGCCAAAGCTCTCATGCTTTGATTTGTCAGTTTCTGTGGTCAAATTCATGCTGTGACTCATGGGTTCACTGAGGCAGTGTCTTGCAAAGTTCTTGGTGAACCCAGAGCTGTGGGCAGGAGGGTCCATGGTTAGCAAGCAGCAGAGCAACCCATTGCAGGAGGGCTGAGCCACAGGCACATCCTTCTTTCTTTCTGGCCTGATGTTTTCCTGGCCAGGGCTTCATCCAAACACGAAGGAACTACAGATAATTAGACCAATATACTGAGTCACACAGAGCAGTGGCTTTCAGACTTTAATTTCTTCAAATTAAAGAGGGCCCAATATAGTTTACCAACCCTTTATTTTAGAAAATAAATTGATTTGAATACTTCCAGAGAAGCTCCTGGCCATTTGCAGTAACATTTCATAATGTTTAGTACTGTGGGATACTGAGCTTATCCATGAAATAGTGCCAGACAAAAAAAATCACACCACTTGAATTATAGAAATTCAACCCCAGGAAAACTTACTTTCACCTCCCCCTTTTCTCTTTTTGCTTTAAACTGGTTTTGACTTCTGATTTGAACCAAAGACTATGTCAGAAACGTTGCATGGGCTTTTATTCAAGGTCTGTCTTAGTCCTATATAATAGGAAACACATTTTAAAGTTTGATTCTTGATGGTGGGGGAGGTAGAGCCATTTCAACAGTGATGGAAGTGGAAACGCACAGGGTTTTGGTTTTGCTTTGTTGTTGTTTGTTTGTTTTGGCTTTTGGAGGCAGGCTTTCCCTATATAGCCCATTACCCTCACATTTGAGATCCTCCTGCTTCAGCCTCCCAGGTGCTGGGATTATAGGCATGTGCCATCATGCCTAAAAACAGAAATTTCAAACAGTTCCATGAAGACCCATTATCTAGTAGTATAGTGGAGAAATGCTTCATTTTGATAATAGCTCTTTTATCATGCTTGTGCAGAAGCTATCATCAGTGTTTAGGTAGATGAGAGAATATCCAGTTCATTACTCATAGAGTTGACTAGTTAGTAAATGAGCCTTCCGACAGGCAGTGGGTTCAGTGTTCTCTTGTGTTTCTTGTGTTTGAACTAGCATGCTCTAACTAGACAGTAGCTAATGGATAAGCAAAGTTAGCCTCTGCAGTTTCTAGCACATTGCACAAGTTTACATTGACTTCGACACCACTAAGATAAATTCACTTACTTTATGAAAGTTTCTTCATAGCATCCAGATCTTAGCTCAGGGATTTACATGAGGTGACTTCCGCCACACTGACTGTGCCCTATGTACTGGTGATCTTACCCACCGCTACTGTAAAACCTGTGCCCCTGTGTTAATGACACTGCTTTTCTGAGTTATGTTTGTCAGAGAGATTTAGAGCTATGGATTAGTTATTTATTACAATCATAATATAAAAATGAAGAAAAACAACTGGAAACAGCTGGTCATACTCTTAAGACGGTGAATGCAGCTGACACAGCATCTGTGCCTAGTAAGGAATGTTTTAAACTATACCAAACCTACAAGACATTGTTTGTAGCTGAGTAGGCCCTTCTGTCTGCTACAACTTTTTAAAAGATAGGTATGCTTCCATGTTTTAGGAATTGAAAAATCCATGTATAAGCTTACCATTGGTTTAGCAATGGTGCATTTTGTCTAATGGGATAGGAAATGTACCATCACTAAATCATTAAGGATGAATAAAATTAGTGATGGATAGGGGCTGCTCATATATACAGCATAATAAAATACAGAGGGTCTCCTCTCTGCGGTCATGGAAGAGTACCATTTAATTTCGTTAGATAATTGAGTATACTATTCTCCAGTTTTTCTTAAGTGATGAAGACCAGAGACAGTGATCTCTGGGTATAATGACTTACTAGACTGATCTGTTGACCTTGGTTCTGGAGATACACTGGGTCAGAGAAGAGATGCTCGGTGTCCATCTTCACCTGGAGTTTTTCTTCACATCTCAGGGTACTATTTCTTACCAGTTGTTTGCAGATAGAGTTTAAATGTTTACAGCATTATGTGCATTGAAAATGCACCTCTTTGGGGATCATAAAGGTTTAAAATTTAAACTCATGATTAGAAATTGGAAGAGTCTACATAAAATCCAGAAAGCTGGAAAATATGACGACTCACCAGGGTCAAGAAGTCCACACCATTGCTGTGGGTGTCTATATCAGCATACCCTGTTCATTTATACACTTATCCATTCCACTTTATTGATGTAAACTCTGCATTTGTTATGTCTCTTTGCCACAGTTACATTACCTGACCCTGGTGGTCTCATCTCTTTTGAAGCTGCTGCTGCAAAGCCATGGTGCCTTTAGTTATGTCTTTAAATTTTTCTACATGCCACTTAGTTCTTTGAGAATGTTGCACAGTATGGTTTTATCATCTAGACTTAAGCCTTTGCTTGCTGGCTAGTAAGTATATCTTTGGAATTTCTCGTCAGAGACAAATCAAGGTTATATAGTTGAGACTACACTGAGTTTAGGACTAGGAATGTAGTTAGTCCCAGACTTGATCATGGTGAAAAAAGTGACACGTGTCTTCCCTGGAACTCACATGTCTTTCCCCAGGGAATGCATAGTTTCAGATCCTGTTGAGTTATCGGCTTTCTTCTGGGAATTCTAAGTCTATTCAGAACCTCAGTTAACCCTTCTGAATAGAAACTGGCTTTTGCTCTGAAGTCACTGTATAAAGCTGTACATAACCCATGGCTGCAGTAAGGGGTGTGTTGTTCTAAGGGGAGTAAATACTGGATCTTGGAAAAAATAAAAACCCTAGATTCACAATATTATGTAGTCCTCTGTAGCATATAGGACACAGAAAGCATATCTCTGACATGAAAATTTTATGAAGAGGGAATATGTTTTGGAAAAGAATAAAACAGTGTGAAAAGCCTTGTTGGTGAGTTGATAATGGGGAGAAGCATTGAGAAATACCAATGTGCATAACACCTCTAGTTCATAGATACCACAGAGAAGATCAAGAGAAGTGAGACAGGGAGGCTGGAGAGATGCTCATTCATTTGTTCATGGAGAAAAGCCAGATTCAATTCCCACCATCCACATAGAGACTCATAGTGGCCGTGACCTCCATGGACACCAGGCACACACATGGTGCACACACATACATGTGAACACAACATTCGAACACATAAGCAACAGTAAGTAAATCAAAGGGCAGGGCACATTACAAGTCAAACCAAGCCAAAGTAGAACATCCTATGACAAAGTCAAAAAATGAAATGTTTCATTTTTCACTCCATCATTTTGAGACAAAGTTATTTCTTGTCGATATAATACTTGCTTCCACTTGGTTATTACAACCTGAGGCCCTGAGCAGTGGTTCTCATCCTTCCTAATGCTGCAATCCTTCAATAATTACTTTAATAGTTAACCTCTAACCATAAAATTATTTTTGTTGCTGATTCATAGTGGTAATATTGCTATTATGAATAATTATATAAATATCTGTGTTTTCTGATGGTTTTAGGTGACCAACCCCTGTGACAGTGTCATTTGACCCCCAGAGGGATTGAGACTCACAGGTTGAGAGCCACTGCTCTAGAGCAAATGGACATCCTCAGATTAGAATCAAAACTAGTCAGATCCAGATATTCCTTAGTGCCAGCTGCACTTTACAGTTGGAAAAACCAGAGTAGCCACTGAGCCTTGGCTGAAGACAGAGTCACCAGCAGAGTGAAAACAGAGGGGTTTTGCATCCATGCTTACCTCTCTGCATTCTGCTCTGAAGAAGAAGAAAGGACAGCGCTTATTCTATGACTGGTTCCTGAGTGAGGTTGACTGGGAAACATCCACCAAACTGTTTGTGCTGGTGGAGCCTGTACATTACTGTTTTATTATGCTTCCACTGCTGTCTTTCTGTGGGTTGTTTTCTAAGTTCAAGAGTTGGGATCTTAGTGCTCATTTTTAAGTTCTATGCTGCACATTGATTAAGAACATGAGATCTGGTGTTAATGGCCATACACCATCACTGTGCTTTTGTTTATCTGTCCTGAGGTTCAGGAAATTCTTAGCATCTTCTAAGCCACAACTTTCCTGCTGCTGACAGCCACCAAAGGCTTAAAACCAGGGCAATGTTGTCCCCCTGGGATATTTGATAATGTCAGAAAACATTTTTGATTATTACAGTTTGAGAATGCTACTGGTGTGTAAGTGAATATTTCTAAACACCCAGCAATATGTTTGACCATTCCCAAACAAGACTGGGATGACATGCTAATAGTATGTGAGTTGCACTTTCTGCTCTAGACTCACCATCAGTGCCCACCTATATCCAGGCTTCTTCTGATTTTTTCCTTTATGAAATTCAGTTTTATTAATAACAGTGATACTTCTGCCTCCTCCTCCTCCTCCTCCTCCTCCTCCTCCTCCTCCTCCTCCCTCTACCCTTTGCCTCTCTATTCTCCCCGTTCTGGTGCCCCTTCCCTGCCTCCCCACTTCCCTTTCTTCCTCCTGCTCACTCCATCCTTCTTCTTTCTCTGGCAGCAATTGGAAGTTGGGCTCTCCAAGTGTGAGATTTTATAATTTTATCATCTTTACTCATTGTGAAAAACCAAGAGAGTACTTAGTTTTATCTACTTGGGTAGATAAGAAATTAAAGCTTAATGATGTTGAGTAACTTGCTCCAAGAGAGAACTTGAGTTCATATCCATCTACTTTCTGAGTCTGACTATTTGTATGCTTCAAAACAGCATTTCCTGCACACCTACTGTCAGCTGTCTTGTCTTACGCACAATCTCTTAAAATATGTATTTTGTTTTTAATTATTTAGCTGAAAGGGTTTAGATTTGTGAGATCTCTTGTTTTATAGGCCACTCGGTACAGTAAAACTTGTGATTCACTGATGGGTGTGATGTCAAAGACCTGAGATCAGTGACCTTCCCCTTGTCATCAATACATTTAAGACGCCTTGGAATGTGACTTGTGTTGCTAGAATTGAGGTTGTGTCAGTGCTGAGCAGGATTCCCTCCCTTCCTACTCTAGTTGGATAGATTATCTTGATTTATGAATTTGCTTCCAAAAGAACAGCTTCTAGGAAAATAAATAGATAAACCAATTAATTAATTAAGGATGTTTGCAAATTCTCTAACCAGGTTACTGTGATTCTTTTTTTTCCATCTTGGATTCACTCCAAGCTCCTATGCAAAGCCTGCTGTTTGAATGCTGTTCCAGTTTTCAATCCTCACTGTGGTAAAGACAAGGTGGACCAGTGAGCGCAAAGAAGATGGTTCTCACAAGGACCATTCTAGATTTTCATGCTACCAGTTAGGATTTTAATGTGCCTAATTTTAAAAAAATATGTTATACAGGAATATAAAGAAACTTGGCATTCTTTTGTGACCAGTTCTTTTGATTGTAGGATATTGGTCTTTCTATTCTGTGTTCACAGACCTAACTGTGCCGAGAAGTTCCCCCAGTGAAATGTGAGAGTTAGGAGCAGCTCCTTGGGGTCTATAGTCAATGGCGTAGACACTACTTGGCTTTTAGTATACATTTGATAAAGGGGGTAAGCTTGCTTTGGCTAAATTTAATGTTTTATTAAAGTATTTTATCTTTCTATGAGATATATAAATCTGTATTTGCTGTGTTTGGAAAACACAGTAGAAGAAACAAAAGGTGAAGAACTGTATGGGATTCCAGGTGTAGGACTGTTCGTGCGGTTCATTGTGGAGAGGGAGGTGTCAGGCAGACACCGTTCATTGGGCCATCTCACTCCTCATCTTTAACACAACGCCTCCCCATGCCTTCTCTAACAAACCTTGCTTCCATCTCTTACCTGATTTGCCCCATAGTCTGGACTTCTCTACTTTGTAGCTTCTGTGTACCATTCCCAGTTTCCCTAAGTTCTGATTCTTCCTCCTCAGAGCCCAGGCTTGCCATTGTCCTCTCTCTGTGTTGACATGCTTTCCCAGGTCTCTCTCCAGACAGCTGATTTTATTCACTCCATATTTGTTACTTTTAGATGACTCTCCAAGAGAAATTGCCCTTCCCACTTTGTCCCCATGAAGGCAGACTTTATTAGCATGAATTTTCGACCAGAACCACTGAAGCTTGATTAAAAGGCACTGTGTTAGAATGCATTTAAAAGAGCCTTCTTGGGTAAAGTACCAAAACAGTTCAAGAACAAAGGGAAATGAAAAAGCAATGGACTCTGGACTATGCGTAGGTGACCTGTAACTGGGCCACACTTTAGCCAGAAAACTCAAGTACCATTTAGGAGAGTGTGACTCCAGGGACTCTTTGGGGGTTTGTGTGTCAGGAATATAATCAGGATAGATGGTTTCCAAGTGAGGTGAACAAATTTAATAAAATCATATTGAGAGATTTATATTACCTGTTTTTAGATGTAATGCTCTACAAATAAGTGCTGGGAAAACAGTGATCAAGAGAGGCGCAGATTCATGCTCTTCACCTTTTTCTGTTGCAGTTTTCCTGCATTTTCTGCATACTTCTTTATGTTCAGTCAGTGTACGAGAGGCACTGATAGAATTTATTCTTAATTTCTATTTGGATCTGCTATTTGTTTATTTTGGTTTTTGTGTGTGTCTGTGTGTTTGTTCAACATCTTCTTGGGTTCATTGTTTTAACTGAACATGTGTTACACATGAAAATATTCATACACATAAAATGAAATACATCTTAAAAAGAAGACTAAATATTACATAAAAGCATAACACTTAATTGTCTTTTAAGCATTACTAACAATTGTTAGGGTCAGCCTAGGGTTGCCCACTTTCGACTCTTACTTCCTTTCTTCTTTTTGATAATGTGACATGCTTTTTTTTCTTTTCAACCTGAGAGCATAGATGGCAATGACTTGCCAACTTTGAGTTGAGACAAAATGATCCAATGTGAAGAATGACGCACATTGAGAAAGGGGCATGCATGCAATGGGCACAAGGTAGAAAGTGTATTTGAGAGGTCCTTCCTTGTCTTCCTCCTATAGACGTGGCAGTGATTAACCCATCCTAAAATGAAGGTGAATGTCATTGTTCTAATCTCCAGCCCTCACAATATTTCACCTGAGGAAAAGAAAGCACATTCCTGTACACTTCCTGAGATCTCTACGGAAATGTAATTTTTGGAAAAGAAGTTGAAAATTGGCCAATAAAGTTGTTCAGTGCAAGTTATTGAGAAATTCCAAAGACCAGTTGTTTTTATTCTTGCATTTTGATTTTTTTATTGAACAAATACTGAACTTCTTCAGTGTAGCAGGCATTCTTCTAGGCTGCATGTATATAAAAGTGATTAAGACAGGATTTTACACACATTGAAGGATTTTCCTGTGCATAGGATGCATTTCTACCTGACTTTCATTTTCCTCTGCGCCCCTTTACCGAATCCAAGATTCAGACTAAGGAATGGCACCACAGGGCCCATTTGTTCCAATCTAGACTGATATCTCTTTGCTTCAAGATATTGGTGGTGGTGTTTGGTTGGTTGGTTTTGGTTTTTTGTTTTGTTTTGCTCTTGGTTTGTTTGGGTTTTTCCTATTTTCAGAATCAATCTAGTAACAATTCTAAAATATGCTGAGCCTCTCAAGAATGGTATTATCTTAACACACACACACACACACACACACACACACACACACTGTTGGGAGGTGTGAAGCAAGTAGACGTGCTGAGTCAATTATGGAGTCCAAAGTGATTTATATAGCTCCACAAAAAAACACATCTGCTGATTAGTAATCAAATGGCGTTTTCAAAAATAGTTTTGATGGAAAACAGATGGATAAATAAGTATGTCTGCTCCACCCTTAGTACCCTGACCACACAGACACTTTTTGTGTCTCTGTCCTGGCTGCATTCCTTCTTACCACCCAGAATTCCTTCTCCAACCTTATTGTGTGGCATTGTGGAAGGGCTCATTCATTGTCACAGCACCAGCCAAACCACCTGGCTCATTGAGCATGCCTTGACTGAATCTGTGGCCCTTAGGAAGTTCATGATGTGAATTGGTCCCTCTTTATATTGAGCTGTTACACAGAAAAGCACTTTGGGAACTTCATTTCACATTGTTTCCTTTCCATTTCTACCAGCGTGCTTTTCTTTCACTCATGGCTTGTTATAAGAGGGG
This sequence comes from Sigmodon hispidus, assembly GCA_004025045.1. Lineage (NCBI taxonomy): Eukaryota > Metazoa > Chordata > Mammalia > Rodentia > Cricetidae > Sigmodon > Sigmodon hispidus. The sequence continues at coordinate 176,292 of PVIH01001124.1, read as the reverse complement.
TCTTCCTATTCACAGAAGAAACACAGAGCAGTGTGCAGAGAAAGGCTTTTCTACATGGCAGGTTCCCACCAGTTGCCTATGTTGATTGCACAGGATGATGATTTGGCATATTTTGGTTTAGGTCTCATTACTCAAATAAGGTCACAGATCCTGGAGATAATTGCAACTGAAGTGATGTAGAAATAGGATATGTGAACAAGCCCAGTGCCTTTCTGAGATTTTAGAAACTATATCCTGGGAACCCAAGGGAGTCAACAAACCTGGTCCATAAATTTAAATATTGAAATATTTCCAAATACATCCAAATGAAAAGGTTATTATCATGCTTTCCCTGCCCCCACTTTTAAAGAGCTATCCATTGTCAAGGGGCTTTATCTAGCTAGACCATGAAGCCATGGCTCTGCTACACACCAGTGAATGCATAGGTAAAGAGGAAGGTCTGGGCCTAAGGCTACCCCTGTGCATTCTGGGATTACAGTGGTGACTGAAAACTAACTTTAGATAGTGATGATCTCTCTAATCCTGAGATTCAGTGAAGTGAGAGATGCTGATAAACTCTGAGTAGTATTCTCTGAAAAAATTATTTTATGTGTATGAGTGTCTTGCCTACATGTGTGTCTGTGCATGACATGTGTGCCTAGTGTAGTCAGAGGTCAGAAGAAGACTCTTGATCCCATGGACCGCGAGTTTAGACAGTTGGAAGATACAATGCGGATGCTGGGAAGCATGCCGGGTCCTCTGCAAGAGCAAGTGCTTCTTCTAGCCCCCAAGCCATCTTTTCAGTCCCCTGAGGAATGTTGTTATTAACTTTAAGGATGAAGGAAATAATTTATACTCAGGAGAGGCCAGAATTGAGTTGAGGGTGGTGACAGTGTAAGATTTTCTAACAGTAACATTTGAGAGTGACCCAAGCTCTGTGGTCTGCTGTATACAATTATGACACTCTATGTACTGCTGTATACAGTTGTGACATTCTATGTTCTGCTGTATACAGTTGTGACTTGGGCTCTGTGGTCTGCTGTATACAGTTGTGACCTGGGCTCTGTGGTCTGCTGTATACAGTTGTGACCTGGGCTCTGTGGTCTGCTGTATACAGTTGTGACCTGGGCTCTGTGGTCTGCTGTATACAGTTGTGACCCGGGCTCTGTGGTCTGCTGTATACAGTTGTGACCCGGGCTCTGTGGTCTGCTGTATACAGTTGTGACCCGGGCTCTGTGGTCTGCTGTATACAGTTGTGACCCAGGCTCTGTGGTCACAGACAGGTGGAAAGACTCAGTGGAGTCTGCTTTCTCCTGACTGACCTTCTTACATTTTAAACTCCTTTAAAGTCATTGTAAGCCCTCTTGCTCTGAGTAGATACCTTCTGTGGGGAACAATTAATGGCATGGTGGATGAGAAAGAACAGTTTGTAGCTGCTGCTGCTTCCTCCTGCCTCTTCTTCTCCCTCTCTTCTCCTCCTTGGTCTTCCACCTTCTTCATCATGCCTTTGCTCTTAAAAAGCAAAAAGATGCATCAGCTTCCTGCAAACCACGAGGAAGCTGACTGGGTGAGAGTGCGCCCGGGTACCTTGGCCCAGTGTTAAACAAGAACCTGAAGCAGCTCTGTTGGCCTTCGTGGACTAAGGGAGAATATGGACTGGTCTTGAGGGGAAAAAATGCATCTTACAAAGGGTTTTTTGTCTTGTAGTTTTAAAGGTTTCTATCACTTGGGCTATCTGGAGCAACACATAGGAGCAAAGGAAGGTGAGGGAGATGGCTTGCTCATAAGCTGAAAAGCAGAAAGAGAGAGGACGAGCTTCCCCACAGCACCCTTGGAGCACACACCTCCAGTGATCTAGCACCCTCAGGAGGCTCCATGTCCTTCATGTTCTGCTGCCTCCTATTAGCACCACACTGGGGACCTCACCTTTGCAGTTCATTCATCTAAATCACAGCACTTTCCAAATATTTACTGTTTTCTGCATGCTTGTTATCACCTTAGGACATTTATGCATGATTTCAGGAGCCCGTGTGTCTTATGAAAGAATAAAAACCATCCTCTGTGTCAATGAGCATTGGCCTATTGGAGAAGAGCCAAGTAAGGTTTCTGTTAATCATCATGGTGCAAGCTAGGTGATTTTAGGGCTCTTTAGCAGAAACACTCATTCTTTGGCTTATTTCCTCTATTTCATTTCAATGAGTGTCAAAAGCAAAACAGAAATGAAACCAAAGCCCATTGCTCCTGGGAGAGTAAAGTACATTGGGAAAAGATTGTAGCAGACTGTGGACAGTTTGCATTAGACCCTGACCCAGCGGGTTGGCTTGTGACTAAGGATTGGGACTGTGGCAGGAGAAGGCCAGCACTAGAGCCAAGCCCACCTCCAGTGGCTGCTCAGCTGCTTCTGTTTAGTGAGGAGATCTAACATAACTGAAAACTACTTCTGATTTTTATTAAGTGGGAGTCTGGAAGTTCTTCTTGTAATGATAGAAAAGCACACTTCCAATTAAAGGAAAACTGCCAAAGTTCTGACATTCATTTATTTTATTATTACTTGGCTTGACCCTAGAAATGGGGGGATCAAGCAGACTGGGTAGGCTGACAGTCCCAAGGCCACAGGTTCAATTTCCTCACAAGTAGTTTCTTAATCGAATTCGCTGCAAACCATACAACCCTTCACCTTTTGATGTAAAATCTTTTGTAGAATTGTCTATTGTGTGGGGGTCACATCCCAATCATATTGGCACTGGGAAATGACACGTAAGCCAGGCCAAGCAAGGGGATCTCAGAAAGGTTGGAAGGCAGCCTGTAGCAAGTCAATGGAAGGGTGTAATATCACTCTTCACAGTAGAGTCAAGATATCCTGCAGTAAGTCTATACTTACTGTTAACATTTTCAGGAATTTGGCAAGCTTGTTGGTACACCATTGAGAGTATAAACCCCACCAGGTAGCCTTACTTTGGGAATTTGCCAAGGAGCCACTTGGGACTGTTAATCCCAGAAAGCCAATCTTTAAACACTCACCAATATGAAACTGAATAAATGCCAGTCAACTTTAAAAGAGAACAGGATAAAAACTTGTTGGTCATTCATGTCTTTGTTTTTCTATAAATAAACTTTGTCAATCACAATGTTATATGTATTATTTTTAAGTCAGCTGTTTCTGAAACTGAATGACGTTAGAAACCAGGGCGTCAGAGAGTGTTGATGGAAACAGTAGCAGTTTTTACTTGTTTCTCATTTCCAGGCTTTGTTGAGCCTGTGCTGATGGTAGTGTATATAAAAGACTTCCTTGTCTATCTACTTATATTCATAGTGCAGAATAACATCACATGGGGAGCCTATAGTCTGTCATTTCCAAGCATTCGGAAAAGTGGAAAATGGGAACAGATTACCTGAGTAGAAATGTTATTTTAGATAATACAAACTGAGCTCAGACTGTGTATCTCAAAATGAGGAGTAGGTAATTTGTTTTCAAGCCTTCCAAACTCTGGACACCAAAAGCACTGATAAAAACTCATGAAGACAAATCCTTGTAATTGTGGAGAGAACTTCCTATTTCTGTTGTGAATTGAATGAATGAAACATGAAAGGGAATGTGGGCTGTACACACACAATCCCCACAATCTGAAGAAGGGCTTTTCTGAGATGGGCTTCACGGAGCTTAGGCTGCCCCCAAACTCACCGTGAAGCTGAGGTTTGCCCCATACTCTACATCCCCTGCCTCTACCCACCTCATGTGCTGGGGTTACAGGCATGTCCACCATGCCTGCCTCCAAATGAGGTTTTCACATAATACTTTTCTGAGCACTATTTTTTTTTTTTGATGAGGGTGGTGGAGCAGTTCTTGTTAGCAATAGACTTCAAATATAGCAACAGAAAGTGGGGGGAATTGTGGTACAACCATGCTGAGCATTTCCATGTAGGAGTAATATAAAGGTACATGTTCGAGAGGAGTCTACATTTCAGTGTTTGATATAAAATTAAAACCTTCCAATGAGAGAGAGCAAACAGTGGAATGCTGTTAACACAATTGTTCCCTTTGTAGTGAAAAGAGAAGCAGATTCACTGATTCCTTGGCTTGAGAAACATAATCTGAATCAAATGTCCCATCCTGTCTTACTAGTTGACAATTCTTTGATTTATCTTCATACTATATGTACTGATTAACCGGGACATCTTGCTGCTTTATTTGCAAGAAGATGGCCGGTGTGTTCTGCCTTCCTGGAACAGAGCTAGAAGTGGGATGGATAGTGATGGCCTGAGCTCCAGTCGTTTCTCTCTACTTGCCCTTGTCCAGCAGAGGAATGCATTGCAGCACACGGCCATGTAAAGTCCTCAGTGCTCTGTGTTGCCATTCCTCACATACACAATGTGTCTGTAATCAGTTCTTATTCTATGGCATGTTCTTCTGCACTTGCAGCATTTCAAAGCCTAGTCTGAAACGTCTTGGCACAGATGGAAAAGCACAGTCATTTCTAAGTTCCAGAGCTATAAAGACACGGACCAGACATCTGATATTAATAAATAGTTTGGGAAAGGGGACGATTAAAAATCAGATTATTTATTTAGAAAGTTGAAAGTCTGCATTTGTGATTATTATTCTGTTCTCGAAAGGAAGTAGGTACTGGGTTTAGAGGTTTGCTTTTTTTCTTTCTCATCCTCACATTTTTCTCCCTTATTTGCCCCCCTTCTTATGTTTTGAATTAAAATCTAAAGGCAGCCTGCAAGGCTGTATATATAACTACAAGAAGGATGTGGTGAATCACAGAGTGGTTTGTGATCTCAGACATGGTGGTGTCAGAGACAGAAGTCCAAAGGTAAACCCTCAGCTTCCAATGCCTTTCCTTCAAATCCCTCACCCTTGTAGTATCATAGATAATAGCTTATCATGGATAATTACATTTTTATAAACGGTAGAGAAAAATCATTTGACACACACAGTATTTTCCAGCCAGACTAGCTTCTCAATCTTTTATAACTTTCATGCATTAAGGTTTTGATTTGTTTTAAAAATACTATCATTAATAATAGGTTTGTTCTATGATTAGTCTTCAAATAGAAGACAGCAAAGAAGACAGTCAAACATTTGATACCGTTGTAGAACATGGTACTCCTCATGATTTTTATTAAGTGAGTTATGGCAACCAAATTTTCATGCAGATTTCTAAAAGCTTTGCTCATTTTTCACCTTATTGCTGTTGCTAATACAATCAGTTGTGCTTAGGGGCTAGTCACTGAAAAGTAAAAGTAATAATAGTAATAGTAATAAAAAAATAGGGGAAAGATCCAGGGGAGAAATGCTGCCATTAATTTCTTTGCCATTGCTATCCAGTGAAGAGAATTTTGATCAGCCAGCTCCCTCTCCCTGCTCTGCTAACCCATTTTCTAGGGTGAAGTTCTAGGGAGTAGAAAAAGATGGGGGAACAGTCCTCTTTCCTTAGCTTCTTCTGGTCAGATACAGTGCTTCATTTTGCAAATGAAACTGACTCCCCTGAGGCCTTTGAAACTTTAATAATACACAATAAATAAAATCATATCTAATAACTCAGTGCTTTCATTGGACACCATCATCCTCTTGATGTACTCCAACTGCAGAAACATAAATAGTTGCAGGCTTCGAAAGCCCAGCTTCTATTTGCTAAATAAACTTGGCTGGCTTTAAATTCCTCTGTGTACAGTCATTAATACAATCCACTGTGACAGCATTTAATTAAAGTGCTTTTCTCTATTAAGTTCATTAAAACCCCCCTCTCCCCAATATATAACTGCTTTCCAGATGCTGAGAGGCACAAGGGCTGTCAGGCTCCTTTTGAAGGACTTCTCATTTCTCTTTGTAAAGTGTTTATTATGTTCTATTTAAGAACTGTTAAATATGGCTTAGGAAGGAAGGCAGGGTTCAGGACATATTCCCTATCCCTTCAGCAATCTCTTAGAAAACAAATGTTAGTTTAATGCACGTGAATAAGCATCAACATATTTCTCCTACAGTGAGTGATACTTCTAGGCATTTTAAATGGGTTAATGAAGATACAATTTCCATGTCAGGGTTGAGGAATTTGCATTGGTTCTAAGCAAGGTATTTGGCTTGAATAGATTTGCGTGCAGATTCAGGGAGAGTGCACGTAGCCGTCCAGTATTAATAGATTATTGACAGTTTAATGTCTTGGCACCTACTTAGCCCATGAAGTATAATAACCAGGAAGCTGTGTGATATGAAAGCAGTCAATAGCATTTTCAATCAAAACCTTTCAGTTAATTGCTGGTTGACCTTAGAGATTTCCTTTAGGCAATACCATTCTTAGTTTAGAGCGACAGGGCTGTATTGATTTGTGCGGTTTATTCAGAGATGATTATTTAATGCCCATTGCTGCAGTAGACATGGTAAATTGGGCTTTCTCTGCGGCTGCCATCTGAATTGCCTCTTGGCCATGCTCTGTGTTGATAATCTCTCTGCCAGCTCCACTTTTGAAATATTTCGTTAAATCCATTCTCTTCTCAGAAAATAGAAAGTTGGGGTTCTTGAAGTCATACACAATCAAGTGTCTTCATATGATAATAGCATTTTGATGGCAATTTTTCCCCATCAGTTTGGAATTATAATTCTGACAGAGACCCTGACAAAGCTAAAATCTTTATTGTCGGTGAGTGTAAGTATACAATACTTTACGAGCATAGTATCCTAAAACAAAGCTGTTCTTTGATGTCACTCCAGTGTCTGTGGATTTCTAAAGCTGTGTGAGCTGGCCCATGTTTGGTTTCTAGGCTCTCTACCCTTAGCTTCCATGATTTATTTTGTTTCAGCTGAGTATTTTAAAAACAAAACAGATTTTGATAAAATATAAATAAGCTATAAAGCAATGAAAAAGCAGTAAAGAGTTTATTTTGAACTATTTGCTCACTTTGAAATGTGTGCCATTAAAGCTGGCGAGGGAGTGAAAACGGGGGCAAAAAAGACATATTTGAAATTCATTCTGTCACCTTTTCCCCTTTATTCTCTATTCAGATGAACTTCATTCATTTCTACTCTAAGGAAAGCCACATTGGCATTTCATATTTATTTGTTTTGGAGAAGACAGTAGGTGTTTTAGCATAACTTTTTATCAGCAGATAACATTCTCATAGATCTAAGACAGGGGACAGTGCTATTTCAGGAGGCTTCCTTTGTAGGTTCCATAGATTCTTTTTGGGTTCAAGATTCCCTTTCTTTGTCTTTTATGGATTCTCCAAGTTTCATTTGCTGTTTTGCCTACAGCCCTTTTCTGGTCATAGCAGCTGCCTGCTGCAGGTCTTTTGGGATCTGCTGAAAACACAGATATTTTTGCAGTATGAAGCTGGACAGAGAGAGCGAAATTGAGGAAACACGTCAGTTTTAGTGCCCAACAATAGCAACACCCTATGTGTCTCCTGAGTATCAATCACTTTCAGTCCAGTGATTGGGGGGGAGGGTTTAGAAAGCTATATTGTATATATATATATATTGCATGCAAAGAATTACTACATAGCATTCCATTTCTATGCATGGAGCAAGGTACTTCAAATCACTCTAATTCAGCTCTTTTCAGGACACAGATTCTTTCACCAAGGCCCATGGCCTTCCTATTAGTTTTATCTTAATGCTATTAAGTGTGTGTGTTTTAAATTTTAATAAGAATTTCAGTTTATTTAATATGATAACTTCTGCTACAGAAGTATTCTGAGCACTTATGATAAATTTTATGTTTCAACTATTTTCTGAAGGTACTGCCAGGAAGTGACTGGTGGCTAAGAATAGATGACTGTAACACAGCAGCCAGTATGGTGTAAACCACAGGAAAGTGTCAAGGTCCTGAACTTAGTTGATAAGAGGACCCAGAAGGTTCCCAAAAGGAGACCACCCAGGAAGTCTTTAAGGAGCTTCCCAGGAGAATGACAACGAAGCTAAGGACCAGTAGCGTTCTGGTCGCAGGAGTTTGATTGGTGTGTAGTCTGCAAGGTGAGGACTGCCGAGAAACAATAGGGCAGAGGGTCAAACTACAGGCAGGTGACATTGGATACTCAAGAGACTTTGGCCTGACTAAGGCCACTGAAGTTCTTTGGCAAGATGTTGTGTGGGCTATGGCAGAGAAACCTGTTAGGAGGCCACGGTGGTCATTCAGGCAAGAGGGTAGAAAGATCTAAGTGACATGAATCAAAGAATATGTCGATGGGAGAGCCTTCCTCTGAGATCTGCTTAACAGAGCCTCCTCTTCAGCGCATGGGCTGGCCTAGATGTTGACTTTCAGATGAGAGAAGCAGTCAGTGAGAACTCCGTGATCTTGGCTGCAGCCAACAAAGGGGGTTGGTCTTGGAACACCAATCAAGAGTGTTAATGATTAATTCCCAGCTAATGTCATTTCTAAGTATATTTGTTTTGTACTGAGTTCTCAGCTATTAAATTAAATCCACCCTTAAGCAAATTCACATTTGAAAGTATAATCAGTCGACAGTGATCCAGCTTATGAGGATGACCATGGGGTAAGCAAATATGCTCTGAAGAGCCAAGGCAATATGGCATGTAGACAAAGTGGACTTGCTGTGTGAATTCAAGAAGATAAGGATTCTGAATTACTGGCCTCATGGGAACATCATTGTCCTCTACAGCTTAGAGACTAGGATCTTTCTTGTGGGAAAAGGAGCCTCTAGTCCAGTTACTTTGCTCTAGGGAATTAGAAACTGAGAGTGTTCTTCCCAGTTACCATCCTGGTAGAAGAAGCCTAGTTTTCTTCTCATTTTTCATGGTCCTTCCAGGCATCTAAGTGTAGATGCAAGAATCTTCCCTTCCCTAGTTTGTTAGTGTGATCATTAACATAGAGGGTGGCAAAGCAAATCTCCCTATAGTGAAGTTGTTTAGCATTGGAAAAGGATACACCAGAGTTGACAGCCTGTTAACCATTTAATGTCCCTGTATTCCTCTCTTGGAAGAAAATAGCACTGCTAGAGTTAAATGAACACTGAAGAGTAAACCGCTCATTGGCCATAAGCACTAAGCTACCAGGAATCTTGCCTCGGGAATTTCTGCCTCATGGTCTGAGAAACAGCCCTGCTCAGAACATTTGACTTTGTTTACCCAGTCTGGTCTTCCGAGTCTAATAAGCTATAATACCTCAGTGGTGTGGTAATGCTAGAGATTTTGTCTTTCAGCAGAGTCACTGATTATAGTGCACTGCCTACGACTTGCTTTTTATAAAAGGCATGGCTGTTCTTTCATGTGTTTGATTCACACAGTGCAGCTTTCCCAAGTCCTATTATTAAGTGGTTATATCCAGAAAGCACAAATATGCTGAGGTCATATATTACTGGTGAACATCTAATATTTTCAGTAACCATAACTGTCAGATTGTTCTGACTTCAGAGTGTCCCAACTATAAAAATTATACAGAAAATGTGGCCCATTCCAAGGCCTGCACAGGCCTCCATCACATAGACAACCTGCCTTTGCCCCTTCCCCCCAAATAAGGAATGAAATACATTCAGAATTCTTCTCAAATAATTCACACCCTCTGCCCTAACAATGTAACTGGCATTGGCTAGTGCCACCCCATTTTGTTATTTAAAAAACTCAGCCTCAGAGTTCATGTATCACGGGCATTGATGAGGCTGTTTTCTTTGCAGTCACATTTTTACTTCTCTTGAGAATTATTTAGCCAACTAGATTAACTGCCTCGGAATTCTGGTGATCCTTTTAACCTGGAAACTTAGCACAGCTTTCTTTCTTGGCCTTTGGCCATCCAGGAGCCATTATAAATTTTCAGGCTGTTTCTTTGAATACCATTTGAATTCCTATTACTCAGGTCTTCCCAACCTTTCACCCTCCTTGTCAGTGACTCTGGTTCTCTTTAACTCAAGAACTTCTTTCTTGTGGGCTGGGACAAGAACCACCCTTTCCTAGTTATACCAGTGAAACAAGACACGCTGCCTTCATAGTCATGTCCATAGAGTAGCTGTCAGTCATTTGCATGTTACACTTTACTGTCTTAACACAAATATGAAATCTTGGTAGTTAACTAACATTGCCTGTCTGTGCCTCATCTGGTCTTCAAAAGACAGGCCTTTTTTTTTTTTTTCCCTTTGATTATATAAGTCAAGCTTTGTTCTCTATGAAGGTGATGGAGGTGTATGGGAACAGGAAGAAAATGGAAGAGTATGCTTGATGGGCTGTGAGACTGCAAGGTGGGCTGGGTTCCTTTTAGGTGTAAAGACACACAGCCATGGCCTAGAACATGCTAAAGAGTCTCATTTTTGCTTAATCCTTGTTGGCTTCTGTTTGCCATGTTTATGGAAGAATGTTTAGTTTCATTATCCCTAAGTGATTGACAAACCTGATCCTCAGATGATGCTGATGAGGGAAAAGAACTTCCGTTGGATACAGCATGACCAATGCTTTGCCTTTCTTAATATCTAACCGGAAAAAGAACCATCTCTACTCTTACTAATTTTTAGATTTTTAAATGTTATTTCATGTGTGTGGATGTTCACACACACACACACACACACACACACACACACACACACACACACACCATGCACATGCCTGGTGCTTACTGAGGTTATACAAACAGGCATCAGGTCCCCCAGCATTGGGTACAGATGGTTGTGACCCTTCATGTTGGTGCTAGGAACTGAAACATCCTCCTTTGTAAGAGTTACAAGTGTTTTTATCTGCCCAGGTCATCTCTCTAGACCTCTCTGCTTGTTTGGTTTGGATTCTGATTTTCTTTTCTTGGTATCATAACCATGCTATACCAGAAACATGGAAAGACAAACCCTTTTCTGTCTTTCCACACTGTCAGAATTTATTGAATAACAATAAATACATCAGGTTTATCCATTTCAGCATTAGTAATTTGTCATATAATCTTGCTTTCTCTAAAATCCTGCTGGGGTGAGTGCCAGTTTTTAAAAAATTATTATTCCGAATGTAATTACTCATATTAATTCTTATTTCATAGCACATGGTATACAGTAAATATATCTGAAGACCTATTTGCATTTACAAAATGAATACAAATTAAAGAGGCTTCACTCACCCCTTTCACTAAAATGGAGTCAAAAGCTATTTGTGAAATGGAGTCTCCGAGGGCAAGAAAGAGCCTGAAGGATGGTGGAACAAACAGCAAAGCCTACTGTTCTATGCAATGTGGAGTACCCTAGAGGAAGCCATAGCCCAATCTCAACACCATTTAATCTTGCTATTTTTTACTGTATCGACTCACCCAATTGTATGAAGGAAGTAGTCAACAGGCTGCCTTTCGGATAGCCACAGATTGTGGCTATTCCTAAAATTATTATTAATAACTGCAACATATTTGTTTTACCCCAAACTATATCAAGTTGCTGGTCTAGTTGTCCTCAATCTATTACTGAAGAGGAAATGATTTAAGTCGAAGGCTTTTTTAAGATCCGAGTTTTCTTCAACGCCCAAGTTTATTTTAACAGATTACTGTGTCACAGTGTTGTTATGCTTTTATCTTTGACCAAAGTGTTTATTTTGAGAAACAATTATTAAGCTACATTAAAAACATACACAGTCTTCCCAGAGTGTCTTGGTTACAATATTACAGGAAACCTCGACTAAGGCTCCAGGACATTGAACATGGATTTCCATGTTAGACTTTCTATCATTTTGCTTGTTTGTATTGATTTCTTTTGACATGGTCTTATTTTATTGAGCCTTATTCTTTTTTTTCTTTTGCACTTACTTTTTTTTTTTAAAAAAGAATAATCCCTTTCCTATAGCTACTATATCTGCTAAGAGCAATTGTAAAAAGAAAACCAACTTATATTAAACCTGCCTGGAGTCAAAATGTAATCTAACACCTGTAGTCTGCAATTTGTCATCACTTCATAGATACTCTTTTTTAATAACACATTTCCTGAGTTTTGACCTTAGGATACTGTATAATCCCCCCAAAAGCAACAGAACTAAACCATAGTTTTTAAGAAGCCTTATAATGTTAGGATGTGAAATTACAGCCGTATGAGCCAACTCGAGTAACATCATTTGAAGTTAAAAATAGTGCTGAGTTGTGTCTAAGAATATGTTTTGCCTGTGAAAATGTCTCTGAGTGATAAAGTCAAGAGGTAAACCATGATGTGTGTAATTTCCCTACATCTTTGCTCTAGGGCCTTAGAGGATTTGACTTAAGCAAGGGTGCTTTCAACTGCAGAATCTATTTTGAATTTTCTAGTAAAGACCTTGATGCTCATTAGGGAGGGACAGGGCTGTGCCTCAAGTGGGGTTCAAATAGTATGGAAGTTTTCAAACTCTTTGGTCCTGTGACCCACTTCCATTTTTGTAATTGATGACCCCAGTAATATGTTGTGTGTATCAATATTACTCTATTAATGATTAAATTTTAAAAATTAGGTGTTTGCTAAGTTTTAAATAATTATACATGATATATATGTAAATATGTAAAGGATATGTTTTATGAAAACACATTGCTAAACATAATATGCAAGTCTTTTATATACATTTGAAGATATTTTAATGTCTACTTTAATGCAAGGAAATTAGATTCTCATAATTGCTTCTGTGATTAATGCAATATGTGGTTGAAGCCTAATAAAGAAAATCATGCTTCAGAAAGACATGTAATTAGAATAACAAAAGATATTTCAACAAGATATCTAGATAATTGTGAAATCCTTCTTTGATACTTTAGGAAAACATTGGAAGTGATGGTATTTTGAAGATTATTTGCAAAATAGAATTAACTCACCATATTGGTGAATATTTCATTTTTTAACTTTATTCCTTGGTCTCCATTTAACTTTGAGTGGATCTTTTGCCATTTTATAACTTTGTAGCATTATGTATTAGCCACTTGAGAAATATTAGTTTGTTTATTTATATAGATCTTATAAATCTTGAGGCTTCTTTATATAACATTTTTTAAAAAGAGTCTTTTAAACTACCATCAATTATCATTAGGAAGCTTTTTATGTATTAGGATGTTGTAAGTTTATTGTAGCAGCTCTAATTTTAACTTAAAAGGTCCATCAGAAGTAAATACTGTCATGTATTTACTTAAAAGTGACAGGCTTAGCTTCATTCTTTGTGTTTATGTATATGTGCACATGTGTATGTAATATGTGTATGTGTGTGTGCGCATGTGCGTGCACTTAGGCAGAGGCTAGCTAACATTAGATGCTCCCTGATGCACAGACACCCACTCTGCATAGGATGCCTGGCTGGGTAGAACTCACTTTGTATACCAGGCTAGCCTTGAACTCACAGCAGACTCACAAGTCTGCTGCTACTTCCCAAGTGTTGGGATTAAAGACACGAAGACAGATGCACTTTAGTGTTTTGAGACAGAGTATATCACTGAAGCCACTGTTCCTACTAGAGTAGATGGTTATCAAGTTCCTGGAATACCCTCACCCCCCGCCCCCCACTTAGTCCTTTGGACCTCCTGCTGGATGCCACCACACCTAGATTTTACAGGGATGCTGGGGATCTGAACTCAGTCCTCAACTTGTAAGGCAAACAGTTCATCTCATCTGCTAAGCCCCTTAATGTCAGTTTTTAGGGAACCGTCTACCAAACCTGAATAGTCACAGGGTTACTGTTAGTTGTTCCTTCAAGTAAGATGATATCCCATGGCAGCGAGCTTCTCAGTCCCAGTGTAAACAGCTGTAGTTGAGGTATTCCTTTTCTCAAGAAGGTGTGGGGAAAGTCTTTTTTAAGACTGCCAATGACTCTGTTATGTCACAGAAGAGCTTTATGCCCATGTCCTCATTTCCTTTCATAGAACACTGAGGAGAAATATATGTGCTCAGGTGTTGAGATTTAATAATTGATAAAGTTTTATTGCTTAATCAAAAATATTCTCACACGAAAGTGTTACCATTTCAGCCATGAGCTTGCAAACATGATCTGGAAGCCACTGAGCTCAGTTGGATGCCACCTTCTTGACTATCCCAGGCTATGTTGCCCTAGCTGCACTTTGGGCCTTTGGTGGAAATGTTAGCACAATCAAAGCAATGAGCAACTTAGAAACATCTCAGTTCTGCTGGGATGTAGTTTTGATGCCATGGTGGCTTAATACATCATAAGGTTCCCACAGGTCTGTTGATGTTATGGGTGTCTTAATACAGCATAGGGTTTTCACAGAGGTCCTGGATCTTGGTTTGAGAACCGTTAATGAGGAACATCTCCCTGATAGTCCACATGACTTATGCATGTGGAAGATGGGATTCTAAGGTTCAGTTGTGTGTGACAAATGCTCCAGAGGTCATTTCCATGAACCTGGTGCCGTGGTCAGTACACGTCTTTGTGAAGTCTATGACAGAAGAAGGAAGAGAAGTTGACTAGCAGCCTGTCCTCTTGTCCATCTGTGACCTTAAGGTAAAAGGCCCAGCCACTGAAATTATTTTTGTTTTAATTATTAGAATATTGCAGGAAAAGTGCATTAGGAGTTTTGTATTGATCGTTAAGTCTTTTCACATTTTAGAAATGAAAATTGCTTGGAGCCAGAAAGATGGTTCAGCAGTTAAGAGCACATGCTACTCTTCCAGAGGACCACAATTTGATTCCCAATCCCCACACTGGCCAGCTCATGACTATCTGTAACTTCAGCTCCAGGCATCAGCTCTGCTCTCTCCAGGCACCTGCATTCACATACTCACATATACATATACACATATTAATAGTAACAATAAATCCTTTAAAATGAAAACTGCTCATTATATATGCTTTATTTATAATCTCACATCTGCCAAGTACTTCATATGTATGTTCTCACTTAATCTTTCTTCTTAATACTGCAAAAAAAGATCTTTCAGGGAGTCAAACATGAGCTTGCTCAAGAATTTCAGGGCTACTAAACATTAGTACTTGTTGGAGTAGGAACTGATTTGAATCCAAAGCTTTATAACCCCTAAACTTCTGTCTGAAACTTCTACACAAGTGCATGGATTTTTTTGATAAAAGAGAAAGAGCAACAAAATTAATTAATGCATATAGTTCTATTCTCAGATAGGTAGATACTGGAAGCTAATCCCTACACATGGCAGAGTCTTTACTTACTACATGTAGTTTTAGTAAAAAAGATTAATAGGAAAAAGGGGAATAGTGGTGCAGAGCAGGGATAACAGCAAAGCCAGAAGCAAAGACCAGAGGATGTGGGATTGGCCCAGAGCTACAAGTCCTGAGCGCTCACTGGAAAGTAGGCCTGAGATGCTCTCTCTCCAGCCTGTGGCCCAATGGGTGAGCTACAAATGTTATAGTTAATCCCTGCTTTTTATAATCACCAATGGTAGGTGTTTCCCGTGCTGAATTTGTGAACTAAAATGAATAGTTTCTTCTACTGGTTTTGATGGGGTGGAGGGAAAGTTGGCACCAAGTTTGTTGAAACCTCAATTACATGACATTTTATATATATAGTAACGGTTAAAATAATGGCATGCAATCATTCTTCTGTTGGGTATGCTTCAGTGGATTTATGCCAGATGACTTGCAAACAATTGTTCCTGTTGGTAAATGTACTTCTCTTGGAATTTTTGATGCAAGAATGCATCCTTTTTTTAATTGAGTATTTCATGTTTTATTGGCATAGATGAGGTAAGGTGAGTAAAAGATATTTTGACTTAAATACCAAATAGATATGGACAAAAGGCATGTTGTCATCTCCTGCTGCCATGCATTATGCTCTGAGCAAGGCTCACTGCTGTGGGCCAATCTTGTCCTACAGAGCCACATGTGGCCACCTGGGAAGCTGTTTAACCTGTTCCCTGCTTCCATGGTCCTCAACCATCACCTCCTTAATAATTTCTCATTTTCTCTGTATAAAAACGACCACAAAGTCTTGGCTTATTATAAGTAATCCAGTTCACCCCATAATGATACAGTGAATTATATACTTTTCCTAAACTTAATCATTCAAAATCTTACTTCCCTCCCTGCAGGCAAGAACCATTATATTTTACACATGGCTCCCAGCTGGTTTTCATTGAGGCTTTCAAAATCTATTTGAATGCGGGGAGCTCTAAGAGGAGCGCTTTATCTCCCTCGGTCGGCTTTTTGTCATGGTACCGTGAGGTCCTTCTGTTTTCCAAGTTTTTAGCTTTAAGGCAGAGAGGCAACATGTGTCTGTATTGTAACTGTGCTTTGTAACTGGTCAAGGAGCTTTACAGCTTTATTGGGAAGCTGGCATCCCTTTCAAATATATTTACAGCGTTTCTTCCTGCATTGTGATTTTCATGTCCATTCATGTACATGTGTGTCATGTTTCAGCCCAGAGAGATTTCAGAAAATAAATAAAAAGGAACTTACTGGACTCTGAACTTCCAATTCATGTATGTCCTACCCTTAATAGCTTACTTATTCACCAACCCTTAATAGTTGAATTTAGAACTTCTTATTTAAAAACCATCTGAACTAATAAGTTCAATTGTTGTATTTGGTGAAGGGATGTACTTTTTTCTCTGCCAATCCAAGGCTAATTGTTTTAAACACAATTCCTTTTAGGTGTGTGTTAAGTGCCCGAGCTGAAGAAGGCAGCCATCCATTAAATGTAAATACTATTCCTTTGGGGGCATTTCTGGCTATTTTATACTAATGTTCCTGTTTGGGATACTTTGATGAAGATCCAGTAACACATTATAAGCTGAATATTTTGCATTTAGTATATGGGCACACAGGTATTTGCCCTTCTGTCTTATAATAGTAGCACTTTACAGCGGGAGCTCTGGTTTTGGCTGGACTAGATTATATGAGCACAGGTCTCTTATGGGAATTTCATTCCTCAATGGTAGAATGCCAAGCCCTCCATGCTCCAGTCCTGTCTCCATCTCTCTCACAGGGCTGTCCTCCAGGACTTTCTGTGAGTGTGGATGTGCCTTGTGCCTATGCTGTCCCTCTTGGTACAGGACTCCATCCAAGCACTTGAGAAGTGGCTGCTGTGACTGAAGGACTGAAGCTATATATATATATAATTTAAATGTAAGGGGAGGACTGGAGGGATAGCTCATTTATTAAAGTGTTTGCCACACATGTACTAAGCCATGAGTTCATAGCCAGAACCCATGGTGGCTTGCTTGTAATCCTAGCACTGAAGGGGCTGAGACAGGTGGATGCCTGGGACTTTTTGGCCAGCCAGTCTAGCTAGCCTCTTTGGTGCATTCCAGACCCATGAGAGACCCTGTATCCAACAAGGGGGATGTGGAATAGATGGTGCCTGGGAACAGGCACCCAAAGCTGAGGGCCTCCACACATGCTCATGTATTTACACACTCATAAAATAAATAAATGTAAAAAAAACTGCATATGGACATGGCTACTGCACTGGAGAGTATAGCTCCAATGAGCTGATCTTTTTTATTTTTCTTCAATTTTTTAGATGCTGCATGCTTGCCCTTTCCTTTGAGGCTTTTTGTTTGCTCTTGTCTGGAGCACTTTCCATACATGCCCTCTGTTTCTTCAGACCTTGCGCCTACACTGCTTCTTCAGTGAGCCTTTCCCTGGTCCCTCACGGAACATCTCCCCTGCTCATGATGTCACCTGTATACCACATATTGTCGCTCACAGCCCTCCTCTGTGATGCTTTACTCAGGATCTGGCTTCCCTTTGTATGATCTGCTCATGCGTTTCACATTCAGACAGACAGATATGGAATCTAAGTTCTATTACATGTCATTTTCTTCTAAAATGGGACAAAACATGGGATTACCATGAAATAGAATAAAAACATATACATGGAGCATTGAGGTCATTCCCAGTTGTACTGTTGCTACCACTGGAATTTGTATATTGCAGTCCTGTGGTCCGCCATCTTAGTTCTGTTGAAAATTAACAACTGACACTATGAAACAGAAAGAGGTTTTAGGGTGTGCATTCCAAGAATATCATTACAGAAATGCCAAACATGCACTTATGACAGAAAAGTACCAAACCCCGAAGAACAGGAATTGGTAGATGCACAAGGTTGAGAGTAAAAAGGCATAGCTGTCTCTACAAAGTAACACTTGTTATTATGTTGGGAAAATTACAGGAAGACGATACTGCACCTCAAAGATGAAGGCCAACTCCTAGGCCTTAAACAGATTACTTAGTTGTAAGAACAAGTCTCAATATGTACCCCAAGCTAGCCTTGACTTTTCAAACCTCTTCCTTGGTGTATTTCACTGCTACACAGCACCATGCTGGTTCTGAACCTATTAACAGTTTTTAAAATTGAGTGGTGCAGTTTGCATGTAGTAAAAGCTTAGCTCTTAAACATACAGCTGAGTGATCTTTCAGAAATGCTTTCATTTCCTTAATCAATGCCCACGTTTATGCAGAGAACATTTTCAGCATCCCCAGAAGGCAGTCTCCCAACCTCTCATTCAGTGACTCTCCAAGACAATGTGTGGTGTTATTGCTGACTGACCCAGAACTCAATCTGTATGTAGGTCAGGCTAGCTCAGAGATCTACCCTGCCTTTACTGGGGACACTTGCATTCTTCCTAATTTGAGGATTTTATGACTGAAGCTCCTTCTGGAAGCCTTTGATAATGCATCTTTGTATGTGTGTATGTGTGTTACTGTAGTTTTTTATGTGACTGTAGATTTTAAAAACTATCCAGGACAAGGACAAGGATGACAACAATTGTCATGCCAGCTCCGGAGGCTCCTGAGGCCTCACTCCTCTGGAAAGAACTAAAGGCAATTAAAAAAAATGAGCGAAAGAAAGAACTAGCTTCCCAAGAGCAAAACAGGAGCAAAGGAAGAGAGTACATGAGATGCTTTGGAAGGAGGAAATGGAAGAGGAAAATGATATAATTATAATCTCAAAAAATTTAAAATTTAAAAACATACCTAGCCATCGATAAATAAAAGCAAGAACTGCCCAGTGAACTCAGAAATGGAATTGCTTGCCAGGGTGTCCACCAAGGGTCAGTGAAGGGACTCTCACGTACGGTACTTGATGGAGACACAGGATAACCTTGACTCTTTCACCCTAAAAGGAACAGAGAGCATGCTGTGAGAAATTCAGGCAGGAAAATTAAAACTCACTGAAGCGAGTTTATAAACCTGTCCTGTGAGAAAGAAAGAAGCTGAAGTTATTAGTGGGAGGAAGAGGGAGGGAGAGGAAAAAGAGAGAGAGAAGAGAGAGAAGAGAGGGAAGGAGGAGAGAAAGGCAGATAGGAGGGGGAAGGAGAGGGGCGGGAAGGAGAGAGAGAGGCAGGCTGACAGAGAAGAACTTCGAACCTTTAGATGAGGTGGATCTAAAGAGTCCTAAATTGAGTCTCTAATTAGAGAGCACCATCTTGTAATCTTGGAGGTATGTTAGCTCTTTCTGTTAGCTCCAAGTAATATCTTTATCAAGGAAAGCCCTACCCCGGGGAGATTTTATAGACTTTGGATAGATGGGATATTATTCAGACTTTGGCTAGAAACCATCTAGAGATGGTAGCTGGTTGTCTAGAGGAGGTAGAACATTTTGGAAAAGTAAAGAGAGTTGGAATAGACAACTAGGAGATCATTTCATCCAAGGTGCCATCCATGCTGTGGATGGGAGGCAGATAGCCAATGGCAAACAGCAGTGGAAAAGCAAAAGGCTTAGCCCTTTGGGAACTTTAGAGATGTTCATCTTGTCTTCTGTATTTTGACTCTTCTTTCCATATCTGTTACAAGATGCTAGAATTGGTATGTTACTTTATGCCTGTATTATAATGCTCACCAACCCTTTCTTCTATATTACTTGATCAGAAACTGTATTTCACTTGATTGGGAATTTTTGTTGCTAGTATTTCATTTTAGAAACATCTTTTTGGTCTATGATGGGCAGTGTCCCTTGGGAGCCCCCTCCTTTTTTTCCCCTCAAGCCTGGCATCTCTCTATATTCCTGACTTCCTGTTTAGAGGAGCATCCTATGATACAGCATGATTCTAGTTGGCTCTTAGTTCAGATTACACCTTTATAAGGAATTGTAAGATTATATTTTATCTTATATATTTTAAAGTGCCTGGAACCAAATAAGCATTGAGTAAGCGGATGCTGTTATTATTGTTATTGAGCTTTTCCTATTTGTCTTCTTTGTACATTTGTATTACTCTGTTGTGTTCTAAGAAATGAGCGGCAGTGGAGTAGTCCAACTGGTAGGGCCTAAGGAGAACAAATGCTATCATGCAGAAAGATTATAGTAACTTCAAAGTATAGTTCTGGAAAGTCTCTTTAAATCTACTCAATGCACAATGGAAAGCCCCTTAAGAGCCAATCTAATTATTCAATTAAATGGAACCGTTCTGCTGACTTTTACTACAGAAGGCAAGCATAATTTAGAAAATGGAGCATTTTAATTCTCTTTTGTTTTCCAATTAACACAGTTGCTCTAATAGGGACCACTCATGCTTGCGCACATGTCCTGCTAGAATGTGCTTTGTCCCTAATTCCAGTCCTTTCTTACCAAAAGCTGAGACCCTCACCTGTTGACATGGAGGCTTTTTATTGCCGTGTGCTCACAGTGCCCTGAGCGCATATCTTCCTGCCATCAAAGCCACCACCACAGGCTGTGGGATCCCTCAGTGCAGCCCTGCTTTCCCTGGCAGGGATAATTAGGGTGTTGGAGTAACAGAACTCTCACTTTTTTTGCTGATGCCAGCTTACCACATCAGACCACATGAGTTTGTTCTTAGTTGAAAGTGGTAAAGAAAATGCTAAGAACATTGCCTTTAATTGGTCAGCACTGTTTTATAGTCCTTTGTTTTCGATTTCTTTCTGCCACCAGCCACCAGCTTATTACATAGGTAGCCTCATTATGTAGCCCAGGCTGGCCTTGTGTTTGTGATTCTTCTCAAAGCCTCCCAAGAGCTTACACAGCTGTGGGCCACCATGTGGAGCCTCTCACTGGCTTTTACCGGTTGGTGGTAGTTGTTTGAAAAGAATTAAATTTTTTCTGTTGCTGCCATATTTTATCTCCTCTACTATTCATTAAACTCTTAAAAAGCTGGCATTTTCATATTGGTGAGAAAGCATGCTTTTCATCATAGGCCTCTGGGACTGGAAAAAATAGCACAGATTTTTTTTTTCCTCTAACTGCTCATGTTGTGGCTGATGTTGGTTCTTAGCTAAGCAGTAGACCACATCACTAGTGCCTATAGTGGAAGAAATGGTGATGGGGATGATACCATAGGAGGTTTTTTTTTTTTTTTTTTTTTTTTTTTTAAATGTAACTATATATATTTTCTTCTATGTTGCCTGGGCTGGATTCTCCCTGGATTCTGGAAAATGTGTAATTTGGGACCCTAACTTGGGAAAACATTTTATAAAGCAAAAGAAAATTATAAAGAAGAAATGTGTATTGTTGTTTTAGTGAACTTGTTATGGTTTGGATCTTGAGAGAGTACAGGAAGTTGACACTATCTGAGCACAGGAAATGTGGCCCTCAGCTCTGTACATGATCTCACACATCTCAGCAGGGATGGCTGCAGCGGATGGGTATGGCCGAGGCTCCTCACTGGGTGGGCATTCTTTCTTCAAGTCTTCATAAAATCCTGTCCGAGGCCTGTGATGAGTGCTGAGGAGGGATCTTCAGACAGGCTCCTTGTATCACTGTCTTTCTGTAGACACACTGATGTATTAATAAGTTTGTACTAGAATAGGAAGTTATTTCATGCGATGATAGTACTGATGGTGAGACCCAGAGTAGAGTCACCCACTTAGGGCTTTCTTTTATGTTTAAATGAACGTGTTAGTGTAGGTAGAAATAAAAAAAAGAGAATTATTTATGAAAAAAAGAATTATTTAAATTTAACAGCTAGTTAGTAAACCTTGCAATTAAAAAATAGAAATTTGGAAGTATGCTCAAAACAGAGGGTTAATTAGCTTATAGTGATAGCAAAATGCCCATCTAAATTTGTTTAAAACAGTCAATTAAAATTTAAAGCATACAGAAGTTATATCTTTAAATTACTTTGAAAATTTACATATATTATTTAAAATAATTATACTTAAAGAGCAAAAACTAAAAGAAGATAAAGTTCTTCCTAATTCTGCAAAAGATGTGTTTTCTGGTTCAAAGTACCATCTAGTTCTAACACCTGAGGAGGGGGGATCAGGGCAAGATTGACAGTGCTTACCACTGACTGAAAGTTTGCATGGAGCCAGAGATGGGCTAACCTTGATGTCCTGCACCAAATCCAGTCTTAGCAGGCCACAGCTAAGCTCAGTCACTTACACTGAGTAGCTCTGAGCAGTGACTGGCCCCTCACTGAAAAGGTCAGTTCCTCCTTTCAGGACACTGAAACTGTTCAGAATATAGAACACTGTACTGTATGCACATCATTCACTTAATATCTAAAGTGTTCACTTTCTTAATCCTCTGTCACATGATGAGATGGTGGCTGAAAGACGTACCCAGCTTGCCCAGCTGCACAGAAGGGTCTAAAGCTGAGCTTGTCATCAGTCTTGTCCTCAGTGTACTTTTCGGGTGTGGTTAAAGGTAGACGATCCAAAGCCACGCCCCTCAATGAAGCAATTCTTCAGATGATCTCAGCCAGAGCCTCACAACCTAAATGCTGCTTTATGTGATTCATTGGATTTTTCTTTCTTTCTTTCTTTTGTGTGGTTTTTGAAACAAGGTCTTGCTAGTCTATACTGGCATTAGACTTGCAATGTAGCCCAAATTTAACTTAAATGCATGGAACTCTTCCTGTGTAGGCCTTCTACATGCTAGGAGAGTAAGTGTTCCACCACCTTACCCACCTCAAATGACTCATGAACCATGCATTTTACAGAAGAGAATCTAAATCTTTAGAAATGATTTCTACTTTCCAAAAATCTGACTTTACAAGTGACTCTAGTCTAAATGCAGTGTGTAGGAAGCAGTACATGTTTCAAAGGTCTGGTGGCTTTGCAAACATAAGGTCCCAGTACTGATTTTCTCTTCCTTCTGATTATCAGGTCCTTCACCGACAGCAATCCCAGCCGACTAAGGAGAGTTCCCCTCCCAGAGAAGAAGTACCCCCACCACCTCCTCCAGCTGAAGACAGCTGTGCCAAAAAACCTCGATCTCGCACAAAGATCTCCTTAGAAGCCCTGGGCATCCTTCAGAGCTTCATCCATGATGTAGGTCTCTATCCCGACCAGGAAGCCATCCACACACTCTCAGCTCAACTGGATCTCCCCAAACACACCATCATCAAGTTCTTCCAGAATCAGAGGTACCACGTGAAGCATCATGGGAAGCTGAAGGAGCACCTGGGCTCTGCCGTGGACGTGGCAGAGTATAAGGACGAGGAGCTGCTGACAGAGTCGGAGGAGAACGACAGCGAAGAAGGCTCGGAGGAGATGTACAAGGTGGAGGCGGAGGAGGAGAGCCCCGAGAAGAGCAAGGCCACGCCTGCTGAAACCGACCAGAGATAATGTGAACTCCACCAGGCAAAGCAATATATGGGTCCAAGGACTTTCTGTTTTCATTTCTTAAAAAAAAGAGAAAGAAAAAAAGAAAAAAAAATCCTCTTGGCTTTGTTTTATTTTGTTTGGTTTTTAATGTCTGTTTTATTTTTCGTACCCTTTAATGGCATTCCTCTGTTGCACAGGATAGCCTATAGACTGAGTAAGCTCGGTGTTTCTGAGTCAGGCGCCACCTTGGCAAAAACACTAAGTGTCAAACATTTACAATTGACTGGACCATAGTAATTCTAGACACAGGAGACTCTGCCTTCATTCTCCTTGCTCTTATGGAAGAGACACCAGGCAAGTTCCAGGATGGAAAGACCCACGAAATAAATGAAGGAAGCTACAAGTGTGTGTATATGTATATGTATATATCTCTATATTTACATATATATATTAAAAATTGCATGGGACAGAGAACTTTACAATCTGAAAGAATAGACTGTGAAATGAGTTCTTAAAGAGAAGACTTGTTTATGTATAAAAACAATACCACTTCACAGTGAGTCGCTTTGCCATTTGAGAAACTTGGCCTGCTCTCAGGGTGGGGTGACTATTTTTGAATTCCTATTTATTTTGTATGTTTGTCCCTGATTTTTTTTTTTAATTCTATGGCTTCCTATCTGGCAGCTTAATGGGTAATTTTTGAGGTATGTATTTAACAAAGTAGCACTGCCAGGAAAAGAAAGTGAGAGAAGGCAGGAAGAAGGGGGTGAGGGGGAAATCAGGGCATGGTAAGAAACGATACAAGACAAATTACTCTTACAGACATAGTGCACACTTTAAAAATGACTCAGCGACGTGACCATCCACATTCCGTTAGTGAGCAAGCATGTCAGCACTGCAGCGAGCAGAGGTATTCTGTGGAATTCCTGGCAAAGGTCAGTGCAGAGGAAGCGTGGCCATTAGCGCAGTCTTGACTAATGACAGTTTGACATGGGACTTACGGAATTCATACTATGAGCCGCATTTTATTGTGAAGTTTATTTACCTGCTTGTGGCTTCAAATCTTAAAATTATTAAGCCTATTCATTTTAAATTGTTGGTTGTTACTGGTTTTTTTCTACTTTTGTTTGTTTCTGGTTTTTGGTTTTTGTGTGTTTTTTTAAATAGAACATAGTTCAATGTAATGTTAAGTTAGAGAAAGAAGTTTCTGCCCAGTTAGAGGGGCTTCCGCTCAAATACATCTCCACCCAGCCCTCTCCCCAAGTGTTTCTTACTCCTTTTCCATTTGGCACATCTTCATGTACATCCCATCCACTTTAGCCAAGCCTCTGCATATCCTGAAATCACAGGCCTCTACCCCCCCAACCCCCATGGCAGCCCTAACAGGAACCTGGTTTTGAATCATTATGCACCTCCAGGCAAGAGAGTAAGTGAAGCGATTTCAGCAGAGTCACCTACTCCTCAGAAAAGGAAATATTGTCCCAGCGCCCCACATAGCACTCCCCTTACGTAAAGCAGAACTAATGCCAATGGGCTGTTGTGTGGAATATGAGCGTTAAAGCTGCAATCTACTACAGTTTGCCAAATCTTCAGTTTCCTATTAGAAACAGTAGCATTACCTTCCAGTCCCAAGACAATGATCGAAGGAGGAGACCTCCCACTTGGGGACTGGCCTCCAGAACCTCCTTCAGGCTTGAGATGGCCACTCAGCAGTCCCACATGGTTGGATTTTGTTTTGTTTGTTTTGTTTTTGAGTTGTATCCTTATGCAACCTTGTCAAAGACCTCATGCAATATCACTTTGAAATTTATTTTCTGTTTACTACACAAACATTGTAATATAACTGTTAATACTATTTATATATTTGAAAGGTATAAGAGGTAGGAGTTTAAAAAAATAAACCTCTATGTGTAGATATTAACTCAGAACTTACAGTCTACAGGGAGAAGACGTTGCAATACGAGCTAGCTCTGGCCGCTTAGTAACCTCTGGAGTTCTCAAAGGGACATTTTCCTGTACTTTTTCAAATAACGATGTTTAAAACGGTTACCGTGACATAAGTGTCATGTATCTTTGCTGTTTGCAGTTGAGGCCTGGGCCCACCCTTCCCGTTTCTATAGATGCTGCAGCTTTAATCCGAGAGTCCACAGTTGCTGCTTCCTTCCTGATCTCTGAGTTACCCTCTCTGAGTTGTCTTCAGACACTGTTTGCTCAAGTTACCCTGTACACGTCCTAGGCACCGATCTTTTTGCCGAGCTCTTACAGGTGGTTCATCGATCGACGGCATCCGCATTTGGTATCTTTTACACTTCAACCAAAAATTTATTAGGTATTTTTCAATGCTAAGTCTTGCCTTTTATTTTTTAATTTCACTGCCAAGTTTGCAGTGGTTCTAAGTGAATCTGTGGGCATTTTAGCCTGTGGTCTTGCCAGATCTTTGCGAATTACAATGCATATATGTCTATTTATTCAATATCTGTCATATAATATCTATTTGGAAGAAGAAACTTTCTCTTGTAGTGCCTCTTGACAAAGCACAATTTCCCACCTTTTTTTGTGAAATGAAGAAAAAAAAACAAATTGTGTTTTATTGCAGTATCAATAATGTGAATAAGGATTAACATATTGTAAATGTTCTTTTTTTCCATGTAAATCAACTATCTTTGTTATCACTAAGTGATAATTAATTTTTAACTTATGTGCATTGTTAGGCTGTTAGAATTTTTTGGTTGTTAAAATAAAACGCATTCAATAAATCTGACTTTGTCAAATTGTTTACTGGGCATTGCCCTTCTTTCCTGCTCAGTTCTTCACTGGAACAAGACCTGGAGAATCTAAGAAAAATCTGTACCCATCTTTCAGCTGTGAGACCATGGTACCCACAGTTGCAGATGTTTGAGTTCTTTTCAGTGCATGACTTTAATTGCACATGTGAATTGTGTGTCTCTCAGAATATATAAACACATGCATGTTCATGTGCTGATGTGGGCAACCCTGAGAGTTATCCATCCCGTCATCTTGTCGTATACAAACAAGATTCAAATGTATAAAGATATATTTATGGGCTCCCTTCTTTATTTTTCTAGTGAATATTTTCTGTTTATAATTAAAAAACCACAAATGACTGCGTGTCAGGAAACTTTTGGAGCACACATGTCCATGGCTAATGGACATAATAAAAGTCTTTTATATTTAGAGCTCGGGTACCATAATGTGTGCATAGAGGAATGCCAGAAGGATTGATGTATCTGAGAAATGTGCGAAAATGATTTTTTAGAAAGTGCTTATGATGGAAAAAATTACTCAAAAGATGAAAGTTAGTAAAAAAAGAGCAAGTGTTTAGCTGCAGAGAAAGCAAATTAGAAAGTGATTTGGGTTTTTAGATATTGATGGTTTTTCCTGCCTCTTTTCTTCTTACCTCTCTGCTTTGGTGAGCGTGTATCCTTTTTCCAGGATGCTTTGTAGCCCACATACCATGTAGCACTGTCTTAAGGACAGTTAAACCAGTGTTTACAAAAATGCAGACAGCTTAAGGCTTTTAAGACTAACTAAAGCAGAACTTAGGGGGACCCATATTCTCAATGCAAATGGGAATGTGATCTGGTTTGGGGACTGCGGAGCAGAAAGGAAAGCACCGAAGGGAAATTGGACTTTCAACACAAGTCGCTTCCACATTTCCACATTCTTTCTGTCTGTTTAGAGGCAGCGGTTCAGCAGAGACAAACTGTAAAGTGAAAACTGCCAGCAGATGAGGAGCTGCTTTGCCTGGGGGACAGTGTTTGTCCTGTTTGCTTCTATTTTCAAGAAAACACCGGCAGCAGAGCCGCCACCTCGCCAAGTGAACAATAGTTACAAGATAAAATGAGAATCTTGATCTAGAATGCTTTAGAAAGGCTTATCTGCACATCTAAGAGAGGATGGGACAAGAAATAGTGTCTCAAACTAAGCTTTTATCTCCTTACAAATAAAAAAGTAGCTATAGTAAGTTGACTTCCCAAAGCTGTCAGTTAGCTCAGCCTCTCCAGCATGCAGTCTGTTTTTCCCTATGTATGTGGCTCTGTTCCCTCTATGGTCCCAATAACTGTTAAAGCTCTGGCCATCCCCTTCAGCTTCCACAGATGAACAGAGGGGTTAAGAATACCACACTTCACCTTTGGAGAGTTTCACAAGCCTTGTGTCTGGAGTCATGGGAGGAATGTATTTCTAGGTCCAGGAGAAGAGTGGATTTGGGGAGACAACTAAGAGCTTCTGCCCCAGATGATGATATCCCTGGTAATCTTCTCTGGATCTTCTTCTGTTCACCTTGTATTCATTATCCCATTCTTGAATCCACTTAGTCTCTGCCTCATGAAATCCTTTCCCAACTGTTTTGTCAGTGAATTGCTACTCTTCGGTCATATAGCTCTCAGCATCCTACCACCCCAGATCTCAGGCATGTTGTTCCTGGTCAAATGTGTTTCTATTCAGCTGCAAGCCTTAGAGCTGCATTCCAGTCATTGGGCTTCCTAGTCTCTAGGACAGCGACCGTACCTGGTTAACAGAAAAGATTCCTTCACATAATAATAGTAAAGATGGCTTAGTACATATTTGATAAAGGCTCGGGATGTAAAGTATGTGTGAAGACCTGGTTTTGATCCCAGCATCATATAAGATGGGTATGGTATGGTGGACAAGCCTACAGTTCCAGTGCTGGGGATAAGGGCAAGAGGACCAGAAGCTCTCTTGACACACCATGAGTTTGAGGACAACCTGCTCTATTAAAAAAAAGAAACATTTTAAAACAAGGTATTCAAAATTAGAGACAGGATATTGCCCAACAGTGAGGATGAATATGTATACACTGACACACACACAGGATTAGTTTTGTTTGAGTTAAGGATGTTCATCCACTTTTCCTCTTACATTTTCATGTTGTTTTTAATACACTCCACAATACATACAAGAACTGGGCATGGCAACACTGTCTGCAAAGCCAGCACTCAGGAGGCTGATGAAAAAGGATGTTGCAAGTTCAAGGTCAGTTCTTGTCTGTAGTGAGATCTTGTCAAAAAGAAACAAAGCTGTTGCTAAAATGATCCACCTTCCAAGATCCTAGCCCATGGAAAGTTCTTTCCTCATCTGGACTGTCAGAGCCATCCCTTGTATGGCTGGTTTGTTTACATCTTGCAGGTTGGTGTTTGTAAAGAGCCCTGAAGACTGAAGGGGGGTTGGAACCAAAATATCTGGGTTCCCAGGGTTGTATTATCATTGCCAGGTCATTTAACGGTGGCTAAATGGGGTCTTTAACCTAGCA
This sequence comes from Sigmodon hispidus, assembly GCA_004025045.1. Classification (NCBI taxonomy): domain Eukaryota; kingdom Metazoa; phylum Chordata; class Mammalia; order Rodentia; family Cricetidae; genus Sigmodon; species Sigmodon hispidus. Next base: position 147,673 of record PVIH01001124.1, on the reverse strand, counting down.
TCCTCATTTAACACTAAGGCATGGTCCAAAGTGGAGCTCATATTTAGCATAGACATAGGCTGTTTGTTAGTTTCTGGAGAGAAACTGAAACCAGGGCTGAAGAAGGCCTGAGCGAACCAGCGGTGTTATCGTTGTTCCACTGGCTGTGAAGATATTTGAAATCTGGAAGGCTTATAGAAATAGTACATGCTGTGGTCAATGCAAACAATCTGTAAGGAGCTGTTGGGGCACAAGTAGCATCCCCCGTTTTTAATGCAGAATCAAAACATTTGTGAATTCATTTAAATTAATTGTTGTAAGCCAGACATGGTGGCTTACACTTGTAATCTCTACACTGTAGAACAGGCAGAAAGATTACTGTCAGTTCAAAGTGAGCCTGAATTATATAGAATGCTTCATGCTGACCTAAGCCCCAGAGCGAAACCTGTCTCAACATTAGTGTAAAAATTTTTTAGGTTTTGTAACATTTGAGGATTATAGTTCAAGGAACTGTGAGAATGACTATTAGAAATGAGCATATGAGAAATATGTGACTGATGGTCAGGGTCTGCCCAGGAGTTTATTAGTGTCTTATTCAAGAATGAAATAAAGGTTCCCACACAGATTGTAAAGTATTGCAGAAACTTTATCCAAATCAGTGTAATAGTACATACAGCTCAGAAAGAAATACACTGCCAAGAGTGACAGAAAACCCTGTAAGTGACAAGAGTCACCACTGCAGCAGGTGGACCACATAACTCTCGGTTCATTGCACTCGCCCTTTCCTAGAATGTATCTGGTTTTGATTCAATTCATGCCCATCTGTTTATATATACACGATGGTGTGCTACCTAGTCCTGGTTGTCTCCTTGACACATCTGGAAAGAGGGACCCTCAGTTGAGGAACTGCCTCCACTAGATTGGCTGTAGGCTTGTTTGTGTAGCATTTTCTTCATTGATGGTTGATTGATTCATTTTCTGGATTTTTTGGTTGATGCAGAGTATCTAGCCCACTGTGGGCAGTTCTGTCCCTAGGCCAGTGGGCCAGGGCTGCCTACCAGAGTAGTGGAACATTACCCTAGACTCTGTGGTTTCTGTTTCAGTTCCTGCCTCTGTATTTCTGACATGAGTTCCTATCTTGGCTTCCTCAATGATAAATTGTAACCTCTAACGCTTTCTCAAAGGGACATCCAAGGAAGGCTACTATTCTAGCTCAGATGCAATAAAAGACAGGTGATTGGACAGGTAAAAAGTCAGCCTTCCTCGGCAATATTTAACAGAAGGAGGAAGTAAAGCCAGGACCACATGACTCCAGAGCATCCATCTTATTCAGGGTCTCTGCCTTTTTTATATGTCCTAGAATGTTCCAGACTGTGCAACAGAAAAACAGGGCATCAGCTGCTGAAAGTCGAGATTGTACATATACGAGCTGATTGTTGTACTTCTTATAACATACTTTTATCATTTTGTCTGACTGGCATTTCTGGAGGACTTTCATTTTGAAGAAGAAAAAAGTCATTACATTAAAACAAAACAAACAAAACTATCCCAGAAGAGTATGGATATAGTTGTTTTGTGACTTTTTTTAAAGGAATAAAAAAGTATGGGAAATTCCATGTGGAGAAATAATTGCAAAATTATTATATTAAAAATTACACAGGATAGTGCAGAGCAGTAATAAATTGAAGAAGTAGCTGTGTTTCAGTCACTATCCACTAACAAAGATAATTCTACAACACAGCTAAGGGCATCCTGGGAGACTTGGAAGCAACTTTGGCTAAACAGTTCTAAGAACCTGCCATGAAGCAAACTGTAAATAAACATTGTTTTGAAATCCTACCTCTCTTGGGTTGATTAGAGAAAATGGAGTGGACTGTCTTTCTCTCTGTCTCTTACCAAATTTGCAATTTGATAAAGTAACTTTTCAGATTTCCAGTTCCCTCGCCCAGAAATCCAGACCAGCTGTTTATATGTCTCAAGTTCTCATAATCAAATAACTGTAGAAATATCTAGAATATCTCCTTCCTTTCTTTCCTTTTTCCTTCTTTTTCAAGGCGAAAGAAATTAGGAAGCATTCAAATGTTCTAGCTGGCTTAGTAATTCAGATGAGTTTTAGAGTTAGGATAAGATCTGATGTTTAGATTTAAAATGAAAAGAAAATTTGTGCCCCATTTCTGCGAAGTTAGAGAATCCACAGTGACTCGCAGTGATGTGCTCCATCCGTATTTCCCCCTCGGTCCCATCCCCTCCTTCTCTCTTCCATCTCCTGTTTTTCTTCTTCCTTGCTCTTTGTTCCTGTTAAAACCTATATGATTTTCCTTCTTAATTAAAACCAAAATGAATGTAAAGTCTTGGCAGTGTTATGAAGTCTGTAAAATGTTCAGACACTAACAGCCCCACAGCCTCCCGCTCTGTGCCTGCTGTCTTAGGCATATCCTTCTTCTCTCCAGCCTAGAATCCTCTGGGTGTCCTTGGGGCTCTTCCTGGTCATTCTTTACCGGGAACCACACCTCCTTTCTACTCAGCACTGTGATACTTCATGAACCCACATTCTACCCAAATTTGGGGTTCAGTCTGCCACCCAGACCTTTTTAGCATGGTTCAGTTAGATCTGTTTGCCTCCTGAACCTCCCTATCTGGGTGGGAACTTTAACACGTTGCTCTCACATTAGAGTTGCCAGAGTCTGCAGTGCTAGTCCCGCTCTTGCCCGGTCATGCTTGAGGGCTGAATGGGTACTTGCAATGGCCTGCGTAGTTCTTTGTGACGGGGCCCTTTACTGACCTCTGTTCTGGTCTTCTTTCTACCTTACCCTCACTGGCTCAAGTGCACTGGAACATGCTTTGGCCTTCACTTGCCTCTCTTCTCTTTTCTCAAAAGCATTCTCTTTTCCCTAACGGCCGCTGTACCCTCACTTTCTCTTTAGTCTGACCAAAGACATCTCCAAGAAACAGCACAGATTAGGGAGACGTGGGACTGGGAAAGTCTCTTCTACTCCTGATTTGGTTGAAGTCTGTTGCCAGCTGAGAGTCAAGAATTCCAGCCCAATTAGCAAAATTGGTTGCAAAGGGACCACATCCTTTCTATATACAGAGGAATTTGGAACAAACTGAAGGTTCATTGAGGCCCACGTAAGGCCCAGGCCTTGAGCTCTTTCGTGAAAGGTATGTGTCTTATTCAAACCGCGCTCCTTGCTTTGAAATCAGGAAGTTCCAGAAGCTGTCCCATAGTACCATGACTCTATGTATACTCTTGTTTTCTATAATTTTAATTTTGCATTGATCTCAGTTTATACAATTGTACTTTTTTTAAAAAAGAGATAAAACTTTTCTCTGACCTTGAAGTGTGTATGTATTTGTCTGTGTGTATGTGTCTCTGTGTGTACAGCTATGTGAATGATTGTGTGTACACCTATGTATGTGTATGTGTACACTTGTAGGCCCCTTGGAGGTTAGGAGAGGGTGTCAACCCTCCTGAAACTGGAGTTAGAGGTGGTGGTGAGCTTTCTGATACAGGTGCTAAGAATCAAACCCTCCCTCTAGAAGAGCAGCAAGTACTCTTTCCTGCTGAGCCAGCTCTCCAGCCAACCACATTTGAAATATATGAAAATATTTGTTTAAAATTGGGGTATTTGACTTCGAAAAGTGTAAGCATAGTTTGGCAATGTAAGAATCAAAGAATACAAAACAGGGAAAGTAATGCAGATTCCCAGTTGACAGGGAGGCATTATGTCCTCAGAGGCATGGGGCCATCCTGTCAGTTACAACTGGGGATATTCAGGTAATTCTGAGTCCCCACTTCTGTCCCCCATGCGAGTGACTCAGAGGAATGTGACCGATGCTAAGCAAACCACCACCATCCATTATTTTTGATTCACTTGGCCACCGTTAGACATTTGTGGTGGCAGAGCAACCAAGCAGATAATCTGGACAGTGCTTCTCAACCTTCCTAATACTGTGACCTTTTAATACAGTTCCTCATGTTGTGGTGACATCCCTCCCCTAGCCATAAAGTTATTTTTGTTGCTGCTTCATAGCTATATTACTTCTTCTATGAACCATAAAGAAAATATCTGAGTTTTCCAATAGTCTTAGGTGTCTGCTCATTTAAATCCTAAGGGGCTTGTGACCCACAGACGGACAACCTATGTTTCTAGGAGAAACCAGGTTGTAACCAATTCTACTGTGGCCATGCATTGGTTTGGGTTGTCAAGAACCACTAAAATATACAAGAACCTTATGTACATTAAGACAGGTTACAGGTGCCTCTGCTTTGAAAACCTCCCCAATGAGAGAGTCAGTTAATAGTCTTTTAGGCTGTATATGTGCAAGATCACACATCTTCAAAACTGTTTCCCAGGAGTAGCCTTGAGCCTCAGGTCAATGGCAATGAAGAGACCCACTTCCCAGGGAATGGGAAAGAAGGCAGTCTCCAGCTACTTCAGGATCAAGTGCATGCACACCCAGTCATCACCATAGTAATGCCTTTCAACTATCTGCTTCCCAGGGCAAGCTACTCTGTGAAGACAGTGCACGGCGGTCACTTCTAGACACAGACCACTAAAAGCCTGACTTGAAAGTCAACAGAGATTGTTCAATTGCATATTGGCAAATAAACACATTCAAATAGCAATGCAAAATATAAAATTACCATCTCGTCCAAACCCATTGCAACAAGGGGAAACCCAAATCCTCTTGGTGTTAGGAAGCCTAATCTCAAAACCAAGAACAGCCCTGAATGGGGAAAAATTTAACCAATTTTCTATAAATGAACATGTTTTGCTTTTATCTTTCTTTTCCTGTTGAGGAGCAGTGAAATGGTGAACACCTACAGTTGACTACAGATGCATCCCCTGACTGCAGATGTTTATAGCTTACTGGACCTTATAGCAAAGCAAGCTGACCACCTTGGGAGTACTGGCTATTTTCCCTTTGATCACATGACCCCTGGGAGTTGGGCTTCATTGCCTCTGGCCAGCATCATGGGCACATAACTACCCTACACAAAGATTACAGTTCAAAATTCAAAGTACAAATTTGATTGGATGTGTATTAATTTCTATAATCATTAGTAGAAGATAAGGCAGCTCACAGGAAGTCAGGCCTTGTCTGTTGTACTGATGTGAGAACAGGCCAGGAATGGCTCTGCCCATATGCTGGCACAAACCTACGCATGTATATTGTATCAGCACTCATTCCTTTCTCAAACCTGAGTCCCGTGGTCTGTGACAGTGGAGCTCTCTCCAGTTCTTCTGAGCTTTGCCTGAGGAGTGTGGCCAAGCTCCACCTTTGCTGCAATGGACTTTAGACAACAATGAACAAAGCCACCAACTTACACCCCCTCCACGTCTAGGCGCTAGTGGAGAGGCCAAGACAGAAAACAAGAAATATGAAAAGCAATGAAATTGTTAGAACTTTTGACTGACTGGTGCCTCCAATTTCCCCCAACATGCCAGATGTACAGCTTTTTACTGTACATAGTTACATATGTGTCCTTTGCATAAAGCTGCTCTGGCTAAACCTCAATCCCTAACTATTATATATTCTGAATAAAAGCGAAACATCTCAGCATTTGCAAAAATTCAAGATTTATCAACATATTGAGCTTTTACTAAGTCATGAATTCTTGATTTGTATTCACAGTGCTCTTACATATTCATAGCCCCCTTTAGCCAAAGATCTTCAATATTCATTTACCATGGAGTGGTAAGTATATATTATTCAACTCCATTTACCAATGGGTAAACTGATGCCCAACGAAAGGCCTCATCAGAGGAGCTGAATAAAGAGCAAGATGCTCCTAGCCCCTCAAAGAGTGCTTGTTCCAGCCGACTCCCTCTAGAGATGAAGGCCCTTTCGCCTGCCTGTCATTCTCACTTCCCAAGTATTAGGGGAGCTGCGATTTTTCCTTCTGGATTTATGGGAATGTTTTGGATGGAGTTTCCTCTTAAAGTGCATAAAAAAGAACAACCCAGGGAAATAAAAGAGTAGCCTCTTCCAAATTGCTGCATACCCATGATGCTAAAGTTAATGGGCTCCATTAGATTCTCCTAAACATGGAGGGAAGCAAGTATAGAGCAGCATGTGTGTTTGCTCCAATAGCCAATTAATGCCATTGATTGGGCTGGGACGGCTCCCCTCTCTCATTTTTATTAGAGAAACAGAGGTCAATTGTCTTAATACCTTCCCTAAACACAATCCATTCCTTTCTTCTCTAAACAATGTCATGAGGATTCTAGCTGTATGCTTGCCAGGTGCCACTTGAAGGGAAGTATAGGCAGAAAAAACCACATTTCTGGCTAGACCTAGAAAATAGAAAGGAATGAAATAAGAGAGGCCCTTGTCAGACCACAGAGGATGCCGAGCCCCAGACTGGATCTGTACAAAGTAGATGGAGCACACTTCTGTGTGAGGAGCCTGTTTAATTGTACAGTTTAAGACTGCCTTGTGGTGTTATTTGTTAGGCAATTGGCAGTGACAGTGCTGTCAGCTAAACTGTAGAATGTAACCCATGCTCAGAAGCCTGAGTCTGGGCTAATTTCACTACCCAAACAGTAATGAGCTCATGCCTTAGAATTTTAACTACAAAAATGCAGGATTGGCCAAATTATGTTGCTCTTTAGGTATACAGATATGTCTTTTTATTTTTAATCACTGTATTGTTGGTATTGTTGCTTTACTCAATGCATGGGGAGGAGTCTCAGGGAGGAACAGGTGCATGTATTGTGTATGAGCAGAGGCCAGAGGCCAGTCTTGGAGGTCACTCTCAGAAATGCCTTCTACCTTCTTTTAGATGGGGTCTGTCTCTGGCCTGGAATTCATCAATGAGGCCAGACTATCTGACCGATGAGTCCAAGGAATCATCCTGTCTCTATGACCCCAGCTGGAATTACGGGTACACAGAAAATAAGGGATCTGGGGATCTGAACCCAGGTCTTCACACTTGCATGGCACAACATTGATTTTCCCACTCCCTTGATGTTGGCTTTATATATATATCTAAATGGTTCATTATCATCATATCATATATATACAAAATGAACCATTTAGCACATTTTGAATTCATGGAAAATCAAATTCATAATAATATAGGGCAAGCTGTCTATTAGATTTTTTTCTGACACAATGCAAATATTTTATGTCCATGCTGTTCAACATGACAGCCACTCACATGTGTAGGGTCACTAGATCTGGCAAAAAAAAAAAATAGAACAAAGAAAAATTTTAAGGTGAACCAGTTAAGTTTGAATGAAGTTTTGATAAGTATTTTTTTCCTTGTACATATGCCCCTTGCAACTCAGTAAATGCTATTATTATTGTTACTCCTCTAGAAAACTATCTTTCTTTTATGCACTGGAAAAGACTCTGGTTGTCAAGTGGAAAGGGCCACAGAACAGAGTTCTTTGAAGTGCTGAAAGGAAACTGTGGAAACCAGAGTCTCACAACATGGAGTAGAACAGATAATATTTTCTTCTAAACTCTGTCAGCTTCCAGTATTTCATAACCAAAGTCATGGTTAGACGCATGGCTTTAGCCTTTAGACCCTTTAGCTCTTCTCTTCCTCAGCATCGGACTGGAACCATATTTTCAGAGTGCTGGGGTTTGTATATCAAGAGTGGTTTCTGTCAGGTATGCAGGTCACAGCAACAACACAAGAATCTCAGGAAGTCAGTCAGTCTCGGTGTGAACAGCCCCTGAGAGGGCAGGGGCTCCAACAGTACATGCAACAGAACCAGAGCTGCACTGAAGACCTTGGGTTGCTGGAGAAGTCGAGGAATGGGTCATCTGCTGAGGAACATTGCAGGGTTGAGCAAGTCTAACTGAGCCATTATTACTGGGCAGCCTGCAGTTGGCAGAGTCACCAGGATGAATTTGCTTCAGATGCCCGGCATTGAAGGTGTTGCTGTTCGTCCTGCTGCATTTCCTTCCGTCTTGCTTTGGTTCAATCCTTTTACGTATGCATGATTCAGCCGTGCACGTATCCCTTCCTATAGGATGGGGATCGTTACTCTGTGCCATTGAGTCTTGGGAGGCTATAACTGCCCTTTTGATTGTATGCAAACTAATGGTTTAGTTTGTGTCTCACAGAAGACTTCAAAAGGGAGAACTGTGACATCATAGGCCTATCAGACTTTAGAGACTCTTGGAGGTGACCCACATGTGTGTGGTCATGAGTATCTGGGGGCCAGGTGCCGAGTGCTAAAAGTTGGATATTAAATATTCCATAGGCTCAAGTGTCAACCACTTGGTCCTCCAATGGTGAAATCATTTTTGAAGGTTCTAACAATATTGATGGGTGGGGCCTACTTGGGTGAAGTCGATCACTGGAGGCATGCTTTACAAAGTTGTTTTGGCCCCAACCCTACTTCTCTCTCCTTAGACCCTAGCTATGGTGAGGTGGGGATCTCCCCTTTCATACTCTCTGATGTTGTGATGCTCTGTTCAAGTGCGTGAACACAGGCAATAAGAGTGAACCCTTTGAAATTATGCGCAAAACAAATCCTTGTCTTTTAAGATGCTCCCTCAATTATTTTAGCTCTACTGCACAAAAGCAACTAATTGTAGTCTGTTTCTGAAAACTTGCCTGAATTCAGTTTCATTTGGACTAAATAAACTAAGATATACTCTCACACAAAGGAATAATACAGGTGTATACACATAGGTATATATATATATATATATATATATACACATAGCTGAGGATAATAGTAAAGCACATACCTTCTTGCTTCTACTTCCCAAATACTGAGATTACAGATGTGTACCAACACACACACACACACACACACACACACACACACACACACACGTGCTGATAGGACTAAAAGCCAGCGCTTCGTGTATGACGGGCAAGTGTTCTACCTACTGAGCTACCTCCCCAGACCTGACATAGGTACATATTAATGATAAGCTGTCATATATAACAAGTTTATAGTATGTAAAAAATTTTGATAACCATATTTAATTTCGTTAAAGTATGGTATTGTGGTGATTATCTTGGCAGAGATAGATAGTAAGCTCATTATTTAACTGAAGTGAATCTGAGGGACAGTCTATTCATAGAGCTATAGTTAGCATTAGGGCAATCAGCCAGGAGCATCCAGCACTTAGAAGGCCAGAAAAGTGGAGAGCTATCCCATAAATCTGGAAAAGGGCCACGTGGGGAAGAGGAGAAGAGGATGCATGCTACATACAGACAGGAGGATAAATCTGTGCTCCATCACTCTCCACTCTTCATGTTCTAATTTGTCTGTTCTGTCCAAAGCCAAGCACTGGAGGCTGGAGAACTGGGGACCCTGTGAGGAAGACGATGCAGGCCATCTCTCTGGATGCAGAGCAGGTCCAGTGGCGGGGGGGGGGGGGGGGGGGGGGGGGGGGGGGGGGAAGGGGGGGAGGGGGAGGAATAAATCTGAGTAGCAAACAGGGAATAACCAATCAGCATGCATGCCATATACATTATTGTTATGCAAAGACTCAAATCACATGTTCATTTTGGAAATCACAAACGAACTCCTTTTTTTTTCCTGGTGTATGAGTTTTCATCATTGGGTTAGTAAGCTTGAAAAATTTTATACAAAATTAAGTCTGTCTTAGAATGTCTGGTCGGTTATGTACATATAAGGAGAGTTGAATGTTGGAGTCAAGTTATTTATATGGAACACTGACAAGAATTTTGCCCTGAAGTTGTATTGTGTGTGATATGAGTATTAACCACACGAAAAGCAATTATTTTCACATGTTGCTATATATCAAGATAACAACAGTTCTCGGTCTTATGTCTCTGGCTCATGCGCATACACTCTCTCTATTCAGAAGAACCAGATGGTTGAAATGAAGATAATTCTCACAGTAATTGGTGGTTTCTTATATGATCTTATTGGGGATAAGGGAATATCTAATTTGTTTGTGAAGGTTTGTGTTACTCTATACTGCCATCTTTCTCAGCCGATAGTAAAAAACTATTTCTAAAGATTAATAAGGATTTTCTATCAGGAATGGCTGTAGATACTAGGCAAAAGGAAGATCCATGCATCATGCTCATAAACATTTTAAAATTTGAGCTAGTTAAAGAAATTTACACCCCAAACAGGGCAATTCCTCCTGCATCATCTGCTCTTTTTTTTTTTTCCCAGATTTTTCTTTAGAAATCATTGTCCCTAATAGTCCCAAACTTGTTCCTTCAGTAGCACACACATAGAGCTCACATTCCTTTAGAATGTGATGATTAAACCCCAGTGCTGAGGCCATGTACAAGATCCTCAGCCATTCCTTTCTCCTCTGTGTATTCTACGTATTCATCTTTGAAATCTTCATAATCATAGCATTGATGATGGGGAGAGGTAGAGATTTAGACTGCCTATATATTCCTAGTAAATGGTCCTCCATTAATAAATGATAGCTATGATTGCTATTAAAAATTATTACTGGTTCAACCTATTTGTATCCAAAAGAAAATAATCTGCAAGTATAATGTGCCTCAGGCAGAACGAGTCCTTGAGGTTGCAGTCATAGATAGTGAGGTCTCAGAATCCCACAGGGGGATGGAACAAGTCAGGGGTCAGAACAGATTATATACTTTGGCCACTGATGCCTTAAAACCCTAGGGTCTTTCTTCACACAGAACCCCTCCCACCAGAATTCTCCCAGAGGAGTTTGCACTGCATTCAGTATTTAGTGATGCTGTGATCAAAATGCTATAAACAACCTCATGAGAAATTAAAGAACATAGCTTCACATTGTATACATTTGGTGATATTCTATCTGTAGCCTAGAGCTGGGCATGATGGAAGCATCCTGCCATAAATATTGGCAGTCTCCAAAGTAGCTCCTGACCCTGCTGCCTTATTTGGGAAAGAGGACATTGTTAAACTCCATTACACTGACTGGACATTGATCCTATTCTGTTAGTACAAAAGTGAGATATTAGGTATTAAATTGAACCAATATTGTCAGAAAGCCATGCTGGGCGCATGATTTCAAGGCAGGTAAATGCAAAGAATGGGAAATTGATTTCAGCCCCAAATAAATTCTAACGAACAGCAGCACCAGAATGCTGATCTGCTGATGTAAATTGATTCTCCAGAAAGGGTTGTGTAGATCAATGGATAGAAACTGATAGAAAACTCTAGCTTGTTTCTTTCTTCCTCTCTCTCTCTCTCTCTCTCTCTCTCTCTCTCTCTCTCTCTCTCTCCCTCCTTCCCTCCTTCCCTATTTTTCATTTCTCTCCCCCCCACCTCATTCTGCTCCTCCTCTTGCTGAAAGCAGAAGACTTCAAGAAAAGACAAGTTAGGTAGGAATGACCACAGATGGAATCTCCAAAAACAGTTCTCAGAAACCACATGATATCCACAGGGGTTAAAGCAAGAGGAAGCCAGTAGATTCCAGCCTGGGGTCAGCACTTCACAAGAAGCCTTACAATGTCCCAGTCTCCCTGGTGCCTCTCCTGAAAGTGGGTACCTTCTCCTTGCTCAGGGAGGAGGTAATATGGCTTAGACCTCTTTTCAGTGTTGCCCCACGTTCATCACCTTGTCTTTTCCAGTGTTCTGTCACCCTGTGCCTAGCTTCTTACTTCACCTGTGGAAAGGCAAGATCTCGAAGAAAATCCACAGACTCTGTGTGCGTGCTTGTACATTCCCATACTCACCTTCTAGATTCCTTCCTTCAGGTTTTCTGTCTACAACCCAGGTGAAATCAAGGGGCAAGCTCTGAAACATGTCAGGGTTGTGGAGTGGCCTTGGGAACACTGGGAGTGTCCAGGATATAGATCCAGAAAGACTCAGATCCAAAAAAAAAAAATGGTTCCTTCGGAACCATCCATGTAAGAGTGAGCAGGAGAGAGAGAGACTATAGTCTCAGAATTCGAGCAGAGGCAGGGTCTGGAGAAGGAGTGGGGGGTGTGAAGGTTAGAATCCTCTGTTGAGCATAGTCTTCTCTGTACTTTAGCCTCAAATGTGTAAAATGGGAGCAATAACTTTTGCCTACACTATAAGTTTGTGTGTATGTGTGATCGTTGGTTGAGAATACATGTAAAATACCTGTTATGAATAAAATATGACAGTGGCTGACCATTGTAAGTATTGTGGCCGGCCATTTGATAGACAAGGCGAATTCTATAAATGTAGGTTATCCTTTCTTTTTAAAAAGCGATTTTGTGGATTAAGAAATGTAGGCAAGTTTGGTGGCACTCAGGTTGAATTCCATCTCAGGCAACTTAGTGAGATCTTGTCTTAAAATACTTAAAAGGAGTAGGTACATAGCTCATTGGTACAATGCTTTCCCAGGTTTTACCAAAGCTCTTACCTCAAAACTCAGGATTACCAAAAATGATCAAATAACTATCCTCCTCAAATTTCTCAGAGATATAAAGAGCTTGAAAGTTATCATGCCAAACTTCTCAATAAAGCAAAAGCTAAACAGACTATCAGCGAGTTTCCCTGGTTTCATCAAGGAACTGAGGGTGCAAGGAAATCATTAGCTCTGAGACCTGGAAAAAGAAAATACTGAGAATCATGGCAAGGATGAGTTTAGTGCGATGAGGAGCCAGTGGAGCCCATAACTAGGGGCAGGGGCAACTCTTACTAATGATTGACACATTCTGGAGGGTGAGGACCCTCTGAGAGGGTGTGGGGTAGAAATGTGGGTGGAATGAGAAGGTGGGAGGTGTGGGGGATGGGAAGGTGGGGGAAATGAGAAGGTGGAGGGATGGAGAGAGAGAGTGGGTAGGAGGATGGGAGGGAGTGGAAAGTTGGGCCCAGGAAGGTTTTGTGACTTTTATTTTATAGAGCTCTTTTAGATTCTCAAAGTGGCAATTCACCTTTGAAACAATGTACATCGTCCAAAACAACAACAATGTACCCTGTCCAAAACAACGGCCTGCCCCTAATAGGCAATTAGTGAAGCTTTATCTGAGGTTAGGGTAGCACGTTCCTAACTTTAGGTTCAGGTAATTGTTCCCAAAAGTAAAGTAAGTCAGGAGTCTGAGTTTTGCAGCTCAGGGCTCCAGGACCACTAAACAATCCTGGTACTTAATCATAGAATTATGGATCATTTAATCTAGTAGACAGCTTAGTGACATTGTGGGCCATGGAAACAGCCCCAGGCTTGACAACAGAGCACTGTAAGACACAGAAAGCATCTCAGGAGTTCTCAGGATCCCTGGGACATCAGAATAAAAGAGAATAACACAACATAGAAACATAGGAAATGGTAGAAATGAGAGCCTCTGGCTTCCATAGCCACAGAAAACAGTAAAGTCAGCACAGCTTTTGGGAGGCACTTCTCACAGGCCAGGCCTGATGCTCCTGATTCTTGTTATCAAACATTGAGAAATCACAGGGTGTGTCACACAGCAAAGGCAATGTGAAGAGAAAACTCATCAGAGTCAGACTGTGATCTGACACAGATGTTAGGATCATCAAATAGGAAATGTGAAATGTGTAAAATCAATATTTGAAGATTTTCAGTAAGACAGGAAGGAAAGACAGATCAATGGTTTTGAAGATTTATCAACGAAACTTTATAAACTAAAGGAAAAAAAATAAAAAGATCAGAAAAAAGAACCAATTTCCAAGAACTGAAGACAATTATGAAAAAGTATAAGGTATTTACAGTCATAAAACCAGACAAGAAAAAAAAGAGGAAGGACAGAGGAAATATTTAAAGTGAAGCTTATGAGAATGTGTCAATATTTTTAACAGAAACCAGGCAATGCATCCAGGATATCAGAGGGTATCACACAGAATAAAGACCCCAAATTTGACACCTATATACATAACTCAGACTATAGACATGAAAACAATTTTGAAAGAATTCAGAGAATAAGGAAGAAACAAAGCTTACCCACAGGAGATTAATAAGGATATCTGTCTCATTCTCCTTAAACTCACAGTGAACACTCATCACAATTGAACACATTTTGAGATATAAAATGTATCTCCCCAAATTTCAAGAAATTATAAATATCATTCCTATTACACAATGGAATTACGTAATTAATCAATAACCAACTACTTAGAAATTAAATAACACTTTATAACTAACCAATGGATTAAAGAAGAAATCAGTTGAAAACTTTAGCCTAAATAAAAGTAAAAATACAAATCATCAAATGTGTGAGGATACAGCAAAAGCTATATTTAGGGGGAATTTGTAACACTCAATGCTTCTTTTAGAAATAGGAAATGATCTGAAACCAATGACCTAAAGTTTCACCTTAGGAAATATCAGGAAGATGAGCAATGTGAGCCTCAGTAAAACAAAATAAACAATGAAAATGGAATCAATAAAGAAAATCAACAAAACCAAGGTGGTTTTTTTGTTTTTGTTTTTGAGGTAAGGTTTCTGTGTGTAACATCTCTGGCTATCTTGGACTTCACTTTGTAGACCAGATTGCCCTCTGACTCACTGAGATCCACCTGCTTCAGCCTCCCAAGTGCTGGGATCAAAGGCTTGAGCCACCATCACCTGACAGACCAATTCTTTGAAAGGTACAAACTACCCAAACTCATTTTAACTCGTTCTATGAGTTCAATATCACCCTGGTGCTAAAATCAAATACAGAAAATGCAAGAAAAGAAAACTGTAGACTAATGTTTCAGATGAACATATATGAAAAACTACTTATAAAATATACTCCAATCCAATCTAGCAATGTATGTAATGTTAAGTAAGATTTATTTTATGTATGTAAGGATGGTTCAACACTTGAATATATTATTTTAATCCATCATATTAACAGGATAATGAGAAATCATACTATATTAGAGGCAGAAAAGATATTCAACAAAAGATACTAATACACAAAGAACAGAGATTAATTTCCTCAAATTAAGAACATCTATCAGCTTTTGTAACTGACTGACTTAAAGATGAGACTCTAAACAGTTCCTCTAAGTTCAACACCACAAGAGTGCCCTGTCATTCTGGTCCTGTGGAAAGTCATATTGGAGTCCCAAGACAAGTTGTACAAGTTTGGGGGAAATTTTCTTTCTTTTGTTCAGAGATGATTGCCGTATAAGCCCCCACTGCTACAAACACAACAATATGTACTTCTCAGTCTCCTGGAGTTAGTCAACCACTCTAGCAAAGTTGTAGGATTGAAGTTTATTACTAAGAATTCCATTGTGGGCTGAAGAGATGACTGAGCAATTAAGAGAGAGTATTGCTCTTCGGCTCAACAGGCTCTTCTGACGCCCTCTTCTGGCCTCTGTAGGTACCTGCACTCACAGTCATGCGCATGCACATATAAGTTAAATATTCAAAAGAAACTTAAAATGTAGATCATAAGAGTGGGCATGATTCCGAGAGGTCTGATATCTGAGTTTGATGGGGTGCATGATGTAAAAACACTAAATAATAAATATATGTATAAAAAAATAAAATAAAAGTTAAACAATAAAAAAATGGAGTACAGATTTAAACAGAGAATTCCCAACAGAAGATGGTGGAGACACTATTAAAGAACTGTCAAATGTCCTTAGTCATCCATCAGGGAAAGGCAATCAAAACAACTCTGAGATTCCATCTTACACCTGTCAGAATTGCCAAGATCAAAAATACAAGCAACAACCTTTTCTGGAGAAAATGTGAAGCAAGGTAACATTCCTTTATTGCTGGTGGGAGTGCAAACATTTACAGCCATTTTGGAAATCAGTATGGCAGTTTCTCAGAAAGCTAGGAATCAGTCTGCCTCAAGACCCAACTCTACCAACCTTTTGTATATATCCAAAGTGTTCTCAATCATACAACAAGGATACTTGCACAACTATGCTTGTAGCAGCTTTATTAGTAATAGCCATAACCTAGATGCCCCCCACTGAATACTTTGGAGATTTTGAGCATGCTGTCATAGCTATAGTGAGTCCATTTTGTGGGTTCTAAATAATATCAGCACCTGCAGAGATGCTAAAATAATGTAGTAATTTGTGTTCTACTATATTCCAACTTTTAAAATACTAAATGAAAAAAATATAGTAGTTTGCAATGGTATCACACTGAAATATTTACAGATTACATTGTGTTTTTAGCATTTATGTGGTAAAATGAGCAGTCATTATTAATGGATAAAAAGAGGATTTATGGAATCTAATAAGCTACATGTCCGTTTTAATTATTTTTCATTTGAAGAGGTAATGAAGATATAGATACGAGGCACAAAATATTATACATTTTTGCCTTTTGAGACTGATAAGAATTCTGTTCCATTAATTGTGTTACATTTAATCTCAGAATTTCAATTTTCACAAAAGACTGTGTGCTGAATAGGTTAATACACTTTGCCCACTCAAAATGGGAAGGTTACATCTTTGTCTCTAAAGGTATCATGAGAAGAATCATTGTACCATCTTATATCTAAAAATGAACAATTAATATTTCACATGGAGAAACCAGTATCACCAAATGCTCTATAATCTGAAATAGAAACCAGATACTCACTGACTGTGTCCTGCAATGGAAAAAATCTCCACCTAAAATAAATGCAAAGGTATTTTTATTTACTGATTGAAAAAAAAAAGAAACTTAAAATGTCCATTATTTTTCTTTAAGACAATAAGAAATATCTAGAATTAAAAGTTAAAACACAGTATAATCACTTTAGTCCTCTAAAGTCAAATTTGTAGCTAAATGGACTAACTATTAAAAGAGGCTTTCTGGCAGAAACTGTAAACTTGATGAGAGTGGTGAATGAGTGCTGATCAGATGGGAAGTTGCCCTGTGCTTATGTGGAGGACATTGCTCAGATTCCAGTTCTTCCAAACAGATGAACAGATTAGATGCTACCAAGCCCAACATTCTAGCAAATTATTCTGTAGATATAAAAACTTAGTTTTCAATTTATGTAGAAGGAAATAAAAGACCCATAACAGCCAGCAAAGTGTTAAAAGCAGAGAACAAAGCTGATGGCTACTATTACTTGACTGATTCAGTATTCACAACAAACATACGGAAAAGTAGACAGTGTGATGGCAGCAAAAGGTTTTAGATACAATGGTCAATAGAACAGGACAGAGCGCTCAGAAATATACATATGCATGTAGTCAGCTGATGTCTAACAGTGGACCAAAACCAAGTCAATGGAGGTTGTCCTAAACCAGTAATGCTGGAAAAATCGACATCACATACTGAAAAGTCAGTCTATGCACAGGCCCTTAGCCTTTCCTAAAAATTAAATCTACGTAGATCAAAGAACTAAGTACAAAACACAAAACATGATTTTTTTCTACAGGACAACATAGGAGAACAATCTAGGTGACCTTGAATTTGGTGATGAAAGAAAAACAATTAACAGGTTGGACTTTGTGAATGTTACCAACTTTTCTGCGCTATACACTGTTGAAAGAAGGCAAGTCTCCAACTGGGAAAATACTATCAATAATGACTAGTGTTTAAAACTTTAGTCTAACACTTAAACCTCAATAAAAAGAAATGGATAATGCAATCAGAAATAGGTAAAGGGGCAGAGATACCTTACTGAAGACAGGTGGCAAAAAAGAAGATGAAAAATACTCCACCTCATATGTGATTAAGAAAATGTAAATTAGCTTGACAGTGTGATGCTTTTATTGACTTATTAGAATGGATAAAATCTGAGAGACTGACAATGCTAACTGTTGACAAAGATGAGTAGCAACAGGGACTTTATTCATTGCTAGTTGTGGTGCATCATGGTAGGATTATATTGGAAGATGAGGTATTTTGCTCTCTCATCCTAGGCTGTCCTAAAACTCAAGATATATCTGAGTAATATATATATATATACATATATATATATATTATATTCTCAACATCTGCCTTTGCTTCTTGAGTGCTGGAATTACAGGCCTGTACCACTACACCCAGCTAAGCTGGTGGTTTTTAACAAAGGTAACAGTTTTACCATATTCTTGTTTGTAGTTATTGATCTGACTGAGTTCAATATCTATGTCCATACAGACCTTGTGCATCCATATTTGTAGGAGCTGTAATGGTTAATTTTGATGGTCAATTTGATGTGATTTTAGAATCACAACAGAAACATCTCTTAGCATGTCTAGATTGGACTGATGAGGTGGAAAGATTCACTCTAAATGGAGACTTCCAGGGGCTGAGGTCCAGAACCCACTAAAAAGGACAAAGAGAGCTGTGGTGGTTTGAATTAGAATGGACCCTATAGGCTCATAGATTTGAATGCTTGGTCACCAGGGAGTGGCACTATTAGGAGATATGGCCTTGCTGGAGTAGATGTGGCCTTTCTGGAGTAGGTGTGGCCTTGCTGGAGTAGGTGTGGCCTTGCTGGAGTAGGTGTGGCCTTTCTGGAGTAGGTGTGGCCTTGCTGGAGTAGGTGTGGCCTTGTTGAAGGAAGTGTATCATTGAGGGTGGACTTTAAGGTTTCAAATGCTCAGGACAGGCTCTTTCTCTCTCCCTTTCTGGTTGCCTGCCAATCTAGATATAAAACTCTCTGCTACCACTCCAGCACCATCTCTGTTTGTATGCCGCCGTGTTTCCATCATGACAATAATGGACTAAACCTCTGAAACTGTAATATACCCCCAATTAAATGATTTTCTTTATAAGAGTTGCTGTGGTCATAGTGTCTCTTCACAGCAACAGAAGCCCTAATGAAGACAGGAGCTAAGTGACACTCATTGTCATATGCTTTTTCACTGCTGACACATTGCCCCATAACTTCCTCACTATGGTGGACTATACCCTCAAAACAAATGTTTCCTTTCTTGTTGCTTTTGCCAGACACTTTGTCACAGCAATAAGATAAGTAACCAACAAAGAGCTTAATCATTATTAGTAGTTACTCATAATTGTCCAAATCTGTAAGCAACCAAAATGCCCATTGTTCAAAAAAGAACTAAACTGGTGTACATCTATGCAAGCAGAAACTTGATCAGTAACAAAAAGAAATTAGGAATTGAAGTACAAAGAGACATAGAGAAATGTTATGCCTATGATACTGGGGAGTAAAGCTAGGGCCTTGCACATGCTAGGTAGGTGCTCTACCATTGGGCAATATCCCTAGCCCCATGGAATGACTTTAAATTACATTAATAAATGAAAGAAATCAGCTAAAAACCTGTGTTCTGTGTGAGCATCCTTAGATGGTGTGGAAAAGGCAAAACTATAAAGAGAATAAAAAGATCAGTATTTTCCAGGGGTTCAGAGGAAGAAAGACTGGGAAAAATCGGTAAATATGCGAGATTTTTAAGCTTGGTAATGTTACTATGTATATGCTAGAAACACTGCAATGATGGAAATGTGACATTATGCATTTACAATTCTAAGAACTGTGTGATATAAAGATTGACATTTAATGTAAACACCAGATTTTAGTTCATATTATATATCATATTGGTTCATTAATTTAAAGAAATGTACTATACAACTACAAGATGTTACAGGAAAACCAAGGTATAGGAAGATGCTACATGGGAACATTATATTACTTGTTCATTTTTCTAGTAAATATAAAGCTGTTCTAAGAAGCAAAGCTTATAAATGTTTTCGAAAGAAAGGTGTCTTTTTCATCAGGCACAGGATTCCAAAAGTTATGTATGATGGGAAAAATCTCTGCAGAGCTGTTGTGAGGGGAATGGGAGACCAGTGAGGAAATGCTGCAGGACTGAAGCTCAAAGGAGGAGATAATTTTCCTAGGCTAGGTGCAATCTTGGGAATTAAAGAAGCTAGATAGATGTTTTTTACAGAACAGGAATATTTTATTTGGGTTGGGAATCCAGGTTTGTAGAATTCTAAGGCTGGGGAGATGTGAGCAAACATCTGACCTCAGATAAGATAATGGTAATCAAAGTTAGGATACCACTAAAATCCAACCTGCTGAACCAGTGAGATTTGTTGTAGTTCCATACAGGAGTAATGGCTGAAATCTGTATCATAAAGTGCCTACTTCAGAATTAGTAGTATGTCTCCCAGGTAACTCAGCTGGTGTGTCTTGCAGATATCTGCGCTAGTCTAATTCTTCCAAGAAGCTTCCCTTTGGCTGAGAGTGCCTCTCCTCAGTCTTTACTGTTTATAACAGCTTGGTCAGGGATAAGTCTACTGCTGCTGGTAGGTTTCAGGAGCTTCCTGAAGCTTCTGAGTTGTTTATTTCCTTCCTGAGTCTACAAAAGCCACCTTAAGTCTTTAAGGATTTAGTGGAATCTTTCAGGATAGAATGTATCAACTTAAAGCCTTTCCTAAAACAAAATAGTGTCTAATGAAGGTAAGGAGAGGAAGACTCATTTAAACCTTTTCTTTGCAGCATGAATGGAAAGAAGATAAAGTATACATTATATGATTGGATATTTGAAAATAGAAATCCTTTATTTATTTCAGGGGCTCTCAACCTTCTCATTACTGTGACCCTTTAACACAGTTCCTCATGATGTGGTGACCCCAATTATAAAATTATTTTCATTGCTACTTCATAACTGTACTGTTTCAACTTGTAATTTTTCTAATGTTGTGAATAATACTTTAAATATCTGATATGCAGGATATCTGATATTTGACCCCCTATGAAAGGGTCATTTAATCCTCCAAAGGGGTTGTGAGTCATAGGTTGAGAACTGCTAATTTATTTAATAGTTTATTGGGTATCAACTACTATATGCCAGCCTTAGTGTAGGGTTAGGGAATTCAGCATGAAAAATCATGTACTGATCTTTTTGATCTTCATTCTCAAGGAGTCAGGCAAGCAAGTAATGAGAATTTTAGGACATGTATTTGGTAGTTTCTAATAAAGCTGTACTGTGTGATCCAAGGAGCCCCCTCCCCCACAGTTATTCATGGTAATGTGCTGCGTTGTTCTTTGCATCATAGTGAGCAGATGTCCAGCATCTTCTTCCATGCAGAGAAGAATTATGTGCTTGAGTTGTCACTGAATCCCTTCTCCATGTGAAGAAGATGTATTTCATGTTGTTCTGAACATTGAGTGGCTCTAAGGAAAATACAATGAACTATGCAAAATAACTGTACAGCATTGGGTTTATATTCCCGAGAAAGAAAAGATTAAAAGTTCCAAATTAAGGCTTAATACTCAGGATCAAAAACCACCACCCTGATGGATGCTGTTACCAATCAGAATTCTTGGTTGCCTGATCTTTTCCTTTTCTGACTTGCTGTTTTGAAGCTGTTGTTTCAGTAAAATACGATGCTTTGTCATTAAGGATGTAGTCTGTTTTTATTGCTGAGATTGGCATACAGAGATTTTACTAATCATCTTCAGAAAGTCTTCTTCCAACTGTGTTTTAAAGTTGATCTTTCTTAAAGGGTGGAGCAAAAGGAAGATCAGTACCAAAGACCATAGTGGTGTAGATTTTATTCTTTTCTTTCTTTCTTTCTTTCTTTCTTTCTTTCTTTCTTTCTTTCTTCCTTCCTTCTTTTCTTTCTTTCTTTCTTTCTCTCTCTCTCTCTCTCTCTCTCTCTCTTTCTTTCTTTCTTTCTTTCTTTCCTTTTTTAACAAACAAAAGTATTCTTTTTGACCAGCTCCTCTAAAATGAGATCAGGGCATTCTGAGTAGCATGGCTATATGGATACACTCCCATAACAGATGAACACTACTATCTCCTTCAAAGTAATATTTCCATTTTGTCAATGGAAATGATGAATTTGGAGAATCAAGTAATTTTTTGAGCATCCTGGATAATTTGATAAAAAAAAAAAAAGAAACAGATTCTTGTCGAGGCAGGAAGACTTAATCAGAATTAAAGCTGTAATTAACAGTAGCTTCCTCTTCGATCTTCTCACCTGACAAACCAGGCTCCAGGCAGAGTAAGTCCATGACCGGCTCCACATGGTGTCTGAGTCACTAGATGCTTTTATCTGTCCCCAGGTCAGAGCTATGACAGATTAGGTAGAGCATCTGGGTGGTGACTCGGTTAAGGGTCAGATTGTCCTTGTTGGAATGCTAGTGATGTCCTATGATCTTTCAAGTTCCGGCACTTCTAACCATCAATCTCTTCATTTGTGAAGCCAGGAGTTCATAGTCTGGTGTGGTCCAGAGAGCCTCACATGAACACTGAGTGGGACCTCATCCAGCGCCATGAGTTCCTATCATTCTGTCAAGGTGTACCTACTTGAAGAGTGTCTCATAAAGTCTGAGTAGTGATTGACATGATATTTCTGTGGGACAGAGCTTAACAGACCTAAATTTGGCCCCATTTATTGAATCAGAAGAGAATTGGAAATGTAATTTTTTTATTGTACAACTGTGCATTCGTGGTAAATTTCATTTGAGCCTTTTGATCACACAGAAAAATAGTACTTTAATATCAATAGCTGGCCTGAAGCCAAATTCAACTCTCTGAGTACCTTTAAGTATATATACATTATCACATCATTTTGAAAAATAACTCCTGACTAGCTCACCTAGAGTTTAAAAATGAAGTACTTCAAATCAATGAGAAAAATAAAATGAACATCTCCAAAAACATTGCATTATTTTTAAGAATCCTTTTTTTGAAATTATTTTTACTTTATGATTTTAGTGTTTTGTCTGTTTGTATGTCTGCATAACAAATGTCAGCAGTGTCCATGGAGATCAGAAGAGGGTAGGGGACCCCTGGAATCGGAGTTACAGACAGTTGTGAGGCATATGTGGGTGTTGGGAATTGAACCCCAATCCTTTGGAAGAGCAGTCAGTTCCCTTAACTACGGGACCACCTCTCTATTCCATAACTGTTGAAGTTATTGCTGGTATCCTCTGTATATGTAGGCTAATCAGCCACACTGCAGAGTTCAAGGCCGACTGGGTGAGAACAAAAGCTATCAGTCAAAACAGGAGCATCTATGCATCCTACTAGTATTTAACCTCACCCTAAGGACTCCCCAGGTGCAACCACAGCTCACGGTGCTTAAATGTATGCGGCTTTGGTGCCAGAAACTGGGCTTCATGATCTGTCATTTTGGCAAGATACACCTTTACATTTAATCTCTTCATTATAAAAAAATCAGTAGATAATTCTAAAGCTTAAATCAAGTCTGTGAGAGGTTGGATGCAATGGATACTGGATATTAAATATAAGCTGCTCTCATTGTGATGGTCATGACTATAGCTTCAAGAGCTTGGTCCATGGCACAGGTAGGTCAAATAGAAAAAGAAGCTATTAACTCTGAGGGGAGTGCAATTAATGTGACACAGGCTGGGGTGTGAACACCTTTGCTCTTTTTCGTATACCACTTTTATGTCATCTTAGAATTACATTATTTCATAACTGGTCAAGAAAGATACAAGACCATGTAATGAATAGCCATGGAACTAAAATGAGCATATGGCAGAAGGTGGTTGGTTTCTCCATTTTGCTGTTCTGTCCTGTAATATATTTGATACATTCATGAGCGTAGCCCACCCTGAGAGCTAATGATCACAACGCAGACAAACTTCAGTTGATTGTTGAAGCTGGGCTTGGATACTGACAAGAATTCTGACAGGCTGCCTCACCTGTCTAAGGAGAGGGCCTGTGATAAGAAATAAAACAGCCCGAGAGCTATGGCCTATGGAAGCTCACCCATTTCCAGATGTCCCAGTCTGCTTTCTATTGCTGTGGTAGACACTATGATCAAAGGTAACTGGGGAAGGAAAAGCTTTATTTCATCTCATAGCTTACAGTCCATCATGAAGGAAGTCAGGGCAGGTACTCAAGGCAGAAACCTGGAGGCAGGAACGGAATCAGAATCCCTGGAAGATGACTACTTGCTATTAATAGTTTGTTAAGCCAGACTTCTTATGCCACCCACAGCCACGAGTTTGAGGAGGGCACTGCCCACAGTGAGCTGGGCCCTTCCACATCAACTGTGAACCAAGAAAATGTCACACAGACTTGTCTACTAGCCTGTATAATGGTTGGCATTTTCTAAGTTGAGATTTCTGAACTTCAGGAGCCTAACCTGAAATCTATAGCTTGAGTTGACAAGCAACTAACCAGCTCACCAGGTATATTATCTCCCAGTGACTGAAATAAAGCATTAAGAAGATACACATGACATCCAAGCTCTGGAAAGGCAGAGGGAAACTGAATGTTTACAGGTGGTGTTCACTTTAAACACAAGCTATTCTACCTTGACTCATCCAAGTGTCTGTCTGTATCTTGCATTCCTCTTGACTTTTGTAAGCATCTCTCCCATCTGTCCATTTATGTTGACTTGGTGGAATCAGGACTCATCCTAAAGACTTCACTTTAACCTATCACCTCTATAAAGACTTTATTTCCAAATAAGCTTACATTCTGAGAAATTTAGGATTAGGAGTTTCAACATGTCTTTTTTTTTTTTGGTTCCTGGCCTGAAAAAAACCACAATTCCATCTACAGCCCCAGGCTTGCTGACCTTTGGAATGTATAACTCCAAGGCTTGATGTACAGTTTCTGGCAAAGAAAGGAGAACCACGGTCATTCAATGAAGTCTATATGAATTTCCCACTACGGGCTATATGTGTGAACTTCTCAATTGCAAATGGTATAGTGGATTGTATCTTTTATTATATAAAATATAAATATGCAAAGAAAAATATATGGAGTTTTAATTCACATTAGTTTTGTGAACCTATTGTGATATTCTTTCCCCTTCTAATTCTGTGAGCCTTTCAGGAAATCCAAGTGCCTAAGAGCTCTGAGCACCAGCTGGGCCTATCTTCATGCTGTGAGATTGCTTGAGTTCCCCTTTTAAAGAATTGACTCTAAACAGGTAAACTACCTCCCTTTGCCATTTGCTCTATGAGCAAGCATATGAAAGACAAAAATTTGACATATTTCATTATGAAGATCAGGAAAAAGGAATAGTAGGTGATACAATCTCAATTGGTGCTCAGCACCTGCCCAGCATCACAGAGCCCCAAGTTTACAGATGCTAAACTTGCTGGACTTTGATTACTTTCCAGAGGGGAAAAAGCTTAGAATTCATTACTTTATTGATCATTGAACTTTGAGAACAAAACTAAAAAGATCTTTCTAGTTTCTTTGTTACTTAAAAAATTAGTGTTCTGATTTTTCCCCATTTCGGACGCCTTGCGAAATGCATTGTCTCCACACTTTTTATATATTTAGTTCAAAGCTCTAGGAAGAAGATTGAAATGGAAGGCGCTTCTACCTTCCTAGTAACTAATATGTGTTAGCGGGAGGCTGACTGGTCTGATTTGCATGGAGAAAACTTCATTTGTGCTTTATATTGAAGCATCCACATGTTCAGACAATGTGTGGAAATGGTCTTGCCTATTCCATTCTTGCATTTGCTTAGATACTCCCTACTCCATGAGGTGCTATTATGGTCAGGCACATATACATGCAATAACTGTATTCCATATTGTATTACAATAACTGTAATCCACTCCTGGATTCCATAAACGTCTAATGAAATGAATTATTTTGTTCACCTACAACAACCTCTGCAAAGAAGACAACTTCAGTTGTCTGTTTTCTAGAGAAATGTTAATAGTTAAGTTGAAAAGAGGAGATGTTTTTGCTCTATTGCTTAATTTTTCATGATCCCATATGTTTTCTGTATACTTTATCTTCATCTAGCATATCCCATACAAGACAGGATGCTTTCCAAACACCACACACCTATTTTCAGCTAAGAAGAAAGTATTACTACACTCAAAGACAATACTTATGCTTCACCAGGGTGACTTGCTTTTCTTCTGCTAAGATCACTCATTGGGAGGATGCTAAATTCAGTCTCTGCTTTAAGTGCCTACAAACCGAAGTAGGAATCTAACTTGTTTGGATACTAACTACCTTCTTCCTAAGACTATACAGCAGCTATTCTTTTCTACCTGTGCACTAGTGAATCCTTTCTGGTGAACTCTAGGAACATGATAAATAGTGAAGAAACATGGATTTTCAGGAGGAATGTTCATCAAGACACAGGTAAGTGGGCAATTCCATGTGAAGCCTCATTGTTGTCTGTCATAGATGAAGTAGTTGGCTAATGGCCATCATGATCTGCTGGTTATCTAGATAGAGGTCCAAGTCCTGTTATGAACTCAGAGAACTGGTTTATGGACTAACTTAGGCGTCTTTTCTTTCATGTGTGTCTGAAAGAAAAGGCTAGTTTATATGGCTTGATGTGTGGACATCTGGACTCTACACAGTGCTAAAGGCTCAACACTAAATGATTTATTTCACTTTATCTTTTAACATTGCTTAGTTTGTTTAGCTGTAGTACTTTGTAATATTTAAGTGAGTTTATTGAGATACAGTTGGTATACATTTTATTGAGATACAGTTGGTATACAGAAAAAAACTACATGTTTAAAATGTAGAACTTGGTAAATTCTGGAGCTTTTGACTTTCATAACTGCCACCACAATCTGTGCTATGAACTCACTTGTCACTTCTAAATGTTTTATTATTACTGTTATCGTTATTGTAATGTTGTGCAGACACTTACTATAGGGCCCACACTTATCAGACAATAAGAGCTTAGTACACTATTGTTAACTGCTCTAGAACATGTTCTAGGTCTTGCTTCGCTTGTATAGCTTGAACTTGACAGCCTTTGACTCTAACCTCCCCTTTATCTCTGCTTCTCAGTACCCAGCAGCAAGCATCTCAGTATGTGCTTTTACGAGTTAATCGTATCAGTGGCATTATATAATACTCATTTTTCTGTGTCTGGCTTTTTTTTACTTACCAGATTATCTTCTAGGTTCTCATGTTATGCCACGTAGTAAGATTTCTTTCCTTTAAGGCTAATGATATATACAATATGAATGTATATACAACTAAAAACTGCTGTGTATCTGTGCATTTGTATATATGCTGCAGCATACATCTGGGGGTCAGAAGACAATTTTCAAAACTGTTTCCCCCTTCCTCCTTGTTTGAGGCAGGGTCTCCTGTAACTGTTGTTGCCTGGTTACTCAGGCTAGCTTGCCTGCAAGCTCTGGGACAATTCTGTCTCTACTGATCATCTCACAATAAAAATGCTGGGATTTCTGATTGACACTACTTCATTCAGCATTTTATGTTGGCTCCAGGGATCAAACTCAGGAAATTAGGCTTGTGCAGTAAATATTTCTTCTCTCAGAATGATACCCCTGAGCCTCACATCTTCTTTGGGCACCCACTACTGATGGACATGTGGGTGGTTTTCATGTCTTGAATATTGTGAATAATAAATACTGTGTAGGTGGATGTTGTGGCGTATTTTGATCAGACTCTGACACTCCTGAGACGGACAATAAAGTTTACCTTTAATCAGAGGCCGAAGATAGGTACTAGGTGACAAAATCAACTATAGAACTTTTAGAGGACCCAGGACATAGAGAGAGACACAGGAAGTAGTAGGAAGAGACTTAGAAAAATTTGTGAACCCTTTTGGATCAAGGAAGGAAAGAGAGGCAGTCACTGGTAGCTTCAATCAGTCAGGCTTTTACACCCATATCTGACTTCAGAGTTTTATTTAATAATAGAACAATATAAGTAATCACATTCTTTAAGATACTAATTGCAATAAATTCGAATCAACATTCAGAAATGAAAATGTGGGCACACACATAATGTTCACTACCTTTCCATGGAAATGATGGCTATTTGTATGATCTCCCTGAAGAAATGTCCACTCAGGTCCTCTGCCCATTTGTAAATTAGTTTGGTTTCTTGTTTTTATTTTCTTTCTTATTTTTGGATAGTTCTTGATATTGATGATAAGAGTTGCTTGTGTACCTTGGATACTAGCCCTTTAACTGATAGATGGTTTTGCACATACTTCTCCTATTCATTTGTTGATGTTCATTTTCTTTGCCGAGGCTTTTAGTTCAATGTAACCCCAATGGTCTGCTTCAGCTGATGTTTTAGCCGAGAAATACAAAAGGCAAAAAGCCCTTAGCTTGACCAAATGTAAGCTGCAAAAGAGTCAAATGAAATCAGAAATGAAATAGACAACAATGGCATGGGAATTAAAGACAGCACAGAAACTATTACACTAGCATATACAAAAAGTGCTTGCTGGGGGTAAATCAAAAGAAATGGATAAATTACTAAAATACAAGATTTTCCAAGACTAAATCAGGAGGAGATAGAAAACCAAAACAAATGGATAACAAATAGATTCCATCAGCCATCAAAATGAAGAACTCAGAGAAGATGGCTTCATAGGTGAATATGATCAAACATTTAAAGAAAAATTAGTGCCAAACACTTCTTAAATCCACCTCTCATAAAAGAAGAAATAAGTTATTATAAATATAGACAGTACTAGTGTCACACTGATAGCAAAGCCAAAGATACTGATGAAGGTGAATAAAAAAGACCTCAATAAGACACCAGCAAGTCATGACTGAGAGTCTCGGGGTCTGTGTACTGCAGAGTGTCTGAGTTTGGTTGTCAAAATTAACACTGAGAAGTTTGCAACCATCTATCACTCCAGCTGGCACCTTCTTCTGGCCTCTTCAGGCACTCAATGAAGCAGGCTGTACACACACACACACACACACACACACACACACACACACACACACGCAGTGTAGATACTCAAACGTACATATAAAATAAATTGAATAAATCTTTTAAAAATTTGAAAAGAGAATATATCATAACACCATCAAAACTAATAAAAAAAAAAAAACTTAAGAAAATACCTGACCACAAAAGTGGAAGATTATATAGTGAAGACTATAAAGCCTCGATGAAGGAAACTAACACAGAGAAATACAAGGATAAAATATTCACGAATTGAGGAATCAGTACTTTAAAATATCAACTCAAAGCCATTTGCAGATGTAGCAATCTCTCTCAAAATCCCATTGGCAAAGTATAAGAAATGGAGTTCATGTAAAATTACAAATGATCCTGAACAACCAAAGAAATTCAAATAAGAATAAAACTGGAAAAGTCACACTTTCTGTTCTCAAAACACACTAGAAAGTTTTGGAAGACAAAACAAAATGGTGCCTGCATAAAAATCAGCACATTGATTAATGAGACAGAATAGAGAGCCCAGATACAAACCTAGACATATGTGGCCAGTTGATGTTTGAGGATGAAGGGAAGAGTGCACAATGGGGAAAAACACAGTCTCTTCAGGAAGTGGTGTTGGAAAGATGGATATCCACATGCAAAAGGAAGATATTTCCTTTCTTACACCATATGTGAAACTGATGACAGCAGCATTGTTAGCTATGACAATGCTATGACTTCTCTTTATTGCGAGAAGATAAAGGACAGAATGATTATATGCCTTTTTCTCTTCAGAGATGGTACTTGCTGCTCACTTATTGGAATTCAGATGGTTTAATTACAGGTACTCCTTTGTTCTGAATCAGCTTTGATTCCCCTTGGAGTTTGTGTGATGTAATGTGAAGGGCGTGGCTTCGTGAGTCAATGACTCAGTTCTCTGGCTGTAGTTTCACATTTCTTTCTGGGCTCTAGTTTCCTCACCTGATAATGGAATTTCTGTGAAAAGAGAATCCATATTAACACATGACTTGATGCCTCTTTCTAGGCCTTCAAAACTGCCAGCTTGTTTTCTGTGGAGCTCGTGATGCTTAATAGTCATAGTCAACTTGACAGAATTAGAATCACTTACTGAACAAGCCCCCAGGGATACCTATGAGAGATTAGAGATGAAAAGAACTATCCTAAGAATGAATGGCACAGTTCTGTGGGCTATTTTCCTGGCCCAAGTAAAAAGGAAAAGTGGGGATAGCATAAACATTCATCTCTCCCTGCTCTCTGGTTCCACAATCACCAGCTGTCTCCAGCTCCCACGTCTATGGTTCCCTTTCACTAGGAGCAAAATAGACACAGTGATGTGTCAAAACGCTAGCCTAGAGTTCCTGGCTTATGGTCCATCACAATACTTCACTAGGTCTCTCAGCAAGGCTCTGACTTGTCCTGGAATTGTGTCTCTGTGAGGCCACTAAGCTGCTACCTCTCTTAAACGTGGTTCTCAGAAATGAGCCTTGGCCAAAGGTCTAGGAGTTTCATTTTGTTTCAAGCAGAATAAATTCATGTTGACATTCTTTATTAGCATACTGAAGGCTGCCTCTGCTCCATAGTAAAAATGACACTTTGTTACTGGAAATATTTCAGTAGCAGTGTGTGTGTGTGTGTGTGTGTGTGTGTGTGTGTGTGTGTGTCCTACTGGGCTGGTGTCACTTCTTAGTCACCACCTATTTGCTATAACATCCCATCCCAATTTTTCATTGCTTGAATTTGACCTTAAGGATTTACAAGAGTTAAAGGCAGTTCCCCTTCCTTTGGTATCAATTTCTTTTGTCAGGTGATTTATTTATGATAACATTTTGGTGAATCTCTCAGAACATAACATCTGCTCAAGACAAGGAAACTCTAGCTAAAAGTCAACTCATTTTGCATTGTCTCAAAATCTTCTCTGGGATAGGCATGCCTTTGTTGTTATTATTCTTTTATACAATTTTAACAATAACTACAAATAGAAAGCAACCATGCTGCTTCCATTTTTTTATTTAGTTTTATGTGTATACATGTAACCATGTGAGTTATGGAGGGTTGTAAGTCACCATCTCTGTGCTGGGAACCCAGACCCTCTGCAAGAGCAACAAGGCCACTTAGACAGTGAGTGGTCCCTCTTATCCTCACAGTGCCTTCAGGTTTACATAGGTGATCAAAAGCTATCAGTCTGCTGTGTTACTAGAGAATAACTAGATCTCTCTTAAACTGGTCCCACTTTCCATTGAACATCACGATTACTTTGATATATGAATTTGTACATGACCAAGTACAGGTGGGTCATCCAATAGTTGGATTCAATTCTATGTCTTTCAAAGCTTATGGTTTCCAGCTTGTCCTGCCTATTAAATTCAGGAAAGGCAAAGGGCAATGATTACAACCTCAAGCACAGGCCCCATCACATGTTGCCATGGTGATATTTTCACAGTCCAGTCTGATGTTTGTTGCTACCATTTTATACTCATCATTGTATTTTCACTTGTAAAGAAATATATATATATATAGTTGGACTAGTGTACAAGTTGCTGAAGTAACTATATACAACAGGAAGTTCTTGAGATGCCAAGATCCCATGGAAAGAGTGGGAATGCTTTTCATGAGCCAGGTAGACTGAGGGTTCTGTAGGACTTTAAAGAGGGCTTTGAGGAGAAGCAATATGTGATCTGGAAAGATGATTGACAATTCTATGTAGAGGGGGTTAGAAGCAATTAAGGTAAGATACTAACAAATGAAACTTTTCTGACCAAGCAAGAAAAGGCTAAAGGAAATTTTCTTGTACCCAAATTAAGGAGAAAAATATCTTAAATTGCTCCCTTCTCTGAGTTGAGGTGGCAGCAAAGGTGTCTCAGCAATCCTAGTAACACTGGGCAGATTTCACTCTTCCTCACTTTCAGATTCTAGCAACATTGATTTTGATTTCAAGGCTGCTGCAGAGCTGGGGCAGAGGGGTATGCATTAGGGTAGAGATGCCTCAGTGAAAGCCTGAAGCAGAGACGAAACAATGTAACCCACTAGACATGTAGCTGCAGCATGGGAGAAGAGTAGAGTCTTAATGCAAGAGGCAACAATATCCAGAGTGGACTGCAGAGCACAAAGTATCTCCCAGGTGAAGCCACAGAAGCCTGGCATGCCCCTTGAGGTAACAGGAAGCCACAAAGAAGCTTTAAGCAAAGATGTATGTAGAGATGAGGGAGATATGCTCTGTTTTCACCTTCTAAACATCACAAAGGCAAAAGTGAGTACAAGTGAAAGACTGTTGCAATAGCTCTGGATCCTCATGAAATGAATGAAAACCTCTAAGTGAATGATCATAGAAAGTGAGAGATGAGGGAGGGAGAGAGAGAGAGGGAGGGAGGGAGAGAGAGAGAGAGAGATGGGAGGGTCTTGGACTCTGCAGGGCTTGATGACTGATTGGTTGGGACCTGGGAAGGATGCTGAAAAGTATTTAGACTTCTAGAATGCACAAGAATAGAACACCCTTCAGTGATGTGGGAAGAGGAGCTGATGGGAGAAAGGGCAGGAGCCCCACTGCAGACTGTGATATAGAAAGTCTGTGTGGACCTGAGTGCAGCTAGAGATCTACCAAGCAGACAGGAACTTAGTGTGGTGAGGAAGCCTTGGGGTGGAGCCTGAGTGCTTGTTTCAGTAAAGAAGGGAAGGATGGGAGGTGTGATTGTCAGGAAGAAGGGAGAAGAACCTGGTGGCTAGCAGCAGGTTAGAGGAGAAAAGGTGTAGCGTCAGTCTTCCTTAGACTATTCCTTTGAGAGGTCTGAACAGCAGATCTTAAGTTCACGCCTTTGAGAATCTTCGTCTCGTTTTCAGGGGCCCCAGTTACTCATTTCATATGGCTGCCCCTTCCTGTCTCAGTGCTTCTTTTCCATCTTTGAATTCTAAGTCTAAATATTTGTGACCCATTTATTGATTGAACAAAAGTCTGTCAGTAACTAGAATATACGTACGAAGAAACTCAGAATTAATTTGAAATGATCTGCAGCCAAAGGAGAAATTAGCCTGAAGGTTTGAACAGATGCTTTACCAATAAAGAGAGACATATACTGCTGGTTTGAATGGCTCTAGCCCCCAGAGGCTCATGTATTTGTAGGCTCGGTCATTAGGGATGGATGGCACTACTGGATAGGGCATAGAAGTGATAGGGAGAAGGAGCCTTGTTGGAGGAAGTGTGTCCCTATGGGTGGGCTTTGGGGTTTCCAATGCTCAAAGCCAGGCCTAGTGTCTCTCTTCTTGGTGCCTGACTATCTGGATGTAGAACTTTGCCTGCATGCCCCCATACTTCCTGCCGTGATGATAATGGATTAACAATGCCTGAAACTGTCAGCTAGTCCCATTGAATGCTTTCCTTTGTAAGAGTTGTCATGGTGTTGGCGTCCCTTCACAGCAATAGGACATTGACTAAGATATAGTCTAAAAACATGAAACTTTGGTCAATTTCATTACAATTAATTTTGGTCTTGTGCTGATCACTATTTTTTTTTTTTAGTGAGACATCACAGAGATCCAAACCTGTGTTCTAAATCTTCAGTGTGCTCCAAGACTATTCCAGAACTGCTTTTCTGCCCTGTCAATGGTGCTTACTCATTCCCCCCTCTTATAGCCTTTGCACAGTATTTGGAAAAACCACAGACAGGTTCCTTATTATATAGGCCATAATTCATTCTTTTTGGTTTCATTTGTTCAAAACCTTTCTTGAACAGCATGACAATGACACCACCCCCCCACCCCCGCCACCCCCGCATGGAGTTTGTATGGTGTGAAAGGAGGTAAAGAAACATCCAGAAAAAAACAAGTAAGGAGGAAAACTGAATGTTTCTACTGAAGCCTGGCCAAACATTTAGATTGTCTTTTGAAAATAATTTAAAGCAAAATTAAACAAAGATTAGACAGTTTTTACATGAGCCCTTGTACATCATCTGCTGACTTATTCTATGAAAGCAGGTTGCTTTCAATTTTTCATTATGGTTTCTGAAAAGATTCTGCATCTTCCCTGTGAACATTCTCCCTTTTGACCAGGAGAATGAGGAAACAGGCTATCATGTTGCAAGATTGTAAAGCCCTCTCCTCCCTGGTCCATGAGACCATGCTCTCCTGCTCCTTGGCCATGGCTTCCTTGGAATATTGAGGGTACAGGAGTACAGTGAGTCCAATTCTCTGGCTTAGCTGGATGCTCGCAATGCAATGTCTTCCTCACTGACATCCCAATAGCAACCTACAGAACACAACTGTGCTAATCACCCTCGGGTGACTGCATTGAGGCAGTTGGCCCAGTCAAAACTGCCTTTGATGAATGGATAATTCGAAGGTTTCTTTGTGAAAGTGACGGGTTTTTAAATGGCCACCATATGGGGGCAGGCAGGTGGCTGGCAAAGGTTTCTGTCCTGCTTTTACTAGACAGGCTGCCCTGCCTCATGCTGTCCATGATGGGCATTGACACAAAGTGATTCCTGAAGCTTCTTGCCAGCCTGTGTCTTGACAGAGGTTGCTCCTGCCTGAGCAGGTGGCAGGTGCTGGCCTGGACAGAGCCCTGAGCTCGCCTGCAGTTACGCTGTCAGCGTCTTTCAGCGCTAATGCATCGTGACAACTACCTACCTGGGGTGTGTTAATGGCAGAAAGCCACTGCAAAATTGATGGTAGATTTGATACAAGAGAGTGGTTTCTTGTGTTACAGCAGGCAGAACACTCTGGTTCTCTTTGTCAGTGAAGACAGAAGTGAGGGAGGGTCAGAACCTGGGCAATGGTAGAGGTTTAAAAAAAAAATCCAAATTTGCAGTTGACTTGATCTCTTCTTTTTCTGTGTGTCATTGACATCTGCCCTCTCTCTCTCAAAGGCTTGAGCTTCAGTTGCTCTTAAAGAAGAAAAAGGACCAAAGATTATCTTTGAACTGGAGTCTGTATGACATTAAGTGACACAGAAGGCTGACAAGAAATGTGATGAGTTCATGCTTTTACTGTGACTCAAGAGGATAAATCTCCACATTGCTCTGGCCTGCATGGATCAGCATGAGAGTTTTGCATGGATCATGGATGAATTATACAGTTAACTGACGCCTTGCTCAGAAGTTCATAATCACCACCCTGTTTAATGTCCATCCTCTGCACAAATTAGAACCCATTTTTACCTCAAGCCTTTGTCCATTTGGTTCATCTCAATTAATGAGTCAGTCAGGGTTCTCTAGAGAAATAGAACTGATAGACTGTTTATACATACATACATACATACATACATACATACACCACAAAAAAGATTTATCAGATGGTCTTACATAATAGGTGCTGGGAAGTCCAACCATGGCTGTCTGCACTCTGGTGAGACTGAGAATCTGGCACCTGCCTAGTCCTCTAGGCTGGATGGCTCAGCAGTCCTGGGCTAGTGCTGATGGCCTGGAGGGTTTTTGCAGAGTCACTGGTCTCCAGCAGCCCTTGCAAGACTGAAGAAGCTGCTTCTGATGCCAGTGGAGGGCAAGTGGAGCAGACAGAATAGATGCACCCATTGCACCCACCATTGAAGAACAAAGACAAGCAGGAGAACACGGTTCCACCCTCAGATCTCTTCACATTGGGGACACCATGAAAGGTACTGTCACTTTAGGGGACACTCTGCCCCTCAGCTAATCCTGTCAGAACAGAGCCTCACTCAGAAGCCTGTTTCTAAGTTGACCAAATCATTCACATTAAAGAGCAGAATTTGCCACCACAATGATTTAATTTAAATTAAATTTACTTTGTTGCTTTGTTTCCTGGACTTTCAGAATGTAAAAGGATACAGAGACCTTAAAATATG
Source organism: Sigmodon hispidus (assembly GCA_004025045.1). NCBI lineage: Eukaryota > Metazoa > Chordata > Mammalia > Rodentia > Cricetidae > Sigmodon > Sigmodon hispidus. Next base: position 112,489 of record PVIH01001124.1, on the reverse strand, counting down.
TAACCTTTCTCACCAGAAAATCAAATGAAATAATGCATGTGATTGCCTACCACAATGTCCCAATAAATGCTTGTTCTATACCGAATTATTCTACATTATTTAATTTAGGATTTTCTCGATGTTTAGATGCTGGTAATATTCTATCATTTTAGAAATATCAATTTAAAATTTTGGCTTGTTTGCACATACCATTTCATGAGAGAATGATGGAGTACCACATGGATTTGTGAGTATGCTAAAAGATGGGAACTAGCTGTCTTGAGAGTCTGCAAATCTCTATAACATGTCACCTCTCAGGCCATCTAAAATACCACCTTATTGATAGAACCCATTTCTCTCCTCTCATTATCTTAAAATTAAATTTAGATAAAATGTGTTCCTTCGCTAGACGAGGTGGTATAACCTGTAATGCCAGCACTGGGAGGTTGAGGCAGGAGGATCACAAATTTGAGGTCACTCTGAGACACAAAGCAAGTTGAAGGCCAGACTCCATCAGACAGACAGATGAACAGATGCCCCAAGTAATCAAAGGCAAATTCTCATTTTTTTTCTCAAACTAGAAATTCTCCTCACTCCAAACCTCAGTCCTTTTATACCAACAGATAAAGAATTGTTTTCAAGAGAGTGGTGACAAACTCATTTTGATGGCAAAGATTTTTTTTAATAAAGAAAAGACCAATCAGTGACATCCTGAGCCCCAGAGCCCCGTGTAGTGTCCAAGCTCTAGATGTCTAGATGTGATTTGTGTTTTCATCCTTTACCTGACTTGACTTTGCCAAACAACACATTTCTTGCATTTTTATGCTCCAGGTGCCATTTGAGACATTTTTCAGATACAGTCTCATTCAACCTTCTACACAGTAGTAACCCTTTTCCACAGGTGAGGAAACTGAGGCAAAGAGAGGGGGAATGATATATTCTGGAGTCCAGCTTCTTAACACTCAGTCCCTCATGTCCTCTCTAGGGGGTGTTTGAGTCAGCCGTGATGGATTTCAAAGAGCACATCAAACTTTGAGGCTAATTTTTCCCATATGAATCCGAGTGTCTTACAGGGTGTCTTACTAAACTTCAGAGACGTTTTAATTTGTAATTTTCTCTTAAAAATTGGAAATTGCTCCTAATTGGCTGCCTTAACTCTGCTCATTCCAACATTTCTTTCATATAAAACAATTTTTCTTTAATATAAAAGAGCTTGTTGTAGTACTTGTCTACCCCCATCCTCTCAGATAATTTTGAAATTAAATGGTAAATGGTGGTCTTAATACAAACCCACAATTTCCATTTGCCGCAGGGTACCCTGCAGGATCGATGTAGTTTGCATGACCGGGTCTGGATCCTTAAGAAGCTTAGGGCACTGAGAGAAGAGGATGCCTCAGTGCTGGAGGCCATGAAGACAAGAGCAAACCCCATAGCTGGAGAACCAGGTTTCCTCTCAGTGTTGACTTCTAGCATGGTATTGGCATGAGCAGCCTGGCAGGTGGTTATGGGAGCACTGTCCTCAGCTCTGGGAGGATTGGGACTAAGAAAACCGACAGGAGCAAGAACATGACCCAAACTACCCAAGGAGTCTGAGCTCCCGTATCTGGAAGATTCCAGAAATGAAGAGAATTCCAGACACAAAAATCAAATAAAGAGAGAAATTACAATGTTTTATCAGAGCTTCTGGGAAAGATGAGATTAGTGAAATAATAATCCCTAAATTAAAAAAGCTAATGGAAGGAAAAGCAGAGATCCTACATCACTGGAAACAACTTGGATGGTGTGTAATGGCAAATGAAAGGATGATTCCAAACATAGAGCAGAGAAATACATAGTGAGAAATGAAAGTGGTAAATGAAAAGATGGAATTAATGAAAAGAAGGCTAAATCCAGAAAAATCTAACAATCATAACCCAAAGACAGAAAGGAAAATATAGAAAGAAAGGTGATGACCAGAGAGTACACACTTGTGTATGTGTGGCAGCGTGCCTGCATGCATATGTTTGCATGAAAATTAAAATGAAAACAAAGCAACACTTTCCATTTACTATTTTTATTGTCATAGATGTGCACACCTGAGAAGGAAGATTTTTTTTCTACCTTTGAGAGAAACACACAAATATGTGCATTTGCACATACTTGTAGGTCTAGTTAGTTCCAGTGAGAAGTATTTACAAGATGGATTATGACATCGAGCAGGATACAGGCAAACTTCGCCTTCAATCGCAGAGTCTGGTGGAAGAGGCCAATCTGTACTGAAATGACAGGCAGCATGTATAAGAAGAGAAAGTCTGAAACTGTAGGAAGAGAGCTGAGGCCATCTTCATGAAGACAGGAAGAGAGGAAGAGAGTGAACATAGAGGAAAGGGAAAACAATATCCCAGGAGAAGCAAAAGGGACCCTGACAGGAAAACTGCAGCAAACCCTGCTTGTAGATCATGGAAGCAGAGGCCAAAGGCTTTGCAAGGGCATCATTCCAGGTGCTTTTGCCTTCCCTATAACAGACGATCGGTGCCGGTACATTCCTATTTTTCTGATAAATAAACGAAGGCGAAGAGAGTTAGCTAACTTGCATATGGTCGCCCAGTCAGCTGGAGCGTGCTTCCTGCCAGCCATCCTCCAAAACCTGCCCTGGAAGAATATTGACAAAGATGGGATTTGTCTTTCAGTTCTGCTTGACCTTAGGAACTGTACTGGGCAGTTACAGACATGAGGGGCTGTCTGGCTAAGCCACCCTCATGCAGTCTCCCTGCAGTAGCTGACACACATGCCTGTCTGTCACATCTGGGGACTTATCGGAGTGCTCTTAAACCATGAGTAAATGATCCCCAGGCTGTCTTTAGAATAATCAGAAACAAATGGAAAATAGTTCTCCTGTATTATCAACAGCATATCAGCAAAACTTATGTCTTAAAATGTGCATTCAATTTCTAATATTAAAAAACATAGTTAAAGCCATATGTTGGATATTATCACGCATCTTTGTGAAATTAGTACGGGACCCATTTGAATAACCATTTTGTTCAGATCAAACCTACTGGGGTTTCTTTTCCTTTTTTCTCTTAATCCTTCCCTCCCTCCCTTCTTCTCTCCCTCCCCCCCTCAGGTTTCTTTCTTTTTTCTTTTCCTCTCTCTTAGAAAGATGTCTTTTCTCTTCTTTCCTTTTGACTCTTCTATAAATTCAACCATGAAGCTAAAAGTGTGTATGTGTGTGTTTCTGTCTGTCTGTCTGGGTACGTACTGTGGGGTCTGCAATGGGGGTAAACTGTCAAAATCCCTTAACTTTAGGCTTGAAAAATAGTAATGTAGAGAGATGGAAGTTGGATGTGAACAATTTGCTTGTGAAAAGCATAGATAAACCTTCTCCCCTTCCATCCTCTCTGCTTCTCTCCCCACTCCCTACCTTTTTGCCCTCCTATCTTGGGACAGGTTAGGGGTGGTGCTGGTCTGTTCTGTCTGATCCTCTAGTTACTTACTCTTCTAAACACTTGATGCTCATGCCATGTGGTTCTAGAAGACCCTTTCCAAGTCTATCCAATCAATGCTGGAGAATCACTGCTGTTCCATTCATCTCCCCATTTAAAGTAAACACTGACTACCCTAGCTTTCATGAAATGAACAGTCCTCAAAATGTACACAATCAATCTTCAATTTCTAAGTCACAACCAAGAGAGGCCTTACACTAGTGCCCTTGAGACTTCAATATGTCTAAGCAACCATGGTGGCCCAACCATCCCCTTGCCTTCATGTTGTAGAGATGTATTCATAGAGAAGAGTTTATAGAGAGTCTTGCTGAATCCTGGGAAAAGAGTAAGACAATTATGTGAGAACCAAAAAGTCCACTGTATGAGAACTGATAAGTCCAGGGAATTTCTAAAAATCAAATCAAAGCAAACATATTGTGTGTGTGTGTGTGTGTGTGTGTGTGTGTGTGTGTGTGTATTGTGCTAGTTGGATTTTCATAGCAGACACATGTGAAGTAGATGCCTTAAAAATGATCATAGTCTATTTCTGATCACTAAAGCTGAAAATGCGAGATTTAGCCAAAGTAAGAAAAACAAAAATCAGAAATTAATATGAAATCAGTTTATTTAGTTTGCCTTAAGTAAAATAAGACAACAACAAAAATCTCTTGATTATAGGAGCTGAATCAGCAAACAGAAGAAAGTCCCCCAAAGAATCAACCCTATATTTACAATCCACTTGAGGTTTTCACTCTGACAGACTGGTCACTAAGTATAGATGGTCCTCCCACTGCTGGTTTGTACAACTTTAAATTTGTCTCTTTCTTTGGTCTGGACCTCAAGATATATTGTAGGTTCAGATGGTGCTACTTTGTACTCTTTAGCTAATGCTTCATGCATAAAAAAGAAATGACAATTTTTCATGAGAACACTTTTTATATCAACTCAACTCATACCCTAATAGAAGCAAAAATAAAGAAGACTGGTGAGAAATGCCACTTGGTTTGGCTTAGGCTAAATTCAAAAGTCGGCAAGCACTGATACCAATGCGTTCAGAGGAGGAACCAGATGATGCACAATGGTGGAGAGAACAGGTGGCCATTGGAACCATTGGTTCAGAAATGTTAATGCTGAACACAGGTAGCTTCAGGAGAAAATTAAGAGCTGAGTTGTACAGAAAGCAGTCATAGAAATGACCATTTATATTGGCTGGTGGAAGAAACACAGTGGGTACGGCATATAAAGTAAGCCACCCTCTCTCTTCCAAACATGAGTTGAAGGAAACTGATACCCAATCCAGTCATGGTGCCTCTGCCTTGATCTTCTCAGCTTCTTCAAGCTTTAGTACCTGCCACCTCCCCCTTTTCCAGCCCTAGCCCCAGGCGGTACAGATGTTATCATCCCTATCCCCCCCCCACTTAGATTGCTAAGGCCTGCCTCCTGAGTAATCTCCCTCCTGACTGTCTTGGTTCCTTTGTCCCATCAACGTTTGCTTATTTTAGATGACAAAGAAGTCCACAGAGCCAGAATGAGGATTAAGATGAATGCCAGGAAGGAGAGGTGACAGATAGAAAAATTTATGACCCAAATAACAGAGTGGAGCATCACCTAATGTAAAAAGAGGAGGAGCCAAAGACAGCTCCCCAAGGCCATGGTGAATGGTTGGCAAATGAACAGGGAAGTACGGGACAGCTGCTTCTAGGGAGGCTGGTGACCTCAGTCTCAATGTTGACATATTGAACCTGAGGACAATTTGTACAGCTATCACAAATCACAGGATTTTGAGAAAGGAGTCTTTTCCTAATGTAATGTTTAGATATGGTGTTGACAGACAAGCTTTCACACATGCAAGGTATTTAAAAAGACAGGATTTTAACAGGCAGTGAAACGAGAGGATGCAGAGCTAAGGGGTCTGGGCTCATCTTACAGGCTGTGACACCAGGCAGACTTATTTTACACAAGATGAAGAATGTACAGGTTGAAAGGGGAAAACCCAACTTAAGGAGAAATAAAAGGCTTTTCTTTTGGTCATAAAACTCATGAAGTCCAGATCAATGACACTGGGAAGGAGAAGAAAGGAACCAACAGAGCAAAGTACTGGTTATAGTTGTAGTTCAAGGTGTAGGAAGATGTGGTCTGGTTGGTGGCTTTGGTGCCTCATCATGTGAGATCTTGGACAAACAGCATTTGTCCCTGTGTTGGTCACTTTTCTGCTGCTGTGATAAAATGTCATGTCTAAAATCAGTGTAGGGAAGAGTTTATTTTTGACTCGGTCGTAGAGGGCTAGAGTCCATAATGGCGGGAAGACATGGAAGCAGAAGGCGAGGACTGTGTCCATCCGTGCACTAGAAGCAGAGGGAATGAGCAGGAGGTGGGCAAGGCTATGCATCCTACAATCCCACCTCATGGAACACACTTCTTCCAGCAAGTTTCTGCCTTTTAGAAGGTCTCTAGTTGCTCCAAACAGTGCCATTGTCTGTGGATTAGTGTCTGCCTATTTAGGACACTATTGTACCTCCCCAGCCTTAGTCTACAACCTAAAAAATTAATATGTATAGCATGTCTATTTTAACGCACTGTTATAAGTAAAACAGATCCCGAGTTTTTAGAGCAGCTGTGTGAACTAAGAATGCTTCTGACCACTTAAAATCCTGTTCTTGGCAGCAGATCTGATTGTGGAGCCAGGAGAGCCATAGGAGCAGGTGTCCAGTGGAATACCTAAGAAGGGAAAGGGATCACCGACGACAGGTCTCAAAGTCGGGTCACTGGAAGTAAGAGCACAGCATCCAGGAAATCAGGAAAGGCTGCCCCACCGGCATCCAAACTGAGTATCATTCTTTCCTTTTGGAGAGGGTTCACATTTGCAGCTGAGGAGCTAGACTGCTTTGGCTTCTGCCTATGGCATCCCAACACCTTAAAGCCTCCATTGTAACCTGTCTGTCTGTGCCATCTAGGTTGATATTGCTTTTCTTGAGATAACCGGCTGGATCTAGGAGGCCCAGGCTTGATGATCTCTTTGATAAAGCCTTGTTCAGCCATATTCTTGGTGTTTTTTCCAGAGCATGTTCTCATGTTTTGCACTGTGAGTAGATAGCTTACTTTAAAAAACTTCAGTTTCTGATTCTTTGTTGTTTCTTCAATTTCTTTCTTTCTTCTTACCTTTTACTATAAGCAGCAAAGACAAATTTGGTTGCAGCAACTTTTCCCCCCTAAAAATCTACTATTTAATATGCAAGTTTATACTTATAAATTTTACTATTCATTCAATGAACACTGTTTAGTAAAGTCCTTTATCACTCTGGGACAAGGGCCACATTTCCTCCAATTAGTCTTCTTCACTATTGACCAAGACATCACCCTAAGAACCCTTAGCACTCATTTCTTGATACTTTCTCTTTAAGGCATTATAGGATACTGTTTGGGTCATGTACCTCAAAACTCTTACACTTTCTCCCAATTTCAAAGCTGTGTTCACAGTATCTGATAAACAAATTCACATTAATATATCAGAACTGCCATAAGAAAGTCCAACAAAGTGACAAGCTTAGACAACAGAATTTTTTTTCTTCCTTCTTTATTTTGTATTTATCAAAAAAACAGTAAAAAAAATTTAAAATGCGGAAGAGTTAACAATAACTATACAGAGGATAAGAATCATAAGCATGGCTTATCAAGGGTGGAAATACAAATAAGATTGCTACACATATATTTTCTTTGTGTTCAGCTTTCCCTCTGAATTTTTTTTTCCATCCTTGTATATCCTTATTCAGAAACAGTTTTTTTTAAGATTTATTTATTCATTATGTATACAGTTACAGAAGAGGATACCATATGTTACCATAGATAGTTGTGAACCACCATGTGGTTGCTGGGAGTTGAACTCAGGACCTTTGGAAGAACAATCAGTGCTCTTAACCTCTGAGCCATCTCTCCAGCCCCCAGACAACAGAAATTTATTGCCTCCCAATTAGGTTGAAATTTGACATGGAGGCATTGGCAGGGTTTCCATTTTCTGATGACCCTGGGAAGGAGCTGGTACAGCCTTCCGTTGGCTTATAGACAATCACGTTCTTCTGCATCTTTTCATGTGGCCCTCTCTCTACAGGTGTATTTTTCTGTGTCTAAAAGTTCCCTTTCTATGATGTTGCTGTACAGACTGGATCAGGACACACCCTAATAATCCTCTTTTAATGTCATCGCCCCTTCTTAAAACCCTCATCTCCAAATAAGGGTCACATTCTGAGATGTTAGTGGTAGGTCAGCCCCTCCCTCTCGTGTGTGTCTCTCTCTCTGTGTCTCTCTAATTCAACTCACAATAGTGTTTGAGAGGGTTTTACAACCAAGTTTTTCACATGTGGGTTTTATAAATCAACCCCATGCTCCCCGGTAACGGCGGGTTTTGGTATTTGTCTATTTTCCTGGGAGCTTTCAAGTCCAGGCGAGAGCAGGCAGGGAGATCGCACTGTGCGCTGTTGATAGTCGTTTCTTTTGGTGTTGGGGGCAACGGAATGGCAAACGGATTCATTTTCCAGCCTCACCATATATAGGTCTCTTGGCTTCCAACGTGAGCTTTCTTTGATGAACTGCTTTTTTTTTTTTTTTCTTCTCCATTTTAGTCTTTTCTCTGCCGAAGTAGACGCCTCCTCTGCGTGAAGCTCTTTGCAAGGACAGAGAATTTGAATCTCTTAATGGAGCAAAGTCACAAAACTGTTTCTCTGCTTCTGCCTTCATAGACATGTATCATGTTTTCTACGGCTATTTAGAGTTTTGGCTGGAGATGACCCTATGGAAATTGTAAACTACACTTCTTAGGATAGACCAGCAACTAGATGCAGTAGGATTTTTAAGAAAGTGTGAACCTATAGCAAACTGGGCTTTGAAACTCTTATGCAAATACACCCTTTTAATGAGATTTGCAATCTTAACTTCTAAAGCATTCTCTCCCCATGCCATCATATTATGTATATTCTATGGACGCAGAATACTCAAGTTTTCTGTACTATCAACTTGGATGTTGCTTTTTCATTATACTCTCCTTATGTCCCCTCATTTTATATTTTACTGTGATGTACTTCCTGTTATGTGAAATAAAAAGGAGAGAGACACTTGATCAGAAATATTCAAATCTATGCGCATGCACCCAGGAAGGAAACTGCTTATTATCCATAGAAGCTGGAGCCCATGTTTCCTGATTGTCTGCAACATTTTGTCAAAGTCCCCATGAGTCCTGGCATCTGGCACGGATCTCTCCCTCCTCGGAGGCCTTCCCAAGCCTGTGTCTCGTTTGTCAGTTCCTATCCTCTGAGTGACAGAGCCGGCTTACTCTGCGTTGATCGTCACCCCCTACATCATGCCAAGGAAACAGATGGAATGAAAGAAATAGGAATCAATAAGATGAGAAAAGTTTAATTTCCTTGGTCTTCCCACAGTATGCCACCTTCCTTCCAAAGCCAGAGTTTTTAGGGGGAAGAGATGCAGCTTCTCTGAAGAAAATGGAAACTTCAGAAACCTCTAGGTTGCTGGGCTGCAGCTTGGATGCCCTCTTTCCTAATCTCCTTTAATAATCACAATGTTTAGTCCAAGTGTAATCTACACACCCACCCACCCCATTCCCTTGTGTTGTGACTATAAGTGCTTGTCGGGGGTGACAATTATGATAGAGCCAAATATCAACATGACTCTATCAATACATGGAGGCAGAAGGCTATGAAGTCAGTCCATTGTTCAAACTAAATAAGGCTGTTTACAGGTTGGTGATCTGTGGGAAATGTTATCCCCTTGACCCTCAGTCTCCTCGTCTTCAATACTACCGAGTTCACTGTGCTGTTGTTGACTTTCAAAGGAAGTGTATGGGACATCATCCCAGGGCCATTCCTGTTGGTTCCACTCAGGTACATTATTACTGTAATTGTGGAACATTAAAACATGGAGGGAGATGCAGAAAATGATTGGCCAGCCAGGGTGAAAATCTTTTTAAAGCATGGTCTTTGAACTTGTGTCAACTGGAATAAAAAATAGTCTTTTTGTTCTCAATTAAAAGAGAGTAAATAATCAGAAATATACTGAAAAACATGTATCTAATCACATACATAGCATCTGTTGGAGGACTGGGGAGAAGGCTTAAGAAAGTGGGGAACCTATGTTTCCATCCCCAGAAGCCCCCCAAAATGGTCTTGTGTCTTGATCAAATATACCTTCCATTCTATCCCTCCAATTCCTCCATTTCCTTCCTCCCCCGCTCTTCATCTTCATAGGCTCTTTTTCTAAATCCAGAGTCCATTTAGTGCTGCAGTAAGAACCTGTGTGTAAGACCATCTAGAGGCACATGGATGTCCCAAAGAAAACTCCTATTCTCGGCAGCCATCAGTTGTCAACACTCTTCGGCTATCCATGCTGAGATTTTGGCTTGTTTGATCTGTGCGGTCCTATGCATGCAGTCATAGCCTCTGTGAGTTAATGTGTGCATCAGCCCTGTCACGTCCAGCAAATACCGTTTCACTGTAGATGTCTACCCTCTCTCTCTTTTTAAGATGCCTACTCTCTTGACTCATAACTTTTTTCTCTCTCCTTCCATGGTCACCTGAGTATTGAGAGAAAGGGCTATGGTATAGATGTTCTATTTAGACTTGAGCAGTCCACAGTCTCTTATTCTCTACGTGTTTATGAGTTAAGGATCTCTGTATTAACTGCCATCTGTTGCAAAAAGAAACTTCTCTGATGAGGGTTAAGAGATGAACTAACCTATGATTATAAAGATGGTAACTTAACACAGTTGCTCTCAACTTTCCTAATGCTATGGCCCTTTAATACAGTTCCTAATATGGTGGTGACCCTCAATCATAAAATTATTTTTATTGCTACTTCATAATGTAATTTTGCTACTGTTATGAACCATAATGCAAAAATCTGTGTTTTCCAGTGGTTTTAGGCAACCCCCGAGAATGGATCATTTGACCAGGTTGAGAACCACTGATTTAGGAAAAGGTTGAATATTATACCAATTAGTCATAATAATGGTGCTATGTTCTCCCCCAGTGTGTCTGGCCTAGCCAGCCATAGTACCAGAAATGACTTCCATCTTGTAAAGCAGGCCTTAAATCCAATTAGAAAGTGGTTGGTTACACCCATAATGTTTGTGCTACTGTTGCACCAGTGGGCATGTCCTGCCAGCTGGATTATTACTGTAGTGAGTAAGACCGTGGATTACTTTTCTCCCCTGCTACTCTTCACAGAACCTTCCAGCACTCTGAAAACTAGCCAGAAGAAATGAAATTTCCAGGTACGTACCAGTTTGACTTTTCCATGTCTTATGACTCAAGTATATGGTATCTTCAGCAATAAGTTCTTATCTAGCACCAAGTTCTGGAGGGTAGCTTATAGCAGTAGCAATATCCTGTCATTTTTTTTTTTAAGAAACAATTTGAAATGGGGCAACCTATATCTAGCCTTGAGATTTTTCTTTGACAGCCCATGGTTAATGGAAGAGGTGTTGTCCTTCCATTATAGGGTAACTCCACTTGCACTCCATATATATATATGTATATATACACATACAGACATATACATATATATATGTATATGATTCAGGAAGTTTGTACAGTAGTAATTTCCAGATGCCTTCCTCAAAAGTCATTAGTACAAATTGTCCCCTCCAGTACCCTAGTCCTTTACTCCGATTTCCCATACATTACCTCATTTAACTCTTCCGGTTCTATTCTTACCCTTTCTCCATTGACACCACCTGATTTCTCTCCATCCTTCCCTTGAAATGTGACCAGTCCATGGGCCTGTACTAGTTATGAGTAAAATTTAATTTTCAATACACTTTAAATTAGGAAATAGGTCTGGAGTGAAGCGCATTCAATCTTAATTTGTATCTGTGTAGAGGTGACCAGATGGCAGGAGAATGAGGAAATGAGGAAATAGGAAAGGGACATGTGTGGACTGTGTAGAGTCAGGGTGAGAAGGATCACAATAACACTGGCCAATGGAGATGCAGTGACATCAACTACTGCTGGTAGTGGGCAGTTAACTGACTGGACTAAATCAATTTTCTGATGTTATCCTTCCATAAAGATTGGGAAAAAGAAGCCCTATCCTTCCTCATGATTACAGTATAAAGGAATGGTTTTATGTCCTTGAGAAAGATGTTCTTCAGTTGTGGAAGATATACAGACAGCTCAGTAGTGTGAGTGTGTGTGTGTGTATGTGTGTGTGTGTGCCTGTGTGTAACCTTACATTTGTAAACCTCTTAAGTAAATGAGCTAAGAAGGTGGAATGACCCCCAAGATAGGGTGTCCTTAGGGCAAAGAGGATATTATTTGTTAGCCTTAGGTTTTCTCATGCAGACACTTCAAGAGGAAATTGGAATCCTGCTAGGGATGCCCTTAGGCCCTCATAAACTATGTTAGTGCTTGCATAAGTCATTTAATGTGGGTGGAAGAAGATGGACAAAATCATTTGTACTGAGGCTATAGATTTCAGGTCCAAGGTTAAGGCCCTAAGGAACTTGGGTTTGGTCAAGGAACTAGGATTTGGACAAGAAAAGAATTTCTGTAGCTTTAAGTCAAGCACAAATCTTCATATAACAATGCTGATACAGGCAGATGTTTATAGAATCATTTGCTCATCCGGTAAAACATTCTGATCATGTGTCATATGACAGGCTCCGAAGTGGGGTCTGTGAAGTCAGATAACTGACATCTGTCTCAGTGAGCCAGACCATAGCTACATAAACCAAAAAAACTACCACACCACACGTTTTAGGAGATGCCCCTAAGAGAAACACAATCTGTATTTTTTTCTTCGTTTGAAATTCTTAATCTTGGTAGAAAAATTTAAAAGTATCAAAACTAAGGAAATGATCAAGTTGATACTTTATTATACTTTTAAGTTATGTGTCTATGTGTTTGTGTATGTCTTTGGACACATGAGTTCAGTGCCGGAAGAGGAAGTCAGATCACAGCACCTGGAGCTGGAGTCACAGGAAGCTGTGAGCTGCTCCATGTGAGTGGTTTTCAGGACTCAAACTTGGTCCCCGGGAAAAGCCGTGTGTGTGTGTGTGTGTGTGTGTGTGTGTGTGTGTGTGTGTGTGTGTGTGTGTGTGTATGTGTGTGTGTGTGTGTGTCCCTAACCACTGAGCCCTCTCTCCAGTCTTACAGTGAAAAACTATAAGAATTCAAATGCTCAGTACAATAGTTTTGTTCTGTTTTTTTCTAAAATAAAACCCTTTGTTCTGGTGCTTGTAGGCTTAACTGAGGGATGGTACTACTATCCAATATTGAAGGATCCTCTAAGAAACGTTCTCTGAGACGTGTGGTCATATCTGCCATCAGCTTGTACAGCTATTCTTCACAGTCACGTTTGTAACGCCGTTCTGAAGACAATGTACAGGTTTTAAAGATGAAAACGGTTTTGTTAGAAAACTATGCTCATTCATCACCTGGCCCATGATCTTCTTTGTAAACTGTGTGGGCGATGGTTCAACACTACAGAGCTGTTGGGTCCACATGGGCAGCTGCAGAATCAACGTTCTTGTCTTCTGTGCATTTCACATGTAGTTTCACTTCAGTATCATTGCTGGACCTTGTTTCTCCTAAGTATGTCTTATTTTCTCCGCTATTTTTTGTACTTCATTGTAAACTACATAAAATCCCTTTTGGACCCAGATAAGGTATAAGTAAATTACATAAGATATTTCTGAAAAAAAATTTAGTTAGCAAAATTTTATCAGTTTCTCTTTTGGATATTTGTGTGCTAAAGTGTTTTTAATTATATTCTTTAAATTTGTTCATGTTATTTCTTATAAGAAACACGTGTTTTTATGGGCAGATATAATCATTATGAAATTTTGTGGAATGCTCCAAAAAATTATTTTGTAAATGAAACTTAATGTCTGCTCAAAGCACGTAGTACACTGCAAAAACAAAGAAGTCACTATTATTAGCATGTGCACGTGGTGAAATCTGTGTAAAGTTACAGGAGTTAGGTTTGCGCTTGACTTCTGCCCAGCATTTGCTGAGGCACACACACTTTTAGGAGAGAAGTATGATTCTGACACTATTATCACACAACAACTGTGTTAGGTTCAGAGAAATAATTTTATATGGAATCAAAAAGATTAGAGTAAAAATTACCCTAGACACACAAACCGCCTCTGTGTAAATTCAGATAGCTGGGAAGTCATTTTGCTAAATTGTTACAGTTCTCTCTCTCTCAAGTTGTTTCTTCCCTTGGATGCACCAAGGTCTCCAGAATACTTAAGAGGGTCGCCAGAATATTGCCTTAGCTTTGTCATCCCGGCATCATACATTCTCCCGGAGAGACCACTAATTAAAGACAGGCATCCCCCTCTGTGGAGGGAAGCAGGGTCACTTGTCTCAGTCCCTTGGAAAAGTGCCTTCTTGAAGTTTCCTTTCTTCTCAAGAGCTTCTCTGGTCTCTCCAGCATCCCGCTCTCTGAATCTTCATTCTTTTGATGCCCTTTGGTCCTTGCGCTTGCAGCTTGTGGCTGTTCTGTGAATGGCTATTCTCTGAACCCGTTTCCTTGGCTGCCGCTGGCTCAGCTGTGCACAATCTAGGGTTGTGCAGGTTATTAAAGGGTGGGCAGCATCTTTAGAATGGTTCATGGACCTTGTTATAGGCAACAATAAGCATGTGAGGAAGAAGCTGGGGGTTGGGTACCTCAGGAATCTTCACTGTGGCAGGTGTTAAGAGGCCTGTAGAGGTGGTTGAGGATTTTTTATTATTTTCTTCCCAGGCTTTATGTTGGGTGGTTGAGCCTCCATAGAAATGCTTACAATGCTCTTATTGCCTGAATCAAGGTTAAATAGACAAACACATAGCAATGTCCCTGGCCTCTTAGTTAGAGCTCTCTTAGACCCTTCCTAACAGCCTGCCACATAGAACAATACTATTTCCCTGCTTTATAATGGTCACTAGCTATTGAATTCATGTTAGAATTTCAATTGGGTTATATTCTGCCAAACATTCATAATATATGCAGAAAAAGGGATTTGTGTATTTATTCTGATTTTAAATATACATTTTTTGGGCAAAAATAAAACAAAATAGTTCACATTAAAATACAATAATAGAAATGCACCAGACTCTTGATCTTTGTACAAAAAATAAAAATTTTTTTAAATTATTAAATTTTACAAGATATGGATATTATTTTGCCAATAATGGATGGAAAAGAGATTCAAGCTGATAATTATAATGGAAAATAATGGAAAAATTAAACATTGTTCTATTAAAAGCAAAGCAATTTCAAAAGAAAGGTAAAATAAACGGTAGGCCTCAATATGGTCGTATGTTAAAAACTTAAGGGAAAATATAAATCCATTCATTTCAACCCCTGCTTGACATTACAGAATACTGGACACCACTTGGAGAATGAAGAAAAGCAGAAGGAACCATGCATATAACTTCTCCTAAAGAAGATGAGAACTTATTTTGTTAAAATATTTAAAAGTTGTACATTAAAATGTTAATTGTGAATTACAGTGAGCCATATACTGGTGGCAGTATGGTTCAGTGGAAGCAGACAGCACAGTGGGCTGGAAGAGGGATGATGTGGAGGGAATCCACTTTTCTGTATTTTGAACCCTAAGATTTTAACTTATTTATTTTGCAAATTCTAAAAATGGCAGGAAGTCTTCCAGGGACCATAGGAAAGATGGTGAGTATGAAACTTAGGAATAAATTGATGTTGGTGAATGACTTGCATCACTGCTAGCTGAGAGTCTAGTTAGAAAGAAGCCTCAGATTTCAAAATGACTTGGACATAGTCTGTGTTAGCAGCTCTCATAGGCTGAATTGAATACCTCAGCTATTGGTGATGAAATCCTTGTCTATAGTACCTAAGATGTCAAATGAAAGTCTAAAATTGTGATACTATCAGTGTATGCCCCACACACTCATATACACTCACATACACATATTTTTCTATATATACATATTTGTGTGCTGGTCAATATTCTGTCAACTAGACAGAAGCTTAGTCATCAGAGAGTTAGGAACCTCAACTGGAAAAAAGACTTCATTGAGATTGGGCAAACCATAAGGAACAAGCCAGTAAGCAGTCCCCTCCATAGCCTTGTGTCACCTTTTTGCCTCTTTTTGCCCCAGGTCAGCTTCACTTCCTGTCTGGACTTCCTTCATTGATTGATTATGATGTGGAAACGAAAGCCAGATAAACCCTTTTCTCTGCAACTTGCTTTAGGTCATGGTGTCTCATTCTAGCAATAGCAACCCTAGCTAGGACATTATAATAAAACTTAATTTATAAAGCAGCTGTGTCGAGAGATTAGTAATTATGATAATAAAGTATAAAAATATAACAATATATTTTAATAGAAGTTATATCCATTTAGTCTTTCTGTTTAATTTCTGTAATTTCTTATTTTATACTTTTGGATTGTGATTTAATTGAAGGCAGCAGAAACTGGGACAGAGCTATGGTTCAGCAAAGACTACTATATTTGGAGATTTTAAAAGGCAATTAAGTCAAAAAGAGGTCTTCAGGGGGTCCACGTCCAATATAATGGATGGTCTTATGAGAAGAGAACATTAGGACAGAGAGATGGAAAATTATGGAGGAACACAGGGACAAGTTGGCTATCTACAAGACAAGGAGAGAGGTCTCAGATGACATCAGTTCTCTTGACACTTCCAGTTCCCAGATATGTTAAGGAATTCAAACAACATATGAGCCCAAGATGATGCATTCTCATTCAAACCACCACAACCCTGGATCCCATAGGCTTGTGGCCACATAATAACGCAAACTGCGTTTAGTCCAGCCTCATAAGTTCCCATAGTCTTTTGCAGTCTTAACACCATTACAAGGTCCAAAGTTTAAAATCTTTTTCCAAAACTAAAGGGAATCTCTTAATTGTAACTCCCTGTGAAATTAAAAATCAAGTCACATACTTTCAAGACACAGTAGACCAGAATATACATTATCATTCCAAACGGGAGGAATTGAGGCATAGTAAAGAAATATCAATGAAGGACCTAAAACTCAGTGGGATAAACTCCGAATTCTGTAGTTCCGTGTCTGAAGGCAGAGGATTTAGATGTGTTTATCCTTACAGTTTTGCTGTCTGCCATTCACTTCTCTCTTGGGCTGCTTCCACCCCTGTGCGCAGCTCTCTGTGGCAGATGATCGACAGTTCTGGCACTTCTATCATCTTAAGGTCTTCAATCCAGGCTTCACTTTCCCAGCTACATTAGTGGCCTCTCAAGACCTCCACACAGGACTTCCCTAGCATGATTGCTGGGATTCACCAGGTCTCTCCAACCACAGGCAAAGATTCAGTTAGCCTTTGACTACTGTATTCTTCACGATTATCAAGTTCCACTACCAACTTGGCCTGTCTGGTACCCAAGCAGCTTTCATTGATTGTTACTTTTTAGAAGCAGAAAGTTTGTGAGGCCTTTTCTTTTCACAAGTCAGAAGTAGCTGGGTGGGGCCTTATCCTGAGGGCCCCACTCCTAATTACAGTTCAGATTAGGCTTCTCTTATTTTGAGATTATATTGATTTTTTATATCTCTTTCAGTACAAGCCTTGGCTCCAACGTTCAGTTTCCTGGTACTCTTTCTCTTTGAAACTGTATATTTTGTGTTTCTTTTTGTCCTCTTGCTCTGTTTCACTGTAGACCTGCATAAATGAGATTACTAACAACCATATGACAGGGTCAAAGAAATTAGGTCATTACTTTTTAATTTAGCCTCAGGGAAATTGTTAAGGTAAAGGCAGAAAGCAGCTACAATTTTTGCGAAAATATCATAAGAATAGTTGCTAAAATTATCCCTTTCTTAAACCTGTTGCGCTGGGCACCATAGTCTATATTGCTCTCCATCCCCTAAGGTACTAGTGGATGGTCCAATAAACTCTGTCTACAATGATCAGTCATTTCTAGTTCAAAGTCCTAAAAATCTTCCACATTCCTACAAAAATCCACATGCTCAGGTCTGTCACAGTCAGAGCCAGCCTACACCCTGGTTTGGAGGGCCGAGACAGAGTTTTTCAGAAAGCAGTAAATGCTTTGAATCAGCACCCAATATATGGTATAATATGGTGAAATATTATTTTAGTGTGTATTTGCGTATGCTGTGAAAAATTTGTTTTAAGGATGTAAAGATGTGTTGCATTCTTTTATGTTACATTTGTTTAACTCTGTGAAGCTATGCCTGTCTAAAACACCTGATGGTCTAATAAAGAGCTGAACATTCAATAGCGAGACAGGAGAAAGGATAGGCAGAGCTGGCAGACTGAGAGAATAAATAGAAGGGGAAATCTGAGAGGAAGAGGAGGAAAGAGTAAGAGAACAAGGAGAGGAGAAAGCCAGGGTCTAGTCACCCAGCCACCCAGCCACCCAGCCACCCAGCCACCCAGCCGCCCAGCCACCCAGCCACCCAGCCAAGGAATAAGAGTGAAAGTAAGATATATGGAAGTAAGAGAAAGATAAAAGCCCATAGGCAAAAGGTAGATGAGATAATTTAAGAAAAACTGACTAGAAGTAAGCCAAGCTAATGCTGGGCATTCATAAGAAAGAATAATTGTTCTTACCTGATAACCAGTTGTCTAGTGGCATATTTCTCAAAGGAAATGATAAATAAGTGAACTGAGATGAAGGGGCTCTGTGTATTTCCAGCTTGCAGATGGCCACATGGCTAAAAATAATTCCTGAGAATTCTCTGGTAGACAGCCTTGAAACACAGGTACATAATGAGGGAAAATGAGTTTAAAAAACAACAACAACAAAAGAACCCAAAGAAAGCAATAGACAAAACCCAAACAAATAGCAAAAAAGAGAGAGAGAAAAGGAAGCTATGTGGTGACAGGAAAAGGCTTGAACATAATTAGATGACATTGGGTTTTGCACCATGCTTGTGTGTTCCTGGACACAAAAAATTAAAACTGTGTTATAATTTCCATTTTCTAGATGTCTTTGCCATTTCATTCCCCTTTAAATTATCATACACATTACCTATAAAATACAGTATTTCAAGACATCACCTTTTAAGTACAGAGGACACTAAAAACTGAATATTCCAAGAAGTCATCTAATAGACATGATAGTATGTGACTATCATGCACTTCTTAGTAAGCTATAGAATTACTGTTTCAGGCCAGCATGACTACATGCAAAGTGGTCTTTCTAAGAATCCAGTTGTAATAACATGCCTCATTTGGAAAGTATTGGAAATATATTTCTCTTGCTACCTATTTCAAAAGAAGAGATTTAATAGGAAGTTTTCTCTTCCTTTGAGTTTATTAAAAATTGTATATCAGTTATGCTTAATTTTCATTGAATTTCTCCAATTTATTATGCTATGTATTTTACATAAGCAGTCAGAGATGACATGGTATGAGATGTATACGACACAACGAGAGTGTTAGGACTGTTATGGAATGTCTGTAGTGTAAGTTGGAAAATGCCCTGGAATGAGAGTTGAATTCTCATGATGGAGTGACGCGGTATAACCACTGCTTGTTGTGCGTTCTGTGTTAGGAAAAGAATTCTTCTGTTTGTAAAGGAATTCTTCAGTTCTGCAGCTTATTGATGTAGGCTCTACACTGAGCATCTATACTGTAGGATGATTCATGTTGTTTATCTTGTGCAGCTGTTTGCTTGAGAAACATAAGGAATGGCTTTGAAAACAATTATTTTTTAAAAGAGATTAGGGCCTTGGAATGCTTTGGAGATGTGTGTTAATCTCCTCATCTGAATTTAAAGCAGCCGGGAACAGCCAGTTTATTGTTAGGTGTAGTGATTATGAATGGGGCACCTCTCTGTGAAACCCACAAGTTCTTCTTACAAGACCTTCCAAGCAGAAAATAATCTTTTCATTTCCTCTTCTTTACCTCCCAGAAGGGGGAGGGGATTTTCAAATAAACCCAGCTTTATACACACTGAAGATTATATGGGTTAATTGGTTCCTTGGACTGGTCAAATCTAGCTACCGGAAGAGCAACACCAAAGAAATCATGTAGGGTTCAGAAGGTGTTTCTGAAAAATAAATAAGACTGTTATTTTCATGCTCCTACTATGTTAAGGGTCCCCAGAGAGACAGAGTTAGTAGGAGATATATAGATGATAGATAGATAGATAGATAGATAGATAGATAGATAGATAGATAGATGATAGCTGCATAGGTGGTAGATAGATGCAGGAAGATTTATTATAGGAACTGACTCACCTGCCTGTTATAGTCACTGGGAAGCCATACAACAGGCCAGGTACAGCTGGATATCTACAGTACTGATGGCTCAGTCCAGGTATCAGCCTCAGAAACAGGGAAGCTGATGTAGTCTTTCACTAATTCTAATACTGAAGACCTGAGAAACAGGTTGAAGGAGTTATTGTCCTAGCTTCAGGAGAAAAGAAAGGATGCAGGGTACCATCCTCCGGGTTGTTTCTCTGTGTATGAATTCTGAATCTGACCACACTGAGGATAGTGCAGCCTCTGTCTACAAACTCATTTGATGATCTGTAGAAATATGTTAACAGACACCTAGAAATAATGTTTCACCTGTTTTCTTTGCTTCCTTAGTCTTGTCAAATTGTCACCTAGCATTAATCAACACGAGTACTCGACACAGATAACATGTAATGTAAACATAGGCAAATATAGTATTGATGGAAAACCAGAAATATTACTATTATTTATAGTGTGTGTGTGTGTGTGTGTGTGTGTGTGTGTATGTTCTTTCTTTGATGTGCACATGTGAAACCCAGAAGTTGACTTTGGGATTTTTGAGAGATGACCTTTCAAGTACCACTATTCATCCTCCATCCCCCCTCCCTCCCTCCCTTTCTCTTTCTTCCTTCTTCATCTCCTCCTCCTCCTCCTCCATCCTTCCCTCCTCCTCCTCCCACTCTATTTCTGTCTCTGGAACAGGCCCCCTCACTGCTTGGCCTGACTAGCAACATCTGTCCATCTGTGTACCCTGTCTCGCATACATTGTCAGTGGTAGGGGTACAGGTGTGCTGCCATGGGAAGTTAGAACCTTGTGTTTGAGTGACAGGCACTTCTCTGCAAAGCTATCTCTTCAGCCCCATCTAAATATCATTGCTTTATTGATTTTCTCATTTTTTTCTTCTGAACTTCACCTTGACTTTTCATCAAATATCTTTTCTCTTATTTTTACCTGATTGATCATTTTTTACTGGGCTACAGAAATTTTACAACTATATATACAGCTCTGTACAAATACATGTGTTGTGAAGTATTTAATACAGTACATACTCATTTTACCAGTGATCACTTTTTTTATATATTTTATCTCATAGGAGTAACCTACATGGGTGTGGCTATACAGTTTTATTTTGAAAATATGTTCAAAATCATTGAGGCTATTATGTAATTTCTAACACATATATTTGTTTTTCACAGTCATATTCTTTAGCTCAAGTTGACCTGAGAATCTTCTTGCTTCAGCCTTCCTTGGTACTGGAGTCATAGTTATGAGCAAGCATGCCTAGCTTTTATATTTTAAGTAGTACCTTTAAGTTATTTTTTTTCAGGTATTGAGACTGAACCTTGGGCTTCACATATGCTAACCTAGTGTGTAGTTAGAAATTTGGGCCATCTGGCCTGAGGTTGGTCTGGACCTGCAGTTCTGAAGCCACTTACCTCCAAATAATGACTAAGTTGCTTATATTAATTACAAACTGTTTAGCCTATGGCTTATTGCTAGCTAGCTCGTACATCTTAATTCAACCCATTTCTACTAATCTATGTCTTGCCATGTGGCTCATGGCTCACCTGTACTTTTTTATCTTGCTCTCTTGGTGGCATCTTGCAGCATCTCTGTCTGACTCTGCCCTCTTTCCCCTTTATCTATGGTTGGAATTCCACCTTGCCTCTAAGCTGCTTAGCCATAGGCCAAAATAGTTTCTTTATTATCCAATGGTAATTCACAGGATACAGAAAGACATCCTACATCACTAGTACTCTACCACTGAGCTATATCCTCAGTTCCCAGTTTGAGTTTTATTGAAGCCTTAATGCCATGATTTGGATAAAAAGTGTGTCTGCAAACAGCTCACGTATTAATGACTGGGTCTTCATGTGGAGAAGGAGCTATTAAAAATTGATTGTATTGAAAAGATATGAACAACATCAATGGATCAAGTTATGAATGGTCTTTAGCCAAAAGAACTATTGAGAGGTAGAACTTAGCTCGGGAGGCCCATTCCTAGGGACACACCGGTGAGCAGTATTTCTTATCGTGTCTTCTTCCTGGTTTGTGCTTCCTAATTGCAGTGACATGAGTGTCCTCTGTGACATGGTCCCACTGCCATCTAGAGCCTCCCGTCAGGCCAGAACTGGAGTCAGTTAACCATGGCTAGAAACCTCTAGAACGAAGAACAAAAAACAAAGTTTTCTTCTCCCTACGCCATTTAGCCAAGTTGTCTGGCAAAGCTCACTAACAAAATTTGTCAATTTTGGTTTTTACAAAATCATAAAGCCCAAGTCCTATATAAAGTTTTTTCCTCTACCTAAAGTTTATGGAGACATGGCCTTTTCTCTCCTAGAAACATCATAATGTTGTCATTTCAGCTAGGTTAAAGTTTTATCTTGAATTAATTTCTATGTCGTGTTTGAAGAATGAGTTACAATTCAGCTTGCATACCTTATTATGCCAGCACAATTAAGTGATTTTTTTTCTCTATTTTGGCCTATGTGCTGGCTAGTGCTATGTCACCTTGATACAAGCCATAGTCATTTAGGAAGAGGGAAGTTCCCTTGAGAAGATGCCCCTGCCAGAGTGACTCAGGGAAGCCTGTGTTGTATTTCTTGATTAGTGATTGATGTGGGGAGGATCCAGCTCACTGTGGGTGCTGCCACCCTGGGTGGGTAATCCTGGGCTCTATAAGAAAGCAGGCTGAACAAGCCATGGGAAAAAAAGCCAGTAAGCAGTGGCCCTCCGTAACTTCTGCTTCAGGTCCTGCCTTGAGTCTCTGCCCTAACTTTCCTCAGTGATAAATTGTGACCCAGGAGTTGTAAACTGAAATGTTTCTCTCCAAATTACTTACGGCCATGGTATTTTATCCCAGCAATAGAAACCCTAAAACAGTCCAGTGAATTGTTTCAGAACACTTAAAAAAATCTTAGTATGCAATAATATGTCTATTTCTGAACTTTTTCTGTCTCATTGCATACCTGTCTGGTTTTCCTTCAGTGTCCCAGTGGAATTATACTAGAGCTTTACTGCAAGTATTGGAATTAGCCTTCTAACTTGACTCCATTGTTTTTTATCTTTGAGATTATAATGTAATTAGTTTTTTCCTTCCTTTTCCTCTTTCCAAACCCTCCCATATACCCTTCATTGCTCTCCTTAAAATTCATGATCTCCTTTTCAGTAATTGTTATTGCACAGGCATATATATGTATATATCCCCAAATATATCCTGCTCGGCCTATATAATGTCGCTTCTATGTATGTTTTTCAGGGCTGATCATTTGGCACTGGACAATCATTTTAGTTGACTAAAATAAATATTGTGCTTAGGGTACTCCAGACAGGTTAGCAGAATTTATGCATGAAAACTGCAGATGTAATTCCTTCTGCTAGGTCTCTGTTGTTGGGATGGAAGTTTACTCTGTGTGATCAGAGACTAAGCTGCATGTTCTGTCTGTGAATACTCTTCACACTTCCTCCAGGGGGGTTTCATGACTTTACTTTCCACAAGTTCATCCTTTCCCAGGTGTTTCTCCACGGTCAGTGCCTTCCTTTGTACTGGGCCTCTTTTAATTACTTAATAACCACTAGCCTGATTGGGGCTGAGGTCCTAAGCCATTTCCCATTTTTTTTCCAGTGCCAGTCTTAAATAGACTCTGTATTCTCGGATCTCAGGAGCAGGACACCCCAGGTGAGCCTATCCTACTTCCCACGGCACCCATGTGTTGCCTTTCATCTCTGCCATGTTTTGTGGGGTATCAAGTCTTTCTGTTTTTTGTTTGTTCGAAAGGATCTGGTATAGTTTCTTTTTCTTCTCAGAGGTAGAAGACACTCTTCTGTCATGTGGCCTGGTCTCCTGGCTGTACTGAGGTGACACTCTTCTGTCATGTGGCCTGGTCTCCTGGCTGTACTGAGGTGACACTCTTCTGTTATGTGGCCTGGTCTCCTGACTGTACTGAGGTGACACTTAACGCTCAGGGATCTGAGAGGCTTTAACATTCCTCCAGCCAACCCCTTGCTGGGGCATTTATTCTGTAAGGCCAGTAGAGGAGATGATATAGATTGAGCTGTGGCCTTCCTCAGAAGACTCTCTCAGCTCCCACAGCAAGAGAAGTTTTCTGTGGTCTCCCATTCTACCCCCAGACTTCCTAGCCAGTACATAGTAATGGTTGTGGGGAACAGCAAGTAAAATCCCCTGTGGTTTCCAGGCTTTTCCACATTCAGTGCCTATGTAATTCCATAACAGGTCATCAGCAGCTCATGGACACCGAACCCCCTTTGTCTCAAATGGCACCGATCTTCCAGTCAGTCTCCCCCAGGAGGCCAGTGCCAGTGTCTGACTGTGTTTGACTCTCGGGGAGGCACTTGGATTTCTGTTTTTAGACTAGACTTTTGGCTTGAAGACCTTTCCTCTCTAGTGGACTCACAAAGACGTATGGCTCTAGAAGATGATTCAGCTTTTGCTTTCCACACCTTTCCAGCTCTCCTCATAATGAGTGGCCCGCTTTGGTCTATATGCTTTAGGTATAATGCAATGAAAAGAATATTGTTCAAGTTTTCATGTTTTACCAAATTATTTCTTTCTGCCTCTGATTGTTCATTCATCTTCACATTCCCATCACCACCAGCTCACATGTCCCTTTCCTCACCCAGTCCTTTCATGGGTGCAGTTTTCTTTTCTTTTCTTTTTTTTAAACTTTATTTATCTTGAACTGGGAACTGGAACTACAGACAATTGTGAGTTGCCATGTGGGTGCTGGGAATCAAACCCGGGTCCTCTGGAAGAGCAGTCAGTGCTCCTAACCACTGAGCCATCTCTCGAGCCCCTCATTGGTGCAGTTTTCTTAGTACGGCCCCCCCAGGTCTACACCACCGTCATTATTCAGTTCTTAGTCTTCTTTGTTTTTGGAATTCATTCCCTCTCCTTTTCGTATTTATGTTTCTTCACTCTGCATGTCTTGTCACTGTCCTAGGAAAAGGAAGAAGTTTCTATCAGTAAGTTAGCAAGAGGATTAGAAGGATTTCTTTAGGAGATATTTACATTTCCATCTCTATCTTTGCTCTATAGGTTGTCTAATTATTGAGTGCAATCTGCCAGTAATTATTGGGTGACTGGTGCATTTCTTGATGACTCTGTGAACTTCACTGTTTCTACTTGTCAGACTTTTCAGCTGCTGTTTCTGGGCTTGTGTGACAGACAGCTGCCTGAACCTTCAGCTGTATTACACTTGGTGTTCTAAGTCTCTCAGCTGGTCATCTCAGTTACTATTCTAGAATTTTCCTCGTCATGGTTGTCTCTCCACCCATGCTCACACTCCTTACTATAACAATTTCACCTGTTAAATTTTTTTTGTGTCTGCCCTTTATTGCCTCTGGCTCAGCCCCGAGTTACCTCCATCTCTCATTTAGAATAACTTTCCTGCCATCCTCTCAAAGTTGCTGGACCAGAGACCAGGTCACCAGAGCTTTTCCGTTGCCAGGTGTCCTTGTTATAAAGCTTCATCCTGCCTTGACAATTTGTCAGCAATGTGTTATTTTTCTAGTGAAGATATAACAGTGGAAAATGCTAAATGAAAATAACTTACCAGGTCAGTTTCTATCTGATTTAAAAACAATTATAATGATAACAAAAATCTTAATTATTCATTATTGTCTATTAGACTATTATAGTCTTTAATAAATTCCTGAAAGCTCATTTTAGATTCAAAATGATTACTTTTCATACAAATTGGAATGTAATCTCAAAAACAGTGTTGTGATTTAAATAGTTGTCCGCAATGATCCTTGGGACTTTGATATTATCACTGAGAGGAAAAACCCGAGGCCACATTTTTCTTCCATTAGTCTTGGCTTCTTTACTGATATTTCTTCACCCCAATTTATCTATTGGACTCTCCATGCTGCTATAGATACTATTATTTTGCCAAAGTCTACTATATCTTATCCTGATACCTAGGGGGTATTCCTTGCTATCTATCAAAATAGCCCAAAGATTTCAGATCCTACACCCGTAGGGCTATTGCCCCAACCTCAGACCACCCTCACTAATCATTTTTGAGATCCCTAGGTGTTTCTTACTGTCTACAGAAGTAAGGTGTTTCTTACTGTCTATTTTTTTTACTATGGCATTTGACACCATGAACTCAAGGTATTGCCAGCATCAGTTCATGAGTTCAGTTCAATGAGCTGAACTATGTTCCCATTGCCACTACTATTGATTTATCCCTTACTTTCTTAGTGCTCTATGTTATTATTTGACTTTTAATGTATGTCAGTCTTTGTACCTTAAACATCAGTGACCTCTCCTCTCTTTTTGCTGGATCTTGTCCACCTGTTCCATTCATTCTCTTTTCTCTTCCCCTCTGCTCTGTCTTCCTGAATCCCCTCTAGTAAACTGAAAGTCTTGGCACATGGCTTTAAAAAAATAACAAATGACTAATTCTCTAATCAAACTAGAGTTGTTTATAAATTTTACATTTAAGACTAAAATATCTTTATGAAGAAAACATTACTTTGATTTATAAACATGAAAAAGCAGGATGCTAGTAGCAAGTTGAAGGTGCGTGTAGCAGATGGGGACAGATAGCAGGTAAGGTGGGTATGGAGCATGTAATGCATCCTTCTTTGAGCTTCCTCCTTTGGACCTGAGGTGGCTTGGCAAGATCAACAGACCCTCTGGAATTCAGAACACCATTGCTACAGGCAATTATTCTGCAAAGATAGGGCAGACAGGCGTGTGCTGGATCCCAGTTGACCCCATAGTAAATTCATTCAGGAAGCTTTTTCAACATTAATCAAAATGAGGGCAGTTTCTATTGGAAGGCTCATTTCTATCTTGGCTTTTTAAAACATAAAATGTTTATTTAAAGGTCAGCAGGGGAGACCTCTTTCCTGTTGCCAAGTCTTGTTTTATATCTTCTGGGTCAGAAGCACTTAACAGACAAACACATAAAGCGATCATTGAAGGTAATTCCTTATTCTGTGCTCTGAACAAAAAGGAAAAAAAATCCTTGCAAAATGGCATTGTTTGGGGGCAGCAATATACATATTGTAGCATTTCATTAAATCCTTTTCATTTATGCGCTTCACTCTTTGAAGGTTACTGACAGTTGATTTAAAATATGTATCACTTTAGTGGGTGAGAGTATGTAAAATCACTAAATCAAATTTGCCAGGAACATCAACCCAGAAGAATTAAACATGTGGGCAGCCACCAAGGATGAAAGGCCAGCACGCTCCCACATACTATGTATTTCCTGGTCTTCAGCTTGCAAAATGACTGATTCTTCTTGCTTTAAGTGTGACTGTGGGGTTTCTATTGGAATCTTTGCCCATTTAGAGTCTGATGTTTTGTGCATCAGTGAACTAAAGTGGATCTTATAGAAGAGGGAGTGTTAAAATCCTCTCTTCTGACAATGCCCAGGGAAGCCAAAGGGGCATTTCCAACACAAAGAGTCAATGGACTTCTTGTGTGCCTTGCCTGAGTCAGCCATTTTACTTCTGACAAGAGTCCTTGGCAGTACTTAGTTCTGTCAAAATGAAGGAGCCAGAATTCACCTGAGGGTAAACTATGAGATGGCTCTTTCACCCCTTCCTTCTTTTAGTGTCACTGTCTGTCTTTTTCCTTTGTAATGGCTGGGATTTCACTGTACAGTGGATCTACTATAGGTAAATGCAAGCGTTTATAAATGTAAACAAGAGGACATGATCGTCTTTTCTGCCTAGCTGGTTGGTGGTGGCCCAGGCCTGGATACAGTTTCTTTGTATACCCTGGCTGGCAAACGTGTTCTTTGAAAAGAAATCAAAGAAGATGAGAATGTTGGCTTAATTTAAGTGACTGGGGATCAATATCAGTTACTTCTAAGAAGCTGCTGGCACTTATTTTTAAGGAAAATGCAAGCCTTATGTTGAACATGTTTTATGCTCTAGACACTGTGTTGGTACTGGCACTGGGAAAGCAGAATAGCTTTTGTCTTTGGATACTCAGAATCCACTGCTTAGAGTGAGGGAATGGTAATTGAATTCCATCAGTCAATGCATTGGTAGAGGTACCAACCATGCATAGACTGCTATTCATTATGGCCATTCCAGGAAGCTCAGAATTGCAGGAAAATACTTATTTAAGGAGCCTGCCTATGTATAGACAATTTAATTAAAATATGTAATGTAGAAACCATGGTCCCACTTGAAGTATTTTGACCGTAGGGGGCTGGAGAGATGGCTCAGAGGTTAAAAGCACTGACTGTTCTTCCACAGGTCCTGAGTTCGATTCCCAGCAACCACATGGTGGTTCACAACCATCTATGATGACATCTGGTACTCTCTTCTGTATACTGTATGCATGATAAACAAACAAACAAACAAACCACTGAAGGGGAGACGTATTTAGATTTCCTTTTTCAAAATCCACACTCTATTGTTTCATGTTCTTTATTGTCAAGAATGCTATATCCTGTTGATTGATGGTCTCCTCACAAGAAAAAATGTATCTGTATTGTTAGAATCCACACCATCATGGCCTTTAGGAATCTGCTTGAATTTAAAAATGTATACATTTGTGCCCTGCATGTTCTTCACCACAAGCATTTAATGATAAGTATGGAATTTCTCACCAGGCTATCTCATCCATTAGGTCACTGGTCCAAGGGAGTTCCTGTGATTCACTGATGATGACTATAAACTCAAGTCTTACCTAGCTTTCAGAAAAATGTGAATGGTAGATTACTTTTTGATCATGGTAAATGCAAGCCCACTGTTCACAGATGTCTTCTTTTAGGCCATGATCAAACACTCGTAGACTACATTCTTTTTCAATATCAATTTCACTCATCCTCTGAACCCATTCTCTAATGAGTTGAAGAGGGATGAGGGATAGTTGTTAGGGTAAAAGAGATATCTTATTGTCATGAAGAAAATCCATTCTTTATCATCCTCATTCAAAATGCTTAGTAATACTCAGAAGACCACAACGTCCATGCAGTGAACAGAGGTAAGGAAGGATGTTGATGAGGAGGACCTGCAGACTTTACAGAAAGATGAAGACCTCCAGGTGGAGGCATCCAACCACTCAGGGAGGATGCTCTGACCCTTGGCATGAAGTTCTTGAGGGGGGAGAGTGATTTTCTTCTGTTGAATACAAGGAGGGAGAGAGAACACACATAAAAGAAGAGACTCATGTTTTCATTCTCTATTCTGGATGATGTGTTTCAGACCAGATGATCAGAACACAGAGAGTGCAAAAAATATATTAATAATAATAATAATAATAATAATAATAATAATAAAGTTTATGTGGAGGACTTAGGCACAAGGGCTGGTGATGTACTCCCATAGCCCCAGAGTCCTGAACATGTCTCCAGTCTGTGTTAATATGCCTCATTCTAGATCTGTGTGTCTGCAAAGTATTCATCAGACTAACCTTCTGCAACCAGAACCAAGGCATTGCAGACACTGGGAATCCAAAGTTCTCTAGGACATGTGACCAGCTTGACCTATGAGATAGCAGTAGATGGGAAAATTCCATGAGCAGACTCTAGAAGATTTGAGCCCAGGGGCAAGACACTTTGTTCAGATATTGCTGTCCTTAGTATATTGTAGGCATTGAGAAGTAATTTGAAAAATGTCAAGGAAAACATCATAAACTGTAACAGAAAGCCAAGGATGTGATTCTGACTCTTGAATTGTAGGATAGACTGGTAACAAAAGACAGAGCTTGGCATTAGTTCTTTTGAGAGAAAAGTAGAATAAGTATTCTTTTTGTAGAAGCTCTGACTTAGTTAAGTCTCAAAAGATAGTGTCACCTCATGTATCTGGTGAAGGGGGAAAGGCATTCTGGGCAGAAAGAACTAAGGCATAAAGCATGGATACTGTGTAGTCCAAAATCATATTTGTGAAGCTTCCAGATGTTTTCTGTTCTATGAACAGTCTGCAGTTGGCTCTCAGGACCATTTTGAATATAGGTTTCAGAGTCTCATTTCACTCTTATTGAAGAATTTACATTGTACACAATTCCCCTTCCCTTTTGTTCCCATGAAATTTGGTATTTGAGAGCTCTTGGGTTTCTGAAATTGGGAATGAAAGAGTGGGCTGTAGTCAGATACTAAAGATTGGACTTCACTCCACAGTGAGAACTCATTGTATTTGAAATAAAAGATCTTGATCACATTTGTAAGGAGCTGAGTATTGGCAGGGAAAAGAAGAACAGAAAGCTATGTTCTCGGAGATGGAGTGAGGCAGGATCCAGAACAACCACTAGAGAAGGAGCAGGACGGAGAGTGGAAACACCACTTAACAAACAAAAGCTGCAAGCCATACTGGGACCAGGGTGACATGGTCTGAGTGATAATGATGCAGAAGGGGAAGAAATCTAGATCATGGGATAGGTGATGAGAAAGAGAAGTAACATGAAGTTTCTTGAGAGAATATGATGACTTTAATATGTCTGAGAGATATCTGAGAAGAAATATCTCTCTCCTCACAGAAGGTACTTTGTGGAGAACACCAGAACTCTGAGGAGTCAGTCATCAGCACACAGGTAGTAATTAATATTAATAAATGGGATGAGATCCCAGGAAAGCCTGAGTGATTTAGAACAATGCTTTGGCAGCACCAATATTTAATGGTGCATGAAGAAAAGACTGTAAGGAACACAATTTTTAAAAAAAAATTGTAGTGATTAAATTTGTTCCTTGACAGTTTTACACATGTACAGCATGTAATAGTCACCATCACCCCTACCCACTCCCGTCCCTCATCTTCTGCTCACATTCCTGTTTTGTGGGTTTGTGCTCACCAGGTTTAATTAGGTCTGTCCGTGTTACCGTGGGTTTGGAGCTATCTGATGGAGTCTGTTAGAGTCAGTAGTACACACCTGAGGACAATGGATTCTGTCTCCCAGAACCTATCAGTAGTGAATAGTTCAGCAATAAGGAGTTGGGCCCCATGGGTAGGGACCTGCTCTTTCCTTGAGCACTTGGTGATGGGCCCAGTGCAGTCCATTGCTGCTGTGAGCTCCTGATTTGCAATGGTTATATTCTGTTTGGAGAATTCCATTCCTCAGCCTTTCACTCTCTCTTCTGCCTCTTATGTTCTTCCCATTCTATCTCTTGCAATATTCCTTGGGCTGCAGGGGAGGTAGTGTAGATGTCTTGATCATTACTTATTCTTAGCATACAGGGAAGCTATGAATCTCTAAATTAGTCACTATACATGCAAGGAAAAGCTTGTTCTGATTAAAAGAAATAATTAGAGGTTTCTAACTAGGAATAAAGTCACCAAATGACCCAGCTACAGGTGTCTGGGCACACACCCAAAAGACTATGTGTCATACTTTGGAAATATCGTATAGCTGTATGTATTCCTTTTCTATTCACACTCACTATGACGTGGAAGCCCTGATGTCAGTCAGCTATTAGATGATAGTGAAAATGTCCGACCTGGACACAGTAGAATTTTATTCAAGTGTATGGGGAAAAATGCCATCATGAAATTTGCAGATGAATGAATAAAAATCGTAAGTAAGATAACATAGGCAGGCCCAGAAACACAATTCTACATGTTTCTTTCACATGTGGATTCTAGTCTCAACTCTTCAGGTCTTTTGTTTGATGTGGAGTACATGTGGAAGCCAGGGCACTAAGGACATGCAGGAGATGGCCTCAGGGAGGGATGACAGAATTCCGCAAAGGAGGAGGAGTGCTAAGAAGAATGGAGGGGCTGGAGCGAGGGGGACTGGGGAGACAAAGGTGGAGAGGTGGAGAAAGACTATTTATAATAAAGTGGCATACAAAAACTACATAGAGACGTGCCTATATTTCTATAAATAAAAATGTGAGAGATTGGAAGGGACCACATGACGAGATAACACTACTTCCAAAAATAGGATATCACTAAACAAAGCTCCCAGTGTGAGATATCTCCTCAGGACTCTGTCAGGGTGGCTCTTGAGCCGCCTAAGCCAGAAGAGACTCCTGTCAGTCTTCGTGGTTGCCTGCCAGAGCTAGAGGAGAAAGCACTCGTACTTGAGACATCACACACTGTTTGCAACATATAGAGCTGGAGCTGGGTTGGACCTTTCCTCTCCGCTGCAGAGATTTCAAAGTATTGGGAGAGAGGTGTTATATGGTCTCCCAGGGGATAAAAGGCATAAATGGTCTGACTCCATTTATAACCCTTCAAGCAAACAATAGACAAAACCAATCGAACAAAGACACAAAACCTCAAGTTGCTGGACAAGATGTGATCACCTGTGCAATAGTGGCTTGATTGTTGTGGGAGTAACCAACTAAAATGTGAATGTGTGTGGGGCTTGCTTCATGGGAGGGAAACCCATGCCTGCTATTATAAGCCTTCTGTTGCTGAAGATTATAGGCCTGAGTGGTAACTTATTTTGTTATATAACTATATTGATGTCATGTCAAATGCCTTTTAAGTCTTTATGTTTATATTCTTAGCACAGTGAGTTTTAGCAGTTTGTATTAGTTTGTGTGATTGGGTTTATGTAACAAGCTCAGAATTGTTGGTTAGAGTTGATTCATTTTCCCTCCTAAATAGCATGACATTATATGCATCGACTACAGTGTCCCTTCTCCTATGCACAGCTGTCCCAGTGGTTTCTAGTTAGGGGTGTTGAAAACTGTTGATAAGAACATTTCCATACATGTCTTTCAGTAATCATCTACCTTCATTCTAGTGGGACACGCACCTGCAGTTGAAGGTCATAGAACAGTGCTTGCATGCTCAGCTTCATAGGTTCTATGAATTATGGTCAGAGCCATTTCCTTATTTATTTTCATACCTAGAGAAGACAGACATCTGACTAATTTCTGAGCATCCACAACAAATGGGTGAATGAGAAGTGCCATTGTGTTTCTCTGATGGTGTTTAGTTGGTCAGCTTTTCTTATTTCTATTGACAATTTTTATACCCTCTTTGAAGTTTTTGTTCATAGCCTTTAGCCTTTTTCTTCTCTTGAACTCTCTGCCAGACTGTCTTTCAGATTGTTGGATTCACAAATTGAACATTTCAGTCTTCTGTGACTTAAGATGTGTAGTTTATAGCGAAACAAAATGTATCAAAGAATAATATAAGAGAAGTTGTTTGGATGGTGCTTCATTCACCAAACAAAGATTAGTTGTAGTTTTAAGTACAATTAATAAAATCAACATATTAATGAATGATGGAAACCATAGTTTAATATGTGCTGACTCTATGACATGGAACTGAGCATGTTGTTTAAAAGAAATAAAAACAGTCTTATTTATTACTATAACTGTGAGCCACATAACGGACAAACACAGAAAGAGAACGTGGAATGGTTTAAATTTTCGTGCCAGTTTTACACATTGCCAGTGTTGCAGAAAGCAGATAAACAGCATGATTTAAGTTTTAAAGTAATGAATCAACCCTTGTTGTTCCTAATTTACAAATGATGTTCTTGCATCACAGTTTAATTGTGCCCTAATAAATGACTTGCCATTTTCAAATATTGATTAATTGCATTAAAAATTTCATAATTTTTAGACTTCTTTGTGCAGATTGGTTTAGCTACACAGACTCCAGTTACACATTCTGGGTGGGGCACCCCTAAAATCTAATAAGAGCACTGTTAATGAAACTATTATACAACCCATGCCAATTCTGGGAAGAGATGCAGGAAAGAGTTACCAACCCAGAAAAC
Organism: Sigmodon hispidus; assembly: GCA_004025045.1. Lineage (NCBI taxonomy): Eukaryota > Metazoa > Chordata > Mammalia > Rodentia > Cricetidae > Sigmodon > Sigmodon hispidus. The sequence goes on along the minus strand of PVIH01001124.1, from coordinate 79,167 downwards.
AAAAACAAATCCTCTGCATTTACATTTTACCCTTGTATTTCTTAACGATGAGGAGAAAGAAACAGAAGGAAGGAAGGAGAGAGAAGGAGAGATGGACAGAGATAAGGAGGAGAGAGAGATACAAAGGGAGATAGCAGGAGGGAGGGAGAGAACGAAGGAGTCAGGGATGGGAAGATGGAGAAAGGAGGACAGGAGAGAGGGAGGACGGATGGAGAGGGGAGATGATGAGCAGTCAGAAGCGGGAGGAGGAGAGAAAGGTAGAAGTCAAGGGAAAGGAAGGAGGGAGAAAGGAAATAGAGGAGGGGATGTAGAAGCAAAAATAAAACCCAAACAAAAACATCTTTCTTGCTAATTTCTTCTGGTTCTCTGATATGCGTCACACCGAATTCCTTGCACTGTGGTGGCATCAGATAGCACAGCACTTTGCATTTCTAGCCACATTTACTCCTTATTGTACAAAAACACTTTTAAAAATGGGATAGAACTTTTTAATTTAGGCCTGCCTCCTCATCCTTCTAAGATTCTGCCCACGTTCCGCAGGACTCATTTCTTTTCACTTGTTGCTATCCCTTCAACAAGCACCATCCCCTCCCAGTGAGATCAGCAACACTTTGGAGGGTCGGACATTATAATCCACACTCTCCAGGATTCTGAGATGGGCACTGAGGACCTGAGGGCAGCAGCCTCTGGTTCTGTGGTTTCTGCTCTGCACACATGCTGATCTGGGCTCTGATGGAAACAGCACATGGTCCAAATCAGCAAATTCCCGTTCCTGACTAACCAATGGTTAACTGATAAACAAGTCTCCTATTGTTTCTTTCTCTGTTAGCCTTGGGTCAGAATTTGTTAGATTTCTGGAGATCAAGTAATCCATGTAACTCAAGTATTTATTTCTCTTTTCCATGCCTTCATCTCTTCTTCCTAGTGCTCAGGGCCGCTTGAATTCAGCAGACACTGGCTTGAACATTCTCACTCTCACACAGCAGCAGTGACTTGGGACAGTCAAGATTTTCAAAGAAGCTGAGGCGCACAGAGGCTCTTTGTGGTAGGAAGGAGTATACATTCTGTAGAAGATATACACAGTGCTGTCATAAGGCTCTCACAGAAGTCAATAGAGGATAAAAATACCATCATATTGTTTTCCTCAGTATCTTAGTAAACACTTATTAGACTATTAATTCTTAAAGATAGTGAGAGCAGAAATGCCACATGAAGGACAAGTTTGAGGATTAGAAATCTGAAACACAGCTTTTCCAGATAACACAGTATGTGAATTATAGAACAGGAAATAGAATTAAGATCCCTCCCTCCTTTAAGAAATGAAGCCATTTCAGCAGGTGGCTTTCTGTCTGATTAGACTGCAAACTGTCATCATCAGGTGATACCTGAAGTCCATGCTATTAGAGGCAGGGATAGCTCAGACTGAAGGTCAAAGAGATACCCTGTGATGATGGCCCCTGAACCTCAAAGATCTCAAGAATAGGAACCAGATGATTTAAGTCACTTTCTATATAGATCATCATTTAACTTCACGAGGATGTCCATGTCACTGTTAGTGGTTGGCAGCTAGTCACAGCTAATTACTATGAGGTGTAGATATTATTTCTGCTGTGGGCATATTTATTAAGATTTTGCTTGAGAATGCCTTTGTACTCATCTCTACATAATTTTCTTCCCTAAAAGAAACAGAATGGTATCCTAGTATCAGGAAACCAAGTTTTTGATGTCCTAGTACAAGTTTGCACAGAGTTGTGCATTTATATGAAATTAAATCCCGAATCTAGCTATCATTTTACATTAGGACATCATATAGTATGGGTACTGAATGGACTGATGATGGGAAGAGACAGGGTATTAAAGACTGTGGATACTTCATTATTTGATAGCTGAGTGAGATTCAGCTGAAAGTTGACTGAAGATCACCAATATAAACATTTTTAGATTTTTGGTGCTATGGAAATGATGAGATCATTTCCAGGAACTAACTTTTACTGCTGGCATACATACTCATTGGTATCTTAATTATTTATTAAGATATAGATTTTAAATGAGTATGTTTTATTTCTCTGAACTAATGTACAGTCCCTTCTGCCCTTTTAAGCTGATGCTTGGGTTAGTTAATTTCTAAATAGTCACCCAGAGGATGAACTAATAGCAGCTTGAGTAACTTATTATACATACTGGTGAGTACACACCTGCTATTTTATTTTATTTATTTTATTTTTTTAAAAAAATTTTTAAACACTTTAATTTATTTATTTATTTTGCCTTGGTGTTTGCCTGGAACTAGAACTACAGACAGTTGTTAGCTGCCATGTGGGTGGTGCTGGGAATTGAACCCGGGTCCTCTGGAAGAGCAGACGGTGCTCTTAACCGCTGAGCCATCTCTCCAGCCCCCATACCCGCTATTTTAAACAGCACTTCCTAGGTATCAGGCAATGGATTAAGTACTGACTGTAGTTTTCATCACATTCATTCTAGTGCGGCCACTGGCATTGACCACTCCCATCTGTCACTCTACTTCTTGTCAAACCCACTTATAGTTTATTAGACTCTTGGCTTGACATCAGGAAGAGGAGAAGACCAATGACATTCTGGTTCAGAAGCCTGGTAGACAGAGGCTTACTAAACCAATCAATGCGGCCAGATGAGGCCAGTCCTAGCTCTTACACCACCCAGTTTGTGGTCTTATTATTACTATTATTATTATTATTGTTTGTTTGTTTTCTTCTTTCAAGACAGGGCTTCTCTGTGTAGCCTTGGCTGTCCTGGAAGTTGATTTATAGACTGTGCTGGCCTTGGACTCAGATCTCTACTCCGCAGTGCTGGGATTGAAGGTGTGCACCACCACTGCTGGGGCATGATCTAGTATTCATAATGGCTACCATCTAATTTTTCCTTCTTCATTCCTGTCAGGTTATCTGTTACTCACAGAGTAGTACTTATAAAGGCCACTGACACTGAGCTCTGGCACAATAATTAGGTGGGAAAATAACCTTGGTTGTTAGGCACTTCATCAGAGTCAGACTTTCTAAGAGAAGTATTTTGTTGTACAGTGTCTGTCCTCATCATTGAAACTGTTGGCAGTTCTCGAGTGTTCTGGAACAAAGGCAGAAGTCAGCAGGACTTGTTAAAAGAAAGCAAATAGTGGAGGTGTTTTCCTTATGCCCCATCACTGCTTATTAATCTCTTCCTGTCAAATGTTAACTCAAAAAAATAACAAGCCAGCATATTAATGGAAAAAGGGTCAGAAACTTTAAAAACTGAACATTTAAACTGCTGGTAGACGTTTTCTTATTGGAATAATCAACTGTCCTGTGACTATAACCAATATCTTACTGTCATTTTTCTCTGATACCCTTTACTTCTGGGGGTTTTCTGGCTAGGGGTTATTTTGAAAAAAAAAATGGCTAAATTTAGATTTTGCTAAACCAGGATCATAGTCCTCCAATCTCTTTATCAATGAATTAATTCCCTAATAGATTTATAATGTATGCCATCATGGGAAGGTGGGACCTGGCAGGAGGAGCTAAGTTCCTGAGAGTGTGACATTGAGGCATTTATCTTGCCATGACCCCCTGCTGTCTCTCTCTGATTCCAGGTCACCACACTATCTCAGAATGAGCAGTGCTCACTAGACCCTTCTCCTGACATTCTGCCCTGCTTCAACCCAAAGCGATGGATATTGCTGACCCTGTACTGAAACTTTTGAGAAAAGGAATCAAGATAGACCTTTCTTCTCTTTAATCTTTGACTTGATTGTCTCAATTACTTATCATAACAACAGGAAACTGACTGACCCTTAGGCAAAGAAATTTGTGTTATATTTATTTACTCATGTATTGATTTACTTCCTAGGGGTGTGCATATGTGCCGTGATGCTTGTGTGGAGGTCAGAGAACAATTTTCTGGAGTCAGTTCTCTCCTATCTTCCGCCATGTGGGTTCTGGAGATGAACCTCACGTCATCTCAGAAACAAATGTTTTCCCTCTCGGAACCCTGTCTGATCAAACTTTTGTAATGATCTTTGTGCATGATAAAGGAGTCTTGTGTAATGAAAATTTTTATGATTAAACCATGAGAAGGCTGGTTGGACACCCAAAGAGATGGCAGCATATCCAGGACTCACTGATTTTTTGATTGTCCACGGAGTGTCCATTTAGCAGCAACTGTGTCTAGATGAGTTTCTTAAAGAAGGGATCCATAATACTGAGCTCACCAAGAATCTCTCCATCAAATATTCTATTCATTCTGTTCTATGCATACATCCATTTGAGTTTTCTCTAGAGTTCTCTTACTTCACATTCTAATCTCCTTTGTAGTTCATGATTGAGCAAGTCAACTTGCTTTCGACTTCGCAGGAGCTTATGTATATATGTATATATTTACCACAGGCTACTTTTTTCTTCCCACAAAGTGAAATAGCAAGTGCATTTTAAAGTTCTGCTTAAGTGCAATGCTGTCCTCCATCAGTGGGCATGAAAGTTAACTCAGTCTTGGGATAAGATCATGATTGTGCCCTGGTGTTTATTCCAAGGGATAAAACTGCTTCTAACATTTCTTATAGATGAGTGTTGGAAATAATGCATTAGGCAGATGCGTAGCTGCATGCCAACTACTAGAGGCAATGTTAATCTGCTATAGTAAATATATTATGGCCACTGAAATATGTTTAAACTTTTAGTGATGCCTGTCATATACAATAATATACTTGATTTTTGCAGGTGACAGATAGGAATTAAGAAGAAATGTTCTTCCCAGCATTTATTAAATCTTTGAAATAATATTAGTTCCCATTATTTCATCTGAATAGATTGCTATTTTTGATTTTCAATCTTGGTCAAGTTGAAAGTAAGTTCTACTGCTGGGAGACCAACTCTTTGTCGTATCCCATGATGACCTTTACATTGCATGAATGGTTAAAACTGTTCTACGAACTGGTGAACCTTAAGCATAATTCTGGTGCCTTAAGGTAGCACATCACCATCAGCATAATAATGATGATCATCACCACCATCATTACTTTGGTCATTTAGAAACAACTCATCACTACACTTGGATCAGATCTAAGTGATTTTGTTAAGATATTCTAGTCCCAGGTCATGAAAGAGTCTCTCCTTATCAACAAAAATCTCCACTTCTGGTGTACATTCTGACCACTACCTCCTATTTAGTCCAGTACTCTCATGGTCCTTTTGGACCCACATTCTTTTGGTTCTACCATTAAATTTTATTTTACAAAATACTTACTTCACAATATTAAGTGTTAACATATGAGTTATGGGTAGGTAACACAAAACTTCAGGCCATGTGTGTCTATACTTTCTAGTTGAGCCACACTGAGACTCCATCCTACCCATAGGTTTACTAGTCAATGGGAAGGTCAGTGTGGATCTTATGTGACCAAATATTTAACCTCAGCATACAAAAATGGTCTCTTGTCGAGTATCACATTATAGCACATTAAGGACTATTATCACCACACTGACTCTAGCAATGATATTCCTGTCAGCTTCTGATCAGCTTATGGTCCACCTTCATTCAGGATTCTGTCAATCAAGGCAACTTCTTATGAATATGTATTGCATACTAGCTGTCTTAGACTGTACTGTATAGAAGTAGAAGTTATGAAGGAGCCATGTGGAAATGTTTTGTTTAGAAGACTGTCAGGGGGCTGGAGAGATGGCTCAGCCATTAAAGTCTAGGCTCGCAACCAAAACTATAAGAAGACAGTAAGGACATAGGATGTGAGAAACAAGGGAAAAAATGCAATAGATGTTCAATATTAATGAGTTCCAAAGAAGTTAACTATCTTAGTCCCTGAGGAACTCAAAAAATAATACAGACCATGTTTCAAAGTGTCCTGATTAGGGCATGGGGATTGGATGCTTACCCTGCAGCAAATGGATGATGATAGTGCTACGCTTGTAGTGACGTGAATTCTGGTACTTCTGGATCACAGTACAGACAGATATAAGAGATTCTCATAGCAGAGGAAATGGAGGCTCTGAATGAAAGCAGTAAATCTCTCTCTCTCTCTCTCTCTCTCTCTCTCTCTCTCTCTCTCTCTCTCTCTCTCTCTCTGTGTGTGTGTGTGTGTATGTAGTTGGTGAACATTTTGAAGAGATCAGAGCATGGGTAGAGCCTTGATGGTGTCTGTTACTGTTACCTAGTCGTATGCATTTACTGAAATAGTCACATATGACTAGGTAGCATTTCTGGAGAAGACAGAGCATGCTTTCCAGCTTTGCATGTACTCTGTACACCACTTGCAATATCAATAAAGTTTGCTAGCTTCAGAATAAAGTAAGGAATCTATGAGTCATCTGTTTTTTGTGTTTTTTGTTTTTTTATAGTGGGATATTTGTGCTTCTTCCAGTCTGCTATGTGAAACTAGTGTCATTACATGTTGGAGACTAAGATCATAAATCATCCTCATTTGTTCCATGATGATTTGGGTAAAAATAGTATTCTATAAGGCAAAGAGGCAAGGGTGAAGCACAGGGTGTCTTCTGCTTTACTTCTCTTGTCTCCATAGGCTAGTCTTGATAGAGAAATTGACCACTGAGATATAGTCTTTCCCCTTAGGATGATAAATCATTATGTTGCAAATACAGCATTCAAATGATCTCCTCTGTTGTGAGTCTGTCTCTGTTCCACCATCCAGCTCCCAAATAACCACATGAGGACTTCTTATTAATTTTGAAAGCATGGCTGGTAGCTTAGGCTTATTTTCTAACTATCTCTCACAACTTAAGTTAGCCCATATTCTTTAATCTATGTTCTTTTATGTGTCTCAGTTACCTTTATTTTGCAATGCCTCTTCATCTGTGTCTCCTCCTTCTTCCCAGTATCCTCTCTGCTCAGAAATCTTGCCTATCTATTGGCCATTTAGATTTCTATTAAACCAATCAAAACGACACATCCTCACAGTGTACTAAAAGATCATGTCACAACACTCTATTACATGAAAAGTCTTCTTGCAATCTGAAAAGCAATTCTCCAAATATTTTGAATTTTAATTTCAATAGCAACTTTTCTTAGAACAAAGGCATTTCTGTATTTCTCTAAAAATGTGAAAGTGGGAGATTCAACCTATTAGGATGAACAAGAACTTTGAGTATAAATGAGTCATTATTTCTCTTCATGAAATATACTGTTGAGTCTCTGGATTGTGTTCTCGGCAAAAACAAACGGACAGAAGCTGAGATCTTGATGATTGGATGTAATTTGTGCAGATCCACCTTTCATCCGCTTGTGTTTTGATAATTAAATGAGTGTAGAGGCAGGAATTCTAAATGTCATATCTTCATGCTGGAGGAAGGAGGTTTTTGTTCTGAGTTGGCTCAGTGAGAGGTCTCTTGGGTTGAAGGAGAACCATCTGCTACTTCTGTTTTGATTTTCACAGTCGATTGTACACCTTCCTACATAAATATAATCTACACATGGATTCTTAATAAAAAGCCATTCTGTTTATTGAATGGAAATTCAGGACGTGACAGAAAAATGGCCAGCCACATGATCAAAAGAGGGTTTCTCATTTGCTGTAAAGCTCCCTTTCTTGTGGAGAACTTAGCTTTTATTTATTTACAGAGAAATGTAACAGAAATGGTTTTTTCCCATGAATTCAGAAACACAAAACAGAAAATATAAGGAATGCTTTTTAGAAGAAAGTGTTGTCTCATGCAATTTTGCTCTTCTCCTACTTTCTGCCAATGTATAGCAGAGGTGCGCAACAGTGGTATGAAAAAAATCATAATCCAGGAGAAAATTGATTCTCCTGGAACATTAAGCTAAATATCCAAGCTATCAGTCTGAACTTTTATTCTCTCTCTCTAAGTTGTCTAGTTTTATTGACATTATTTAGAACTGAAGCGTAACTCTACATGAGAAAATTAACCTTTTCAAAATAGTTTCTTCTCTCTCTAATCTTGGGTACATATGATCTTTCCAAGTGACTCTGACAGTTCTCAGAAATTCCCACGTACAAGTAAACATGAGTTTATTCTTAGTATATTATATTAACAGCTATTATCATGGGAGAGGAGTCATTTTAATATTAATAAAAATGATTCCACTCACTGCTGGAATAAATTAGTTATTTTTAAAAGTTAGTTCAATGATTGATATTTATAGAATGTTCATTTTTTTAAAAAAATAAACAAGCTACTCTGTGTGGAATCCAGGCATTTTTGACATCCTTGCTTGCCCTTTATAATAAGAACCAAGAAATTATTTTGTGAATCAGATAGAGGCTTAAGTAATAATTCACAATATCAATGCTCTACTGTTCTTTGCTATGTTGAGGCACTTAAAAAAAAATAGAAACAAGCTATAGTACACTATGTGGCACACACAAAAAGAACCCGTATACATTCTTGTGAGTGATGTAAATTAGCATAACTCCTGTGGAAAGCAGTGGAGAAGTTCCTCATAAAGTTAAGGTAAGACTGCCACATAAAATACACTTATCTCAGTCCTGGCTATATATTCAGTGAAACAAGCTTAGCAACAGAGAGAGCTAGGTACCAGCATGCACGATGACACTGTTCACAATAGTCTAACTACAGAACCAGCCTAGGTATCCAACAACAGGTCAATTGATGAAGAAACCATGATTCAAACACACAAGGGAGTTTTAATTAGACATGCATAAGACCAAACTCAAGTGTAGGAGAACAGATGGAAATGGAGGGCATCATATTAAGTGAAGTAAGTCTTTTCTCTCTTATGTATAAACTATATTTGAAAATTAGACAATGTGATGTCACTACATGGATTATTGGGAAGGGGATGCAATGGGAAAAGAAGGCAAAGAGGAAGCAGTTGGGATATAAGTGTTATATATGCACATATGGAAATGTTATATTAATATGAATGACTAGCATGTAATAATAATTATAAATAAATACCCAAATTCCTAAAACAATTGGATTTGAATATTAAAAGGCTCCTGAGGTGATGAGATATTTTCTGGCTTGTTCTAGAGGCTGTAGTTCTGCTTTTGCCATAGATGAGATGTCATTGTTGCTGGTGCCAGGAAACTTATGATGGCTAATCAATACAGTTTCTCAATCGTCAGACTAAGGTTTGATACAGATGCCTAGCTCTGCACTTGGCTTAAATTAACATGGAAATTTCTTGACCCATTTATTTAGTAGTTAATAGAACTGCAGAGTTGGAAAAGTCCATGGAAATGATCTAATCCAGTTCTCTATTTTCTAGAGGTGAAGACCCAAAGCTGGAGTATATGAAAGTTCTCAGTCTTCTCATGGTAGGCTGATGCAAAGGTCACATAGTCAGAGCTTCATGGAGATGTCTTCCAGAAGTTCAATAGACTGTCTTTGAGTTGCTACTCAGTCTGCAGAGTGGTGAGAAATGATGAAAAGGAAGCAAGAGAAAGATGCTGGAGGCTTTTATCTCTGTTGTCTGTGAGCAAGACTCTTTCCTTGGAGCTGCTGACTCTGTGCCCAAGGAAACCCGTGTTCTGTTTCTTAGAAAAATTCCTTGGCCCAGAGCCATTACCACAGGCCTTCTTAGACACCCAAAATGGGCAAGAAATACTTACTTAAAAGAATAGTTGTAATATTTCCATTGAAAAGTCAAGGGTGGTAGGAGGTGAGGGAAAAAGGAGAGGCTTTGAGGGGAAATCCCAGTGCAGATGTAGCAAATCAGAGGCAGATGTAGCTTGAAGATGAGTCTGGCTTCCTAAATACAGCTTCCTGTAAGACACACTCAGCTTCTCTGAGCTTAAGGGGCACTCCTACAACACACCCATTTATTTTATGTCACACACATACACATATCACATATACATAATGTTAAATTTACATATAATATGCATTTAAAAATAACATTTTTTGTTTACTTATGCATAGTCTGTTGTGCGTCTCTGTATGTTTGCAGGTATACAGGCCATGACACACAGGTAGAGGTCAGAGGACATCTTGCAGAGATGCTTCTGTTTTTCTACCATTAAGTGGCAGAGACTGAACTCAAATCATCTGGCTTGAACCTTTACCCACTGAGCCATGTTCCTGGCTGGTAACAATATTTTAGTCTACTTTTAAGTACTACTGAACATCACTGCTCAGACTCAGTTGCCTCTGTAAAACCTTTATTTTGAAATCAGTGAGGTATCTCAAAGCAAACATGTTAAAAACAAATGTCTAGTCTCTGAAACCTGTTCTTCTCAGTGTCTTCCTAAATCCAAGGAACAACAACTCCATCCTTCTAGCTGCTTAGACTAGAAACCTCATGTTCAGCTTTAAATTCAATATTTTTCTTCACAGTGCATTGCATTTCTAAAGTGTAACCTAATTACTTCCTATGCCATTACTTTAAGATCTTGACTGTTCTATTTACTATAAAATCAGGATAAGGAATATCAAGAGAGATCTCAGGAAACTACATATTTGGCAGGCATCTAACCTTGCCTCCTATTGTAGATTATGTCCAGCAATGAGCATGAAGATCAAGCTTTTCTATGAATTTTCATACCTTCATACAAGGATCCCAAAGTAAAAATCTGGGAAGGCATATATCTTAAAAATCTTCCAGATTTTTTACCATATAACCCAGTAAATGTGTTTAACAACTTTAGGCCTTCAAAGTCGAGAGCTGTAGGGGCAGGAAGCCAAATTCTTCAATGAGTCATCAAGAACGATATTAAGCAGTGAAAATCCTAACTTTAATCCTTTGATTTCCACCATGTTTTACTCTATATGTAAGAAAGCAGATCAAGCAAGTCATAAAGAGCAAACAAGTAAGCAGTACTGCTCCATGGCTTCTGCATCAGCTTCTGCCTCCAGGTTCCTGCCTTGAGTTTGTTCCATGCTAGGCTGGGATAAGAAACTGGGAGCTGAAATAAACCCTTTCCTCTCCAAGTTGTGTTTGGTTATGGTGTTCTATCACAGCAACAGTTTATTGATTTAGGAATTTACGTTTCTTCTAGAAGAATGATGTCTCAGCCTTTATATAATGCCACCTTTAAGAGAGGCTCATTTATATCTTCAGAAAGTTGCTCTGGCCTTTGTTTCTTGCCCTGTTACAGTGAGAGACACCATATTTACTTTCCCTTCAGAAACATATAGAAAGGTCCCATAAAACACATGAAATAGTTTTGAAGTTACTGATGACAGCTAACAGTGACCATGCTCTTTGAGACATAAGAAGTGAACACAGTGACACCCTATGCTTTCCCAAGTCACTGTTAGAGAGAGTTTTCAGGTATGACACTAGGGAGTGGGACAAGGACACAGGCAGGCAAACTTCCTGAGCTCAAACAGAGAATCCAACAGTTAAGGCAGATTAAAGAAACTAGAATCCACAGGATGAATGGCCCAAGAGGAAAGAGCTTCACACAGAAGCTCTGTGGAGATACACTGAAGGTCTCCTTTGAGTACTCCTTAGAGTATCAAAGTGCATGTATATACTGAAGAAAGACATATCCCAAGGAGGATCAAGACTAACACCCAGTGCTCACATAAAATGTAGGAGCGTGTCTAAATATTCTAAGCAAGCTGAAACTGCTCATAATTGTTAGGAATCTGGGCATCATTCGGGGTGACTTTACCTTAGTAGTGAACAGGTACTCCTACTTTGACACTGCTGTGGACCTCTGGTAGAGAGTAAATGGGATCAAGTGGGTATCTAGGAACTTAATTACCTACCAGAATGATATTAATTTTTTATGAATTCAAAACCATTCACCACCTAATTTGAGAAGATGTGAATGTCTTGCATCTAAAGATTTTTAGGCATTAAAAACATTTTTTTTTTTAAAAAAAATAGTAATGTTTAGGAGAAGAAAATTGAATCGGAACAGTGGTGGCATATTCATTTAATCTGGCATTTGGGAGCAGAGGTAGGTGGATCTCTGAGTTTGAGGCCAGCCTTGCTTACAGAGTTCTAGGTCAGTCAGGTCTACACAGAGAAACCCTGTCACAAAACTAACAAAAGAAACAAAAGAAGCAGAAGACAACTGAATCAATAAAAACCAACGTAAATGACACAGGTGTTAAAATTGACAAAGAAAGACATGGAAACAATTATATCTGTGTTTTGTATAAGGAGGAGAAATGTGAAAATCTGAACCAAACTTCTAGACAGGAAACTAAAGCTTCTGAGAAAAATAACTCAAATTTACAAAACCCATACATTGTTATAAGAAAGATCAGTGTGTGGAACTCCAATAATCTTAAAACTGTTAAAAACCATCAGAGACCATGTGAAGTGTAAACAGATTTCAGGGATTGCAGCATGAGTAATTTGTGATCTAAATACAAGGAGTTGTGTAGAAACATGTATGAAGCAATATTAACTTCAAACTACCCTAAGTTGAAGAGTCCTACCCAAACTGAGGGCTACTCAGCGATTCAAGAAATTTCAGTAAACTTCAAGAAAAATAGGTATGAGAAGACACTATAGTCAAATTGTTCAAAATCAGCAATAAATGAAATTTCAGAAAACATCTAAAGGATAAAAGACATATTACACACAGAAGAGATGAGAGATGACATCAGAGGTCTCATAAATGAACATCTTTAAGTTCCTGAAAAAATAAATTGACAATCTCCCATTCTCCAGGTGGATAAGTGTTGTTCATAGAAAAGGCGAAGCAAGAGGTAGGACCGAACCCACTTTTTCCCAGCAGACCTATAGTGTACTGGGCTTACTGGCTCTGAAGCCCGTGTTGTCTTGGGTCTGGGAATAAGTGTTTCTTCAGTTATTCTAAATCTTTGTCACCATTTCTTCTCTAAACAACTCCGTAGATCAATGGGTGATCACATTTATTTCAGTGGGTTCTTGGGATGTCTTTATTTATTTTGACATTATAGGTTAATTATAATATTTTTCTCTTTCCCTTTCTCCCTCCAGGCCCTCCAATATACCTCAACCTACTCTCCTTCAAATTCACAGCCTTTTTTGTTTAGCTAATTGTTATTGCATATATATATATAAATATACACATGTATTTGTATATATATACACATATACATACATATATATTTGTATATACATATATATTCATAACCTGCTGAGTTCATATAACAATACTTCTGTGTATGTTTTCAGGACTGAGCACTTGGTATGTTTTTCCCCGGGGGAGGACCACCTTTCTCTGAGCTTTTTTTCAGTTGCTTATATTCTTTGTGTAGGGCTGAGGCCTCGTTTGATATTCCCTTTCCCCGTTTGTGTTTGTTTTTGGACAGTCATGTTATGAGAATTTGTGGGTATAGTTTCTGATGTGAGTAGAAAATACAGTCTCACTGTAAACTCCCCATCCTCTGGCTCTTATTATATAAGTCTGCTCTTTCTACAATATTTTTCAATAGGCTTAGGTGGAAGGGTATTTTGTAGATGTATCTATAGAGACTGAATGGTCTCTATCTGCTGCAAAGAGAAGTTTTCTTGATGAGGCCGGTGAAGACTATAGTTATCTATAGGTATAAGGACATGTTTATAGATTGTTGTTAGAGATTATGCTGTTTTTAGTAAATTAGTGGTTTAGATTCTTTCTCAATAGTCATGGTTTCACTAGCATTGAGTATTTAGGTAGGTTTCTTGTATCAGGCACAGTACCCTTCTTGTTGAGTAGGCCTTAAATTCACTTGGAAATCTGTTGGTTACTGCTGAGGCATGTGAGCCACTATTACATCTGCAAGGTTATTGTGCCAGGCTGGTTGTTGATGTCACAGCTGGGTAGGAATGGTGATTGATTCCTTCCTCTGAAATCTCGCTTGCAGTCTTCTGCTATCCTGTAAACTAGTCCTTTTGGCAGGGGCATTAAGGTCAGTTACAGCTCAGTGGGCTCTGGGCCCTGTTTTTGGGGTGCATACTGGCTTCATTTAGGGCCAAACTCTATCACTTCTCCATCATTTTAGTTAAAAATGTCTTCATTGGGTTTCTATCTGTGTGATAGAACACCATGATCAAAAACAATTTGGAGAGGAAAGGGTTTATTTCAGCTCACAGTTCCCTATCCAGGCCTATCATGGAATAAATTCAGGACAAGAACCTGATGCAGAAACCATGGAGAATTGTTGCTTGCTTGTTTCTTCTTCATTACTTTCTTGGTTTGCTTTATTGTAGAACCTAGGACCACCAGCCCAGGAGTAGCCCTGCCCACAATGAGTTGCTCCCCATATCCACACCCTGCATCAATCATCAAACAAGAAAATGCAGGCCAGGCTTGCCCATAGGCCAGTTTAGAGATTGTATTTTCCTGATTGAAATTCCGTCTTCCAAAATGACTCTAGTTTATGTCAAGTTGACTCAAAAACCTAGTTAGCACCATATTCAGTTCAAAGAACTTCTTGCTGACCTCTGCTAAGGCCGAGATTCTCCAGATTCTTATCTTGTCATTCTTATTTCAAACAAAGGGGAAGAGACCAAAGCCATCACTGAGTGAAATGGCAGAATGTGGCATATCCTAATCTTGGTGTAGGCAAACAACGTTTTGTTGAATGAGAATGAACATATTCAAAGCATAATTTATTTCATGAGGCAGATACAGAAGTAGTTAAGGTAAGCCTAATGCTTATAGAACACATCTTTGAAGCTGTAGAAAATGATTATCATGTGACCAAGATCTGCTCATGAGAAATTAACACAATGGTATTTACTAAGAGTCTGTGTTTGGGCTCTGAGTTACTCTTAGCTCTCACTAACTTTTGGTTAGTGGCACAAATGGGGAGGTTGATTACATTTCTGGAAGAAGTAATGGTACTTTTGGAGAAGTTAAGGCCTTCTTGGTTGAAATATTTAACATGAAAAATCTCAGTAGTTCACACATTTTACAAAGTGACACAATTTTAAAAAGTGATCAAATTCTATTAAATTATATGGTTTCACCTACAATTTCTTAAAAAAATTCTTCGGGGATTTTATGCAATTGTGACATGAATTGACCTTTAGCTACTTGGCATTACAAAATCAATTTTAAAAGAACAGTTATCATTTAATACTGTTTTTTCTTTCAAAGCAGGTCTTGTCATATAGCCTAGGCTATGTTGGCCTAGAAATTACACTAGTCCTGCTTTGGTCCCCTGAGCACTGGAATTACAGGTAAATGGCACTGCCTAATCTCACTAAATACTTTAAAAATTATAATAAATTATGGATATTATGCAACCATAAATTGTCTTAATCTTAAATATTTGACTTTGTCAGGGATTCTTGTAGGCAAATAGGCTGTCTTTTCCATCAATAACCAGTAAGATTACGGAATCTGTAGTATTGTGGGGGTGTAAGGAATTCTGGGTGTCAATCTGAATGCCTTCTCTTCTGACTTAGGTCTAATGTCTTGAATTATATGAACATGTCATACATAGAGCTGTGGAAAATTTCACACATCAGGAGATGGCAGCAACATATACTTTTGAAAGACAGGAGGAGGAGGTAAGGAGGAAGGGGGAGGAGGAGGAGGAGAAATGGTTACATTAAGTACAATTTAGAGAAAACACACTCCAATGTTAGTGTAAGAAAATGCATCTACACAGACCCTGAGATTCCAAATCAATCACATTACATAATTTGGCCATACTGACAAAATCATGAGTTATCTTACATTGTGATTTCATAGCCTGGAAAGGGTAAGCACAGCTTTGTTAACCAATGGAATGATATGGATAAAAGTGTGGTAGGGCAAAATATAAATGGACAAATCTCTCCCGCCCACCTGTACCTGAGTAACCACTCAGAAGCCTATATGAATTATAAATGTTTGGCCAATGGCTCAGGCTTGTTACTAGCTAGCTCTTACATTTAAATTAACTCATTTCTATTCATCTGTGCAGCACCACATGGCTGGGGCTTACTGGTTCTTTCACATCTTGCTTCTTGGGTGGCTCACGCATCTGCCCTGATTCTACTCTTTTTCATCTTCTTCTTCAGTTTGCATGTCCGGCCTAACCTTATTCTGCCTGGCTATTGGCCAAACAGCTTTATTTATCAACCACTGAGGGCAACAGATATACACAACATACAGAAAGACCATCCCACAGCAGAAAAAAAGTACTTTAAGAAAAAAAAAAAAGAGTAAAACTGGTGTGGAATAAACTCAGGTCAGATTTCTGGTTAATCACAAGCATAGCATTTTCACATTCTCTCAAAGAATGAAGTCAGTAACACCAATCATCTGTAGAAGAAAATGGGAACTCTATTTGGGGATCAAAGTGTTAACAAGAAGTTGAACAGTGCTCAGCCTCAGGAGAAAGAAGCTGGAACATGGCTGACTACATCATCTATATCATCCTACAGAATGGGTGGCATAGAGGAATGTATCCGTTATCTGTCAGAATGTTAAAGTACATCCTACTTTAAAGAAGCATTGTGCTTCTTTCTGTGATGCTGGATCTTGGTCATCAAATTGACATCTGGGAAGAGGGAATTTCAGCTGAGGAATCATCTCCATCAGATTGGCCTGTGGACACATCTGTGAGACCTTTTCTCAAATGAAGATCCATATGGGAGGGTCCAGCTCACAGATGTTGTATGAGAAAGCTAGATGATGGTCATGAGTTCAATTGAAGAGGCACCACCAGCCTTCTACCGTGGTTCCCATTTGGCTCCTGCCCTGGCTTCCTCAATGGTGGTAAGTATAAGCTAAATAAACACTTTTCACCCCAACTTGTTTTTCATCAGGGCTTTTTGCTTTTTTAATAATTGTAATAGAAAAGAAAATTAGAACACTTTTCTACCTTAGAGAAGAGAAATACAGACAAGAAGCTGTACTCTCATTTTTTCAATGAAAGCTATTAAAAACTTAACCTTTTGTTACTTTTTTCATTATTTTCATAACTGTAGGAAATACATTTTAAGCAATAATTTAGAGAGTGTGGGCATAGAGATGGGGGTGATTACAAACTATAGAAGACTTTTAAGTGAGACTACTATGTACGCCAAAGAATGGATGCAATACATATATAAGTATACACACACAGAGAGACATACATATACATAAACACACGTAGGGAATCAAGTGGATTTTGCTTCAATAACCTCAGAGTTTATGCTTAACCATGACACAGTATTTCCCTGAAACAACAACAGGATCAAAAATGAAAATTTCATGGCTCCTAAGTTATTCCTAGGTAATTATATTACTGATCTGAATTCTAATTGTATAAATATCTGGACTTGTATTTCTCTGAATTAAGTTTATAGTTAAATCATCAAAGGACCATGTGAAAATGCAGCTTCTAATTCATTTCACATGAGAATCCACAGTTCTAACAAGTTCCCAAATGGTGCAAATGTGGAAACTAAATTATCATTTGCAAGTGAATTGGAGATTGCTTCTTTATTAGGGATGGGCCTATGCGTCCACTTCTTCTTCCAGCTCTAGGATGCAGACCTGTGCAGGCCCTGTGCATGCTGCTTCAGTCTCTGTGAGTCCTTAGGAATTTCGATCATGTTGATTTAGAGCGCCATCCCCTCTGGCTTCTAGTCTCTTCTTCCACAGGATTTCCTGAGCCCTGGGGGCCCTGCGGGGGTGGGGGGGGGATTTGATGAAGACATCTTGTTTAAGGCTGAGTTTTCCAAAGTATCTCTCTCTCTTTCTCAGTGTGTGTGTGTGTGTGTGTGTGTGTGTGTGTGTGTGTGTGTAGTGTCTGGCTGTGATCTTTGAATTTGTTTCCATCTGGTGCAAGAGGAAAGTTCTCTGATGATGAATGAGCAAGGCACTCTTCTGTAAGTAGAACAAATGTTTTATCACTACTCTGTTGTAGTTCTTGTTTATAATAGTAGTATTTGGTTTTACCCTAGGTCTCTGGGCTGTCTAGTCTCAGGTTCTTTTTCACCCAAGCTGTGTCAGATATGGGTTCTTCTTGTGAAACAGGCCTTAAGGAAAATCAGATATTGGTTGATCACTCCTACTAGCATATTGTGCATGCAGGACACCATTGTAGGTCAGAGCTTTTGTAGCTAGCTTGGTGTTTATATTTTTCTTTTGGTATCATGAGGATTACTTTCCTTTATCAAAGACATTAGAATATAGGAGTGACAGCTCCATGTAGGTCACCCCTATGTAGGCATCATCTGGACTTATTTATGAGTTCTGTAGGTGTTGTCTTTAACAACGGGACCTTGTAGCCAGTTGGTAGAGAGTAACCTATAGACTTGACAACAACCTGTTTAGGAATTCCCATGGGACCCTATTGGCCAACAACTCAATTAGATTAAATCCAATCTTGGTATAAAGAGCATCATTTGGTGGCAAGAGATAGCCAATTGGGGGTTCTATTGTTAGTATTCTGCATGTGAAGGATGGAACACGCAGACACACTGCCAGAAAGCCATGTTGAGTTTATTGGGGGAACAGGTAGGGGAAGGAGAGAGAGAAAGAGAGATAGAGAGGAGGAGGAGGAGGGCAGAGGGATCAGAGAAAGAGTGTCTGCCGCTCTTTAAAGGGTAACCATGTAGACACACCCCAGGTATGGCATGGCATGCCCTGGCAGAGCACCTCTGCAGGTAGGGGATGACTGCAACATGGCGCACGGCCATGATTAGGAGGCACACACTAACAGATTCACACTTTTTTGCCTACATGTATAACTGTGTAAGGGTACCAGATCTTAGAATTAGGACAGTTGTTAGCTGCCATGTGAATGCTGGGAATCAAACTCAGGTCCCTTGGAAGAACAGTGTTCTTATCCTCTCAGCCATCTCTTTAGCCCTTTAGAGGTGGGTTAAAATGGCTTTTTTGGAGTGAAGGCATCTGCATTGCAGTGGAACATTTCACCCCCCCTCCCCCTTGGCTGCGGCAACAGCTGCAGTGGCCGGTGGCTGCTGAGGGTGAAGTCTGGAGGTGCTGGTGGCTGGCTTATTGGCACGTGAGCATCTCTCTCTTTGGCTGGTTTATTGGGCCATACTTTTTTCCACAGTGCACTGCTATGGGCTGTGTCCCTTTGTGTAGATCTAAGGCACCGAGCAAAAATTTGATGAACTTTATTTAGGATAAATACAGCTGTTTGTAAAGTAGGGTTGGAAGTAGGTGAGCAGTTGAATTTGGAATGCAGAAGTTTTAGGGAGAATGTGGAAGGTGGAAGGAGAGCAGAAAAAGGAGGTAGAGAAGCAGAGAGGAAAACGTCTTCTATTTGGTCATACACTTGCTTGGAAAGTTAGCTGTCACAAAATATAGTAATCTAGGGGATTAAAAATGGATAAACTTGGTGAGGTTGCTGGCATGTTCTCTGTTACTGAAGCTCAGAGGGAGATTTTGAGCTAGCTAGATTTGAGTCTCAAGGAAGTGAAAGCACTCTAGAATACCGTCAGTTTCTAGGGTGATCTGCTGGGACATTGCTCTAGCTATACACCATAGCTATACGCTAAATCACTTTCAGACATTCGTCAATGGTAGGGAGAGGGTTCCAGGACATAATCCCAATCCACACTGCAACACTGTGAAGACTCATCAGGTATACAGTATGCGCCATGCACTATCTCAGGTTTGCTGGCAAAGCCTCGAGAATAGGTGCCTGGAATATCTCTGCAAGCGAGTCCCGTGGAGAAGCTTCAGTAGCAGAGAATGCCAGGAATGAGGGAACACTTACCCATTGGGTCTGGTGATGTGCGAATGTACGCTGCGACCGAGCAAATGGAAGGGCAAATCCTGGCAGTGACTCTTGGATGAGACTTTCTTAGATTATGTGCACCTAAGTCTAAGAAGAGGCCTTCTGGGTTTTGGAACCAATGGTAGGATATTGTGTGTGGAAGGATAAAACATGCTGACATGCTGCCAGGAAGCCATGTTGAGTTTCTTGGGGGAAACAGGTGGGAGAGAGAGAGAGAGAGAGAGAGAGAGAGAGAGAGAGAGAGAGAGGAGGGAAAAGGGAGTAGAGAAAGAGAGTGTCTGCCACGTGGCTGGGGCTCTTTAAAGGATGACCATATAGACACGCCCCAGGCGTGGCTTGGTGTACCCCATCGGAGCATTTCTGCAGGCAGGGGCGTGGCCACACCATGGTGCACAATCATGATTAGGAGGCACACACAGCCATCTATTTCCCTCATTATTTAGTGATTTCATTTAGATCCCCTTCATATATGTATATATTTAGGAAGCGTCTACTGTATTAGGTTTCCATACTGCCCCTCAAATGGGTCTTAATTTTAGCTGTCTCTCCATATTCCCTCTACTCATACCCCTTTTCCCTCCCTTTCCCCCACTTGCTTCATCCCCCTTCTCAGTAGCCATCATCTTTGTTTTATTTTATTTTTCTAGGGAAGTCTGTCAGCCCGTCCCCACTGTTATTTTATACCTAACCTCTATGGTTCTATGGGTTATAGCTTGGTTATCACAGGCATAACAGCTAATATCCTTACATAAGTGAGTACAAACTACATTTGCCTTTGTGGGTCTGAGCTATCTTACTCAGAATGACTTTTTCTAGTTTTATCCACTTTACAGCAAATTTCATTTTTTTAATGGCTAATTAATGCTCCATGTGTTAATCCCCCCCCCATTCTGTTGAGGCACACCAAGGCTTTTTTTTCCCCATTTTTTGGGTATAGAACAGTGATGTATGAACATGATTGAGCAAATGTCGCTGTAGTATGATGAAATATTCTTTGGCTATATGCCCGAGAGTAATAGCTGGATCTTGGGATAGATCAATTCCCAACTTTCTGAGGAACCACCACACTGATTTCTATAGTGGTTGTACATGTTTCCAGTCCCACCAGCGGTGGAAGTGTTCCCCTTGCTCCATATCCTTACTGCATGGGCTGTCACTTGATTTTAGACATTCTGACAGGCATAAGACAAAATCTCAAAGTAGTTTTGTTTTGAATTTCTCTAATGGCTAAGAATATTAAAACTTTTTAATTTTTTGGTTTCTCAGCCATTTGAGTTCCTTCTTTTAAGTATTTTGTTTAGATCTGCATTCTATTTTTTAAAAACTGGGTTACTTGTTTCCTTAATATCTAGATTTTTGAATTCTTGACATGGTTTGGATATTAGCCCTCTATTGGATGTGGAGTTGGTGAAAATCTGTTCCTGCTTTGTTGGATGCTGCTTTGTCTGATTGACAGTGTCCTTGACACACAGAAGCTTTCCAGTTTTATGAGGTCCTGTTTAATAACCATTGACCTTAGTACCTGTGCTAACAGTGGTGTTATGCTCAGAAAGTTTTCCCATGCCAATGAGTTTAAGACTTATGTTCACTTTCTCTTCTAACAGGTTCAGTGTCTCTGTTTTCGCTGCATTTGGACTGAGTTCTCACACATTTGGAACTGAGTTTTGCTCAGGGTCATAGTATAAAACTATTTGGATTCTTCTACATGCAGCTGTCTAGTTTGACCAGTACAATTTGTTAAGGATACTGTCCTTCTCTGGTGTGTGTTTCTGGCTTCTTTATAAAACAAACAAATAAACAAGAATTCATGGATATGGGAACTTATGTCTGGGTCTTCAGTTCAATGGCATTGATTATGTATGTGTCTGTTTTCTGTGGCAATACTATGCTGTTTTTTTTTTTTATATATCACTATAGGTCTATAGTACATCTTGAAATTGAAGGTGGTGATACTGTGTTTTATCATTTAAGGTTATCTCAGCTATTCTCTCCACCCCCTGTGTGTTTCTGTATGAAGCTGACAATTGTCTTTAAATGCTCTCTGAGAAATTGTATTGAAGTTTTGATTGGGATGCTTTGAATCTGTAAATTGGTCATTTGTATGATATTAATTCTAATATTTTATGAACTTTCCATCTTCTGATAACTTCCTCAATTTCTTTCTTCAAAGACTTGAATATTTATCATACAAGTCTTTTACTTGGTTAGCTACAGTTACCCCTATATAGTTTATATTTTTGAGGCTGTTGTAAAAGGTGATCTTTCCATGATTTTTTTCTCTTAGTCTGTGAATAAAATGACAATGGGTTTTTGTGAGCACATTTTGTATCCAGCCACGTTATTGAAAGTTTATCATCAGCTGTAAAAACTTGCTGATGAGATTTTTAGGGTCAGTTATATATGCTATATTATCATCTTCAAATAAAGATACTTTGATTTCTTCTTTGCCAACTTTTATCATTGTGATTGCCTTCAGTTGTCTTATTACATTAGCTAAGACTGCAAGTATTTTATGTCATAAGAATATAGAGAATGGACAACCATTTCTTGTTCCTGACTTTTGTGAAAGCACGTTGAGTTTCTCTCCATGTAAGTTGATATTGTCTATGAGCTTGCTGTAAACTGCCTGTATTAGGTTGAGGTATGTCCTTTGTTTCCATAATGTCTCTGGGACTTTTTTCTTGCAGGGGCATTAAATTTAAATTTTGTCAAAGGCCCTTTCTGGACTTAATGAGACATTTTTCTTTCTTTCTTTTATTTTTTTAAGTTTGTTTATCTCATTCTTTAGGTTGGGGAAATTTTTTCTATGATTTTGTTGAAAATATTTTCTGTTTACGGCCATGCCACCATGATGGTGCCCTATCTCGTCTGGTCTTGGAAAATATTTTCTGTGCCTTTGCCTTGGGTTTCTTCTACTACATCTACGCTTCTTCTTATAGCATCTCAGATTTCCTGGATGTCTTGGGCCAGGAATGTTAGAATTAGCATTTTTTTACCTATATATTCATTTCTTGTATCATGTCTTCAATGCCTGAGATTCTCTCTTCCATCCCTTGTATTCTGTTGGTGAAGCTTGCCTTTGAGGTTCCTGTTCAAGTTCCCAATATTTTTCATTTCCAGATTTCCCTCAGTTTGATTTTTCTTTATTGATTCAATTTCTACTTTTAGGTTTCAAATAGTTTTGTTCATTTCTTTCCACTGTTAGTGATATCATTAACAATTATTTTTATTCGTTTCCTTTTTAAGGACCTGTAACGTATTCATAAAGGCTATTTTGAAGTCCTTGTCTTGTGTTTCAGCTATGTAGACATATCAGGGCCTGCTGTGGTAGAGTTGCTGGACTCTAGTGAAGACATATTGTCCTGGCTGTTATTGATTGTGATTTTAAGCTGGTGTCTAGATAGCTGAGTTTGTGAAGATTATAATTTTAGGTGCTAGTATCTGGTTGTTGTTGGGTGGGTATTTTGTTCCTTGGTTTCTGTTTCCTCTCTGGTTCTTAAGAGGGTGTTGTGACTGGGTGCTGCTTGGTGGTGAATTTTTCTGAGTGGCCTATGGATCCCCATGGAACAGAATGGATTTCTAAAACACTGGTAGCTTCTTACCCAGTGTGGGCAATAATTTAAGAACACCTTCTGTTGTAAGAGGTTTCCCTGGGCCCTTTTGGGCCCGGAGGTTCGGAACCTGGCCCGCGGCAGCTTTTGTCCCCCAAAGAAATGAATCAGACACTTATATTAACTTCATACTGATTGGCCCATGTCTCAAGCACATTACTAGCTAGCTCTTTCATCTTAAATCAACCCATTTCTATAATCTACTTGCCACGTGGCCCAGGCCGTGGCTCACCTGGATTCCTTACATGTTCCTCCTCGGGGGTCAGATGGAGACTGACTAACTTTACCCTCCTTCTACCTGCCTGTCCTCTGATTCTCCACCCACTTCTATGGCACTCCACATAGGCCAAACCAGTTCCTTTATTTTCAGTATACAGAGAATATTCTACCACATCTTCCTCAGGACTTTTCATTACGTCTGTACAAGTTCTTCCTAGCAAATGTATGAAGAGCCATATCAGGTCATATGTAGATTGTAATAATTTGGTTATAGTAGAAGTCACTGAGACATGAATCAGAAACATTAGAGTTGCTAACAGATCTTAACTACAGCAGGAATTTGAGCTACTTGATCTATTTTGCTCAGGTGGGGGCAAGGTGATGTTAAATTGCTTTATTCTGAGTATGTACCTGCTTTCATTCTCTTATTTTCATATGGTTAAGTAAAGGAAAAAAATCTTAAGTTTATTATTAAAATTGTATTTTTAAAAATTTAACTTATAAGTAAAAGATAAAATAATATACCTATATTTTAAATGTGCAGAAAGATAAAGACAAAAATATGGAAAAAAGAAAGAAAAATGTTGAAGGTGAAGAGATGCATTTTGGGTCAGTTTTTTTTAATGTCCACTTTCTCATCATTCCAAAGAGCTCTGTGCTCAAATGGTACTTTGAACATTTAAAAAAGGAAATAGAAATTGTTATATTTTCTCCATGATTTATTATACATTTCTTATCCACCTTGCTTTCATTATGCCAGGCTTCATGGGGTTGTATCATCAGTCAACTATGAAAAATCAGCAATGAAAGCCAACACATACATAGTATTTTCTATTTTCCAGGACATAGTCTATGTAGTTTTTGCATATTAAGCTGTTTAAGAGTCTTAAGACTATAGTTTATAGATAAACTTCAATTACAAAAGAGCACTTTAATAAACCATACTGTTTTTTTTTTCACAAAATGAAAAGAGAGTGAAGAATGTGGAGAAGGAAGAGAGAAAGAGGAGGAGATGGTAAGAAAGAAACAGAAAGCAAACAAAATGAGCCCCAAACCACAATACACTGGGTCCTAGGAGCTTGGGCCTGTGAGGACCTCAGTGATACTGGCAGTGGAAGGCAGTTGTAGACAGAGGGCAGAGGAGTTCAAAGTTAAGTTGTACGGGATGAATCCAAATGTTTTAATACATTCAAGCATCATTATACACAGGCCTTAAGGCCGTTGCTGGATGGCACATTGTCTGCACTGTAATTCACTCAATCTGTTCTCTGTGTATTTCTCTCCCAACCATTTTCAGTAAAAGAATACGATTTTGGAAATGATATTTACAAAGCAGGCCAGGAATCTGAGAGAAGGAGCTAGATCCCTTTTCTCAACATCCCATTTTCCTGAATCACAATACTGTGCATCCTTGCAATTTATGATGGTTAAATCCTCCTGGTTATAACTTTTCAAATACAAATGTTTGTGACTACGTCTGAAAGTATATGTTTCTGTGATGTGACAGACATATAACTGGACAAAAATCAAAATTGTCAGAGACAAAAATCAAAAACTAAAACAACCTTGCTCTTGAATGTAAGTGTTACAGGGACTGTTTAAGGGGCTTCCGGTTTTCTTGTAAGTGGTAAGGAAGGCGACTCATCAGAGTTTGTTTTTTCTCATCTTGTTAGATGTAACAGTAGCACATTTGTCTGTAATAGAGTTGCATAAAGAGGTTGAGAGGGGTTGAAAAGGCACCGAGTAACATATGCTCCGGAAGGCTCTTGATCGGCACCTATGCAATGGCTCAGATGAGCATCTGTGTACCCAGAGGCATAGCTAGCACTACATTGCAGATGATCGATTCACAGGAGGGGAAGAGGCCTCTGAACTGGTCCCCCACCCCACCCCCATCCCACCCGTGCCCGACTGCAGAGGTCTGATTCAGTTTGTTGGGAAAGGCTGAGTCATTTCCCAGGTACCATTGATGAGGACTGTGGGAGTACACTGGATACTTATAGAAGCAGATTATAATTATAATAGACTCTACCTCTAATTTAGAATAATTTAAAAACCTATCTTTCTAAACCAAAATTATAAATAGATCTTGCTAAATCAAGTTATCTGAAAAATTAAACAGAAGAGCCTAGAACCCCCACTTTGGGACAAAATGAAAAAAGACCTCACAATTAACATTAATAATTTCTTAGTTGTGAGGTCTAAATGCCTGCTTAATTGAAAGGATTCAGAATATTCCAAACTCTGTGTTAAAAATAATAAGTGGAGGCTATTTTGCCACTAGTGTGTGGGTGGTAAGAGGAAGTAGAAAACATAGAAACTTAATCCCTAATGATTTATTAATGAATTTCATCTTCTTTGAGAATGAGAATCACTAATTGCATGTGTGTCTCATCAGTCACTGGTGGATGGAATGTTTTTAGCCCTCCACTCAAGTGACAGACACTCCATTCTTTGCAGAGGGGACCTTAGCAAGTGACACTCCTTTTACCACCCTCAAACTGCCACATTTGCAGACAAGCAGGGGAACAAAAGCTGTCCTTGAAGCTTTCCATGTGAGTCCACAGACTTTGATTAGGAATCGAAAGCACAGTCATTTGTTTGTTTTGTTTTAAGAGCTTTCTACTAACAAAGATGCATCATTACTGAGCTGGGTGGAAAGGGCCCAGAATAGCCATCTATGTCATTGTCACTCTAGAGGCAGAGGAAAATGGGGGAATAAAACCAAACAAAAACTACAAGGATTTTTCATTGGAATTAATTAAATAATTTATTGTTTACCCAATAATCATGGCAACAACGAACAAGGACTATGGACAATTTTAGCAACTATATTTTGTGAAGATCTAGAGGATGTGATCTTATCTTCAGACACACCCATGATTTCTTTCGTGTTGCTTGAATAGGGCTAAGGACCTCCAAAGGAGGTTATTCTAAAGTAACAACTGCTCAAAAGACTCAGGCTAGCCCTTTCTTTGATGTTTCAACATTATAACCAATTCTTTTTTTAAGAGACACAAACTGTGGGTTTTATAATACCTGTCTTCTTCATTGCCTGTCCACTTCTTCCACTCAGAAGACTTCCTTTCTGGTTTCTTTTCAGAGTCCCTTCTGTTGCCCTTAATCATAAAGTGCTCACTTTCAGGTGACCTTGCTTCCTCACTGATTTTTATCCATCCAGCCCTGTTCTCGGCACCGAGAGAGAAAAGTTTCCTCATGCTCAGATAGGAGATTTACCCATGGAGCTCCCTGTCCTTATTGGTTCCATTTCCAAGATTATGGCCCCCAGAGGAGCCGTGCAATTGGTTAATGCTCTATCCTTATCTGAAATTAGAGTATTTTATTCCTCAATCCAGAGTTTTTTCCTGACTTCCTCAAAACAAGAGGTGAAAGGGCATTTATTTAAATGTCCTATCATAGAAAACAATTACTGTCATAGGTAGGCATGTTGTTATTTTTATAATGAATAGAGAGATTCCAAGCCATGACTTCTAAGTACTGGGTTTATCACCTTACAAATAACTTACATTTCTCTGAGGCCTCCAGATTGCAAGAGGCTTTTGCATGCCTTGTCTCTTTTGATCCTCAGTATTTTTTTTCCCCAACACAGTAAATAAAAGCATTATAACCACCCTACTACAGAAACTGGGGCTTTAAAGACAGGGTTTCTCTGTGTAGCCATGGCTGTCCTTCAGCTCACTTTGTAGACCAGGCTGGTCTCAAATTCATAGGGATCTACCTGTCTTTACCTTCCTAGTGCTGGGATTAAAGGCATAACCCATGGCCTATGGCTTCCATGACACATGTTACTTTTTTAGCTTCTTTAGTTCTGGGTGTTTCCACTTGTGTGTGAAGTGGATCTCAAATTTTGTTTTGGTGTTGGTTTATGCCTTTAATCACAGCTCACTGGGAGGTAGAGCCAGGCAGATCTTTCCGAGTTCCAGGCCTGCTAGGGCCATACAGAGATATCCTGTCTCAAAATAACAACAATGAACTTCTCCGGAGCCATCTTTCTCTTCTCCCCATCAGTTTTGAGAGCCTACTGGTACTCCATCAGCTACCACTTAGCTGTGCCACTTTTACCAAGTGACCAGCTGTCAAGGGTCCCTTTTCAGGTCATACTGTTTCTCTTGTGCTGTGGCAGCAAGCCAGAGTGACCAAGAAGCCTCCCCATACTTGTTCAGTGAGCATTGCCCAGCTTGTTTTTTCATCAGGTGTGGTCCACTGAGAACCACATCATCAGAGTGATGACTACAAATGGCTATTCCTGAGCTGGTGATATGGTACAGCATAGAGAGGAGCCGGGCCACCAAGCCTGGCACCCTGACTTGGATCACCAAAACTCTCTCCGTGGAAGGAGAGGATCGCTTCCCACAAACCGTCCTCTGACCTCCACATGAATGCCATAGTGCACACGAATACTAGAGTGATATTAATAATAATAACAGCAGTAGAAATGACCATGCCTGCTGCTCAGTTCAGAAGTCTGTCTCCCTGTGGTTTAAGCCTGGGAATGAGAGCCCCCTGACATCCATGTGTGTCCTTCTGCTTCTAAATAATTTGAAAACTCCAACTTTACAGGTTTTCCTCCTAAGCATAAATGTCCAAATCTTCTATGAATCCTCACAATTTTTTTGCACAGCAGGAGATGAGGTTTTCAGCATATTTTCAGAGTTTTGTATGTAGTGCCCACTTGTGAGTTTCTGCCAGTGTTACGAACACATTTTAAATAGGCAGTGCCCAGGGAAGTCACTGCTGAAACGGTTCAGGCAAGGAAAATAAATTTGCTTTTACATTTTTGAAAATTGTACGTGTAATCTTCAAGTTGCAAGTTCACTTTCCATCTTTATCTCAAATGACCATGACATTCTAAAAGCATGGCTTAAATATCTTTAAATCCAGTTTTAGGTTTTAGAATGCTCTAACTTCAAACCCCCTTATTTATTATTGACTGGGTTTTCAAGAATCTTAGTTGGAAAAAAATATGTTTCAGGAAAAATTGTTTATTTTGGAGTAGACCATCTGTCATTCAGCTATGTCTATGGGTTTGTGTTGTTTTCTAGTCAGTGTTTAAGCTTTGGAGTGTGGCCTTCTTCATTTACCCTCTCTGCTTCTTGGTGGTCTAAAATCTTTGGAGGACATTTAGTGACAGTCTTTTCCTAGCTTGTCTTAACAAAAAGTCCTATCTTATTTTTAACTAACCTAGTGGATCATAAGACTTACTATGGCTGACCAAACTATGAGCCTCCAGGGCTGGTACCCACAAAGGCAGAGACATCTCCAAGAGACTTTGAAACAGGCTTGTCAGGCATTGAAGTCTGTATGTTTATTTTATATATGAATAAAATGGGGCCAAAAGAGCTAAATGATCTACACAGGACAACCAAGACTCACATCCAAATCAACTGATTTGTGATCAGTGCTTAGCTATGTCATAATATTTCTCTACTTGGAGGAAAAACAAACACAAACCAAAATAAAACCCAAAGCAAAAACCCAACAAGGCTTCTCTTTTTGAAATGTTCTATTAGAGCCATGTTGACTTTTAGTGTCTGACATTAGTCCTGTCGTAGCTCAATACAAGTTTATTAATGGACAGCTGGAAAAACCAGAGGCTTATGGTAGGCCTCCTCACTGGAACAGAACCAAGATCTCAGGGATGCTGAGTTCCTGCTGGTAACTTTCCAGGAGCTCCTGTTTCTGCCTCTCTTAAGCAACTGGATGCCATCCACATTCCTTGACTGGTGGTCCTTTCATTTTCAGAGACAGCAAAGGCTGATGGTTCTCCTGCTACATCTAGTACTCACTCTGCCAGCATACTATCCCACATTCAAGAACTTCACATTGAACCTCTCCTGACCTTTAGGGTACATCTCCCTCAGTACCAGCTGATTAGCAGCTTTAATTATTTTTTCAACCTTAATTGCCCTTGACACTCTAACCCCCAAAAGTCACATGCCCCAGGGATTGAATGGAGATGGTTTTGCATGATCATCACTCTGCCTGTGGAAGTCCCAACTAGAGAAATAGCTAGCAAATAAAACTGGAATTCTTATGTGCTCCCTGGTCCAACAAGTGTGAAGCTTCCCTGGGAACTTTTTTTGTATGTAAATCTCAGGTTCTACCTCAGGCCTGTATCAGAAACTCTGGCACTGGCACAAACTATCTTAGAAATTACTTTTTAAGTAAAAGCATAAGACTCTAGAAGAAAGATTCAAAGCAATAATTGATTTTGACTTAATACATTAATAAAAATGTTACATTTACTACATCTTTTTCCTTAGACTTCTAGGGTCCTTAGTGATTTTAGAAGTGTCTTAACTCCAAGGATATATATAGACGCAGCAGGACATATTTCCATCCACTCACATAATCTTGGTCTGGGAAAGGTCTTGATTTCTGTTATTAATTTACTATTTAATTGTGAGTTTGGGACCTAATGGCATGCAATTTCATTTGCGAAAAGTTGTAAATAGAATATTTTCTGAAATAAAGAAACATGTAGAAGCCACAGCTTTATGAATGAAGTTCAACAGGGTTTCTCTACATCTTATTTGTAGCTTTTCTTGCAGGTCTAGCTGGAGGTCCAAGTGCATGGCCTGGAACCTGAAGTCTTCAAAGCCTTTGATTAAAATGGCAGAAATCTATTGGTTTCAAAAATATATCTGCTTACCTTCAACACAAAAAACAGGGTCCATCTTTGTTCTTTGCGTTATGCAAACCGACTGACTTTTGGCGTCTTGGTCTAGAGGGAGGACTCCCATGAGGCTTTGCAAGATTGAGGGGTTTATTACCGGCACGTAATCTGAGGGATCTGAATGGGAGTTCAGCTTGTGGGATGTGAATGGGAAGATGATCTAATGAAAAAAGCAGAAAGCCAAACAAAACGAAAACCAAAGCAAACCCATCCAACCAATCAAAAAAGCAAAAAACAAAACCACTACCAACACCAGTAAAAGAATTGTCCAGTTCCTGCCTGCTGCCTGCTGGCCACTGAGAACTTTCCCAGGAATGGGCAATGCTGAAAACATCCTGGGGCAACATCCCCATGAAAGAAGTCTAGAAAATCCCGGTTCTGGGATTTGCTTTTTGCAGTTTACACGAGAGCACAGTTTCTTCCCTTATACACAGAACCTAGCAGCGTAAAAGAAGGTGATGATCCAGGATTCTCACAGCCATCTTAGATTCCATCTTTCTACCATGAGCTCTGTCATTCTGTAACTTTAAAGTGGACCTTGACCATCTTGAATATATCGAGTTATGTTTCTCCTATAATTTGGAGACTTCTTGGACTTTCCTAACTTTCTCAATGCCTGTCCCAGTTAACAATTCAAAAGTTTTAAATGGCTACTGAAATGTGTGACAATCTTTGTAATGCAATGTAAGTTATGTTTCTGATGTGATCCTTGCCCTCACCGAGCTTAGACAAGGCCAGACAGTTCTCCTTCTTCCTCTACAGGATTATTAAAATGCTTTCACCCCACAAGCCCAACTGTTTTAATCACTTATGATGTTATCTGTTGTTTTCACATTTATCTCCAATGCTCACCAGCTTTCAAAGCTAATGCAATGTCGGTCTGAAATCGTATGCTATTTTAAGAAAGATAATTTAGATTATATTTCCAGCTGCCTTCAGGCTGTTTCCATTTTGACATTGCTGCTTCCCCTCCCTGGGTTTCCTGAATCTCATTACACTGAAGAACAATCACAAAGCAGGTCAGACAAGGTGGACTCAAGTCTGAACTTGGCGTCTTTCTCGAAGCCCTAATTCTCCTCCCTTCATGTGGCCTTCTTCAAATGAGATCGCAGAGTATGTCAAGCATTTTGATTGATATAGCTGAGGTCACATGTCCATTCCTAGCCAACTCTATGCTAGCAAAAGAGTCCTGTTTAAGTGTGGGTAGGTGGAGGGGTTGGGGTGTGCCTGTGATGAGTTCTCACATGAAGGAAGGAAAGAAGAGCATGTCACATCAGTACTGTAGTTGGAGTATGGCTACCACCACATTTGGATGCTTACTTTTCTGAATTTGTTGCCATAGAAGGCAACCTTATTTTTACATATTAACCATTTGATACTACAAAGCAATGTTATACTGATCTTGATGACCCAAATTGCATGTCTGAAAGGATATTTACTCTGCTGCTATAAATCCATTTGCATGCATCTTAGGAGACCAAGCTTGTGAATATATTGTTTACTATTTATCTACCGAGTATAACCACTGAATGTTTATATTCATGCATAATAGTATCACAATGTTCAAACTTCAGGATACAACCATTTTCCCATATATCCTCCTTCCAAAAAGTAGCTATGAAATTATTTCTGTATTTACCCATGATTTATACCTAGTCCACTGCTGAACCAGATTACCCAGTGTTTGCAGATAATTTACCTTTATTGTAATTTTTCTGTTAAATATTATAAAGAATACAAATAGTAAATATAGAACTATTGTTTTAATAACTACCAATAAAGTAACATTTATTCTCTAATACTACAACCATTAAGATTATTTCTCTTTTCACATATTGAGCTTCTATAAAGCTTTGAAATACCATTCATTTTGATAAATCCTTAAAAACATAAAAAAGTCTTATCAGCTAGTAAGTGCTATGAAGACTGAGGGGGGCTATCAGTGGTCTTGCTTTGCTGTGGACCCCTAGAGCTAAAATAACTGTCTGTCAGGCAAGATATACCCACTGGTGCATTTGGCTGTTTTATGGGTAACCAATGCCTTTCTGATTGGATTTCAAACATCCTCCATGGAAGAATTTATTCCTAATGCCGAAAACTTAGTCAAAAGCCTATAGCTGAGGAGACCACATTGTCTAGTGTCAAATCCAGTACTGATATTTAACTAAACTGACATCTAGTTCAACAGCGTTCAAATGTTTATGTGTACAGCAATTGGCTGGTGCTGCTCTTAGCACATACCTAATCTGCAGCAAGTGGTGATCAAAGAAAGGACTCGAAGCTGGCCACGTGGTGAATGTAGCCTCCCTCCATAGCCCAGGAATGTCAGAGGAGATGAGCAGGAAAGAATGGGAAGGAAAGTAGGAGATGCTGTCCTCTCATGACATGTCACTGTAATCAAAAACACACAGCAACTGTGGCTGCCTGCCCAAGACCTGCATAAAGAAAAGACAGGAGGGTGGGGGTCAGCAGGGGTGGCAGGGGAGAAGAGAAGGGAAGGGGGTCACTATGGTCACAGTGCATCTATGAAATTGTCAGAAAGAGAGAAAACTTATCCAATTTACATCTGTTAAAGTCAAAGAACTGCAGGCATCTAATTGAGCTTAAGGGCATCTAACAGCAGCCCACATGCTCCGCAGTGGTTTAATCGCTGGGATGGATGGTTTGCCCTTAGCAGTTGGAATCATCTATGCCTTTGGTTACCTTCCTGGGAAAGCTGCTGACACAGCTTGAGAGCTTGGAAAAGGATGAAAAGATCATCTCTGGTCTTAGCGAAGATACCCTCTCCTACTGCTTTGCCATACATATGTCTGTGTGGGGCTAAACATCTGGCAGACCACTTATTATTTGTGAATGAGGGCAATTATCCATGGCACAGGTGTGTTACCCTCAGAAAGATCTTATTTCATTCTAATATGGACATGTCTGCAAATAATTTATGAGGTACACTTACTTACAGTCATCTTTCCCATGGAGAATAATTGCTAAGCTGCTTTTTCTCAGTTTTCTTTTTCCTTTTTAATGAAGGATTGGTCTGTGACACCTTTTAGCTCAGATGTTAATTAGGCACCTTTGATGAAAATATGAATGCTAAATAAAACTCCAGTCTTTAACCTGTAAACCAGAGATTTTTTTTGCAAATGCTATTTGGTAAGAGTCTATTTCCAAAGCCCAATACCATTGTAGTTAGGAATTGGTGCCACTTTCCTTTAGTTCTTGGCTATTTTCTCCCTGATGTTCAAAGTAGATGTTGGAGTCTGAAGGTCAAAATCCAGGCACACTGTGTTTGAATGTGGGGGATTCTACGCCTGCCTCTTATCCCTTTTCTGTTGTGGTCTGCTTGGATTTGTGAACAGTTCTTTGAAAGTCAAGGAGCTTTAAATTCTTTGAAAAGAATTATCATTTGCATTTTGCATGTTTGCAAATAATTAATATGGTTTATTAACAGACACGGCAGAACTTTGAACTCACTCTCTAACAGGCAAAATTCTTCTTAAAGTCCATGTGAGTTCTTCAAGACAGAAAATGATGAATTCTGTCTTCTCTGCATACACTGTGTGATTCTGTAGGAACTATCAGTGACATTGAAGATTTTTTAGTATTAAAAGAAACAGAACTCGTGGGTTTGAATCACTCTCCACTTGTTCAATTATTTTGGATGCATCATTTGGCCTCATTGGACTCAGCAAAGAAGGAAAACTCTGGACAAGAGACATGGGTTCAGTGTTGGCTATACCCCATCACTTCCTATATGCCCACTCTTAAGCTTCAGTTTTTCAAATATTAAGAGGAGTATGGCTGTCTTGGTTACTATTCTATTGCAGTGATGAAACACCATGACCAAGACAAGTTGGAGAAGAAAAGATTCATTTGGTTTATATTTCCAATTCTGTTGTCTATCGTTGAAGGAAATCAGGCTAGCAATATAAGCAGAGACAGGAACCTAGAGCAGGAACCTGGGGCAGAAGCTGATACATAGGCCATGTAAGGAAGCTGCTAACAGGCTTGCTTCATATGACTTGCTCAGTCTTCTTTCTTATAGAACCCAAGACCACTAGCCCTGGGGTAGCCCCATCCACAATGGGCCAGAACCCCTCCCCATCAAACACTAATTAAAATAATATCCTACAGGTTTGTCCATAGCCCAATCTGTGGAGGGTTTTGTTTTTCAATATAGGTTTCCTCCTTTCTGATAACACTAGCTTATATCAAGTTTACCAAAACCTAGCCAGCACCGTGGCTCAGTAGGTAAAGGCATTTGCCATCAAGCCTGATGACCTAAGTTTGGCCTCTATGACCCACTCTTGAAAGCTGTCTTCTCACTTCTACATGCATCATGGCACATGGATTCCCACCATCAATAAATATATGTAATTTTAAATTACATGAATAAAAATCATGTCAGTATAAGAAAATTTTCCAAATCCTTTGCACAGTACCTATTGTATAGAAAGCACTACACTTGTGGATAAAATTATGATTTTAAGTATTCTTAGTATGGTTAAGATAAAATCAATAATGTCTGCCTTGCTGTCTCCAATGATAACATAATGTGTAGGGCAGTACATAAGGGGAAGGTGGGATAAGGCAATTTGAGTATTTTGTAAGTTATAGCTGCTTTCAGGAAAAGCATTGTTGCTTTTAGTAATGTCAACATGTTAGAAATTTGCTGGGCAGTGGTGGCACACACCTTTAATCCCAGCACTCAGGAAGCAGAGGCAGGCAGATCTCTATGAGTTCAAAGCCAGCCTGGTCTACAGAGCTAGTTCCAGGACAGCCAGCCAAGTCTACACAGAGAAACCCTGTCGGGGGTCGGGGGGCAGGGAGTAAGAAAAAGTCTTGGAAAGTTTTTCTTGATCCCTGTTGTCTCTGTAGTACTGAACACAGGGCCTGGAATATGGTAGGAGTTGCAGAAAGTCTCGTTGAATGAAGTTATTGTGTTACCCTCCCCCTCTCAAGCCCCTTCAATTTTTGAAGCTTGATACATATTCTAACTCTTTTTTATCAGCTAAGGTTTTCAGTCTTGCTTGCTTTGAAATCACTGGGCAGGTTTTTAAACTTTTTAAAACTGAGGTTCAACTCTCTGTTTTTCTGTTTAAGAGTCTGGAGAGGATCAAACTGTAAGGTGCACACACATGTGTGGAAAGAGATTTCCCTACTTCCTCCAGCCTCTCTGCAGCAGAAAGGTGGAGAGATAACCAGAGAGCAGGTGTCTGTAGATGGATGTCTGACAGAGAGGGGACCAAGCTGGATGAGATCTGGGATGAGGAATTGGGCTCCTCTGTGTTAAAGCACAAATGATTTTGAAGAACACTTTTTCTGCTCCCTTTCATGGCTTTTCTCAAAAGGTGAGAACAAGTCAAACATTCCAAGGAGTTCTCACAGAGGCAAAAGAAAGAAAAACAGAAAAGAGAGAAACCAAAAATTTAAAAGCCAAAGAAGAGTAAAGATATAATCTTAAATTCTTTACAGAAAATTTACTTTAATTTAATTAAGCCAGGCATTTGGAGTGTTATGGATCCCAGACTAATTTTCTCAATGTTTTGGTAACTGGTTTTTTCCATGACTTTCTTGTCAAACCACACTCACATCTCCTGAAGATTTCTCTGAACGGCGGAGTAGTAGAGTCAATGTCCACTTTGGATTTTATTTCAGGCAGAGATCCCACCAGTGGCTGCTTAGAGCTTAATTAATTTAGATTAAGTAACAGTATTAAATAAACCTGTGGCTCTCCGATTTAGCTGGGCATCATCTTTAATTAGAAAACTCTCCCAAAATACAAATTATTCTCCAGGTCTCTAGGTCCCATTAGCAAATTGGAAAGTTGAAGCGGAGAGGCTTGGGTTTGTACATTTGAAGATTCGGGACATGGGAAGTTTTCATTGCACAGACCACAGACGTTGTTACACTCAGTTACTACAAAGGCGTTCTAAAGCCCAGAGAAAGAAGTGAGTTCCACTGAGAGTGTGCTGCCCTGGTGATGATGAGACGCTGCCAGTGGCTGTAGACAGAGCTTCGGAGCACTCACAGCCCGTGTATTTTGATTAGGACATTGAAGAGATTTTTGTACCTGAAGAAGACCATGATCTCTACCTAATAGTGATTAAGTACAATTCTCATGTGTCACTCATGTCTCTGTGCTGTTTACACCCACACAGCACAGCGTTGCTGGTTTAGAAAGGCACTTAGGTCTAGTGAAAAGGAGGTTAATACCTCACCTGCCAGAAATGAGAGCAGGAAACGGCCAGCCTTTCCCGCCACCTTACATAACTCCAGTTTCTATTAGCTGAGGCTCTCAGTACAAATGTAAATATTAGTTATCTTTCTCGCATTAATTATTGTCACACAGATTTAAAGGGTCAGAGATCTGGAAGTTAATGCCTCATTCACTGTGGGAAAGGTAACACTGTGCACCTTTAGCTGCTGTTTTTCTTTCTGGCTGACTGCAGAGCAGTTGTTTTTGCCCCAAAGCAGCTGGCTGGCAAGATGTTAATTTGCATAGGGCAGCCCCTTTCCTGGTGGGAAAGGGGTGCTCCCAAGTCATTATTGACATCAAGGGAAAGCCTAGGTCTCAGGACTTATACTCAGTGCATCTCTGCTTTGTGAATTTTTTTTTCTATATCTTTACATGTCTGACGCATCTAGCATTCTCTCTCTCTCTCTCTCTCTCTCTGACCCACAATTTCCTTTTCTAGAGACTGACAGAGAAAATCACATTTTTATGTGCTATTTTATTTGCACCCCATGCAGGTGATGTAATAAGAGGTGGGGAAGTAAAGAACCACGGTTTTATTCTCACCCATCTCTGAGGTATGACATGTTGATTAGGCATCCAGAACATTGAGTTCATCCTAAGAAGGTAATGATAGGCAATTTGTCTAGATTAAATAGAGATTTTGGGAGAGGAACAATCAATGAAGCTACTGTGATTTGCTGTCATCAAACATTTGTTGAGAGTCTCGATTATCCCTGTCACTGATGACATCATCTCCAATGGGAAATAAACATTGCTGTTGTACTCTGGGAAGTGGTCCTTACCACCTAGGACTTTTATTAAAAACTCAATCCAGAGTAAAAAAATACACTTGAATTAAAGGGTTCCAGAGTAAAAAATATACTTGAATTAAAGGGTTGAGGAGTCATTAACGGGAGACTATATGAAGATACAGCAAGTGTGATGGGTCAGCAGGGAAGCATCAGTTGGCAGTCAGGGAGAGCAGGGGCAGGATATGCTCACCTGGCAGGGGACAGGTGGACAGGCAGTGGGAGGGAAGCACACTGGCTCCCAAGCCTGACATTCATCATATTCCCATGGAAACACTTCGGTCCAGCACATGGATAGAGGGAATGTCAGATTCTGTTGAGTGTTCACATATACCTTACTTAAGAACAAGACAAACAAATTTATCTCCACCAGTTATGGGCTAGCAACATCTTGAATTGTTAAAATAACACAAAGCCCATTGCAGGGGCCTAGACCTTCAGAATACTGTGATGGTGTCAGAGCTAAGAATTTCTGGAAAACTATTGGTGATCACACACACGTTGTTTATTTCTGAAATGCAGCTCTTCCCCATGGGCTGGAGTTTAATCTCCCTCCATAGGTGTCTGTGAACATGCTTTGAGCAAAGGAGCTTTTCTTGCTTCAGGGACAGAGTGCTGACTGAGGACAGAGTGACAGAGTAATGGACCCAAGCATGTCCATCATTGGATCTTGCCTCCTTCCCATGGAAGTACAGCAGAATCTGCTGCCAAAGTACTTAGTAAAAGTTAACGAACAAAGGACTGAAAAGCATTTCTCCTGCACAATCTTGAGTAAGTGCTTTGGGCTTCTGTCCCAGTGCCTAGGACACTTGTTAGTGATGAGGAACCCATCAGCAAAGGCTGCCAGGTTTGCTTTTCAGCTCAGCAAGGTCACCAAGGACACACTCCAATGATGCTTTGGTTCTGTTGCTGTGACAGTGCCTTCCTACTTAACCTTTCTTGAGTCAGAATCTTGCTATATAGCTCTGGCTGGCCTTGAGTTTGTGACCCTCCTGCCTCTCTCAAATTTGTGGTTACAAGTTCATTTTAACACACATGCCTTCATCATACTCAGTAATGGTAGTATCTTCCCATCACTCTTTCCAAGAGGATGATATCCTCCTGCAGGCAGCACACTGTCATATTCCCCTACAGGAATAAACATGTTTGGGGGAAGGAAGATGTTCTTTCCCATCTGTCTTATGGAAGAAAGAATTTCCCAGAAATCTCTTTAAGTTCAAGTTAAAGTAGCTTTAACTTGAACATCACCTGCTGGTACCGGGTCATGCATCCCTGGTCACTGGAAATGCAGCTGGAAGTAACGCTGGTTCAGGAAAGTGACAGGACTGGTGTCTCCTCTAGAGTTTGTGGCCTCATCAGCCACAGGTAGTTGGGTTTACAGTGTCAGGCATGAATTCTCTCCTGTTTTTAGGCCTTAAGTCTAATTAGGAGGTGGCTGGTTACTTCAAGAGTGCCACCATTATACAGTTCACAATATACTGCCAGTTTCCCATTGCTGTGATCTGTAGCCACATATAAATATATGATGCAATTTTAAGCAACTATAAAGCAATATAACTCCACATGGTTTTTTCAAATGTCCTTAGTGCAATTTCCCCCTCTCCCTCCCCTCCCCTTTCCCTCTGTGCTGACCTCCCTTCTCCCTAACCCATTTTGGTTCCCTTTCACAGCAACTGTGTCTCACTATTTCCCTCTCTAAAGTTCCTCTTCCCCCTGCTCTCACCATGACCTATTGCACGAATTCTATTTAATATTATAATAAAAACCTGAGGCTAGATATTGGGGAAAGGATAAAATCTCAGAGAGATAGGGAACAAAACCTAGCCAGTTCTCACCCAGTGAACTCCTCAGTCCTGTCTTCACGGGTCCTCAGACTGGCTGGCTATATGAAGGCTGAACTTCTGCCTTTCTCTGCCTTATATTTCTTTCCTCACCCAGCTATCTCACTTCCTGATTCAACTCTCCTAGAGCTAGGATTAAAGGTGTGAGCTACCACTGCCTGGCTGTTGAGTCTTGAAGTCACAGAGATAGATCCACAGGGATCTCTGACTTCCAAGTGCTGGGATTAAAGTCTTGGGTCACCACTCCCTGACCTTCATGGCTTGGCTCTGTGGGTGGCTCTGTCCTCTGATATTCCAGACTATTTTTAATTAAATATACAACATATCATCACCATAGCCCTTTCTGCTTTCCTGATATCTGCAGTTACTTCGTGTTCTAGATTTCTATCTTAATATTCTAAGTTTCATATACACCTAAGAAAACGTGCAGCATTTGTCTTTCTAGGTCTGGGTGACCTCACTTGATGTATTTTCTTAGTCCATTTCTTTGCAATACAAGTCATTTCTAATTCTCACAGCCAGTCCACCAGGCAGGCTTTCAAATCTACATTTTATGAACTGAGCACCTAAGGCAACAAGATCACAAATAGCCCATGTAAGGTCCTAAGTCAAGTCAGGGAAATCCATGTGCTTCTTAGTTCAGTCTTCCTCCATACTATGTATCGGTCTAGAATGGGACATTGTTTTTCTTTCTATTTGCTTTTTCTGAAGCAGCATTTTTTCTCATTGGCATTAAACACCTAGAGCCTTGGGTAGAAAGTGAAACCTTTAGAAGGTGTGTCTGTGTTAAACATTTATATTTGCAGATGAATCAAATGGAGCAGGAAGGGAACAGATAAACCAAAACGCCAGCAGGTAGAAGGCATCACTGAGTATTTTTCCAATGCTTCCTTAGTCACCTCTCAACTTGCCCAGAGCTACTTGCCTACTAGGGAGCTGAAATTTTAGAAGACGAATTAGCAAAGCAGGAGGGGTGGCCAGCAAGGTGCCTGCACATATAAACTCAGGGACCGTGATGACATGCCATCAGCTGTGAAGACTTGTGAAAGCTTCCATCAGACAAAGTCCCAGCACGGAGGAAGAAGGGGCCACAAAGTCCCACTCCTAGCCAAGGAGCTATTGGCATTTGATTGCTTCTAGGAGGGGGAGTTGAACTTATTTAGTGGAGTGATAGACACCTAATTTATTGACCACACTCCATGGCAGGCCCCATGGCCAGAAATAGTTGACCAACACAGACTAGACTTCATAGATTTTGTTCTTTTAAAAAAGAGATATAGATAGGTAGGTAGGTAGATAGATAGAGAGGTGATAGATGATAAATAGATAACATAATATTCAGTAATGGGGTATGGGAGAGTAGTGTCTGAGAGAAAACTGCAGAAAGTGGATGAATAAAATCATGACATGAAATAATAAAAGAACAAATAAAAAATATTATTTTAAAAAGAAGAGTAAACATTTAATATAAGACCTCTAATTTCTAGCTAGTATGAACAAATGTGATTTGGATTCAATGGTTTGAAGCTAGCTTCCTGAAGAAAAGACTATCCATTTTCACGGAAAGTACTACTTGGGGTATAACGGGTGCCATCCATCTCTCTGGCTCCTCCTCACAGGGTAGTCAGTCAGTCTTTGTCACTGACTTGATAATTTCTAGCTTTTTA
The DNA here is from genome assembly GCA_004025045.1 of Sigmodon hispidus. Lineage (NCBI taxonomy): Eukaryota > Metazoa > Chordata > Mammalia > Rodentia > Cricetidae > Sigmodon > Sigmodon hispidus. The sequence goes on along the minus strand of PVIH01001124.1, from coordinate 38,511 downwards.
GGTATTAGAGTTGCCATTAGTGCTACGATGCTGTCCTAGCTCTGGCTGCCCTGCCCTGCCTCGTGGTCCTCACCCCCCCCACACTTTTGCTCTCACCTCTTCAGCCTCTGACCTCACTTCCTCCCACACTCCCAGGCTCTGTCCTACCAAAGGGATTTTACCTCACCAATCTCTGACATGAAGGCTTTCTGAGGAAGACTCCCCACGCTCACACTGTCTCGTTGGTTTTCCTCGGAAATTTACTGAAGGGAAGAAACGCAAGAATTGAATTTTCAGTGGCATTACTGACTTTATCTTCATTATTTTCTTCTTCCTCTGTTACATGCAGAGTCTGCCCAGAGAGGACACTGTCTGTAGAGGAGAGGACCAGTCCAGTGATACTCACAACCCAATAATGGTCAGCTGATGGAAGGAACTAGACTGTTTATTGGTCTACTATTGACTTGCCCATTTTTTTATTCACAGATTTTTTTTTCTGTATAAGAAGTAAGAATTCTGAGGTTTAGGCTATGATAAACAGCTGAGGCAGGAACCAGGTTAAAGGCTGTTGAGTGAGCCTGACTATGGCTTAGAGGTGTCTCAATAGTTCCTGTGTGGAAATTAATCTCTAGTAGACAGTATTAAGAGGGATGATCTTGAAGACACAGGCATACAGACCTCTTAGACAGGTTGTTGAGGGAATTGGCTCATTATAGTGAGAATGGGGTTGCTACAAAAGTGAATTTGGAAACTGGGCTGTGGTGTTACACACCTGCAATACCAGCTCTCAGGAGGCAGAGGTAGGGGCATTGAGGGGGGGCATTCTAGCCTGGGCTACATAGCAAGACTCCATCTCAAAAACAACATTAAGGAGCTTGGCTCCTCCTACTTTTGAATCAGCCATAATGTGATGTCATTTGATGACTCAGAAGGAGGCCCTTAGCAGTTCTGGCCTTCCAGTTGTGAACTCGGCTTCTAGAGCCACAGGCCAAGCAAACCTGAGGCTATTCTGTCAGAGCAGCATGATAGATTAATAGATTCAGACATTCAGGTTACAGGTGGTGCTGAGGAGGGCAGCGGAGTGGAGAAGGGGAGAGCGAGTCTGAGAAGGGAACGGAGCGCATACAGAAAAGTACACACACAGACCCTTGAGAAGCATCTTCAACAAGCCTCAGCCAGTGCAGACAGGGTTTTCTTTTACTGGCAATAATGCATCTGAAATGCATTATTCAGAGGAGACAATATTACCAAAGTCAACATGGATGGTGACAACTTTGCCTTGTAGAAGAGGAAGGGAAAAAAGCCCCATGGAAGGACTTCAAGTAAATGAAAATGAATCCAGTTCATAATCAAGTAAAAATGTTATGGGTCCAGAGCCAGAGAATATTCTTATAGTGGGCTTTTTTCAGCACCCTAAATTTAACCAGATGGAATGCTTTTTAAAGCACCACCCTATTCAAGCTTTGGAAGTGAAGAATTTGTCTTTTAATGGTAAATTTGCATTCCATCAAAAGATGGAACACATCATCTCCAGCTTACTTATTACCCAGAAATAAATTATAATTTAATTTATTTTGCTTTATGGTCTATGATGAATACCTAGATTTCAGAAAATTTATTTCAGACATGACCAAGTGGAAGTATACAAACAACATGGGTTGAGACACATTAAAAATGTGAACGCCGTTCCTGGTATACTGAAAGCCATGTAACCACAAATTCTTGCTGGTTTTAATATGAATATCCTATTTCACAAACTCCAAATACTGAGGTTAGAGAGAGAATATGCACTGCCCGGAAAGTGGAAAAATTAATGCAGCTGAATTATTAGTAAGGGGGATCTAGTTGCTGAGATGCAAATAGGTCAACAGTAAGTTAACACAATCCAACGCGGAACCATGGGGTCTGTCAAAAATTCTTGGTTTGGAAATCGTCCCACATGCTACTGAAATAGCATCTTGATTTTCTGATAGCTCCGACAAGTGGAAGCCGTAGTGATGAAATTAGTGCCCATGTTGCTCTAATTTCTACACAATACACTACACATTTGTCAGTCAGCAGTCAGGTTGATGCAGACATCTGTTGGTAATAGGAATAAAAACACAATTTTAACAATCAACAAATATCTATTGAATGCCAACTATGTATCAGACTCTGTGGTAGGCCCTGGGAATTTGAGAGGTGATAGGCAAAAGGGGGAGTAAGACATGTGCTCCTTCTCCTGGAATTGAGCACAGTGAAAGATCAGCCACAGAGCCATTGTTGATGTGACTTGGGCTGGAGATTCCCTGAGGGCAGCAGGGCCTGAACACAGTTACTGTTACTCTACTGGGAGTGGGGTGATGCTGATGAGGAGATGATGCTTGAGCAAGACCTTTGCAAGTGATCAAGAGCAAGCTGCCCCAGGAAGGAGTCAGCAGACTGGGTATCCAGGTACCAGAAGAACTCCAAAGGCCAGGAGTTCTTATCAAAGAATTACTTGTTAGTTGACTTGGATGGGTCAGAGTGTGCAAGAAAGGAAACACTGTTGCCTTTGAGCCCTCTCTCAGCTTTGGGCTACTGTAATGAGGTGGCACTCATGGGTGGTTTACAAACAAGAGGGATTTCTTTCCCATAGTGCGTAAAGGCTGAGAGTCTGCACTCAGAGGCAAATATGGTCTGATGAATGCTGTCTCTCCTATAGCCTGCCAGCCTCTTGCCATGTCCTACATAATGGGTCTCAGGCCTTTTTCACGGGGGTATTAATCCCACTCATGGAATCTACCCTTCTGATGTCACTGCTTCTCAGTGACCTCATCTCCTAATACCATAACATCAGGAAAAATGTAGTATATGAACTTTGGAGAAACACAATTATTTAGTTCATAATCAGACCTTACCATGACCTGCTGGGCATCCAGACATTATCATCTCTAGTTACAGATGATGAGAGGCTGAGCCACAATGAAGTGAAGAAAGCTAACATCATTCATTTCAGGGATGCTCTCAGAGCTTTATTTAAGAAAAATTCCTTTGGAGATGTGTATAGTTGTTTTGTCTGTGCACTCTATTTGTTCAGTGCCTGGGGCTAGGGGTGCAGAAGGCAGGGGAAGGTCCTCTGGGACTGCAGTTATAGAAGGAAGTTTGCTACCATGTGGCTGCTGGGACGTGAACCCAGGTCGTCTGGAAGAACAGACACGCTTCTCTAGCTGCCCCTCTCCCCTCCCCTCTACCTTTAGTTTTCAGCATCTCATTTTACTTTTTGAGACAGGGGTTTGTGACTCTCAGGCTGGCCTTATATTTACTAACTACCCAAAGATGACCTCAAACTTCTGATCTTCCTGTCTTTACCTCCCAAATGCCAGGGTTATAGCCTGTGCTATAAATACTTTCTAATCCTAGGACATAGGCGATAGAGGCAGGAAGATGAGGACTTTGCAGTCATCCCCCAGAGACCTAGTGAGTTCAAGGCTAGCCTGGGCTACATAAGATCCTGTCTCACATACAAAACAAAAAGCAGCTTGTGACATGGAAGAGAGACTGGGAGGCGAGAAGAGGCTATGAGCTTAGGGGCATGGAAGGATTTGGCACAGTTCAGAGGAGAGGATGAAGGCAGTACCATAGCTCAGTGCATAAGGCACCAAGCCTGAAGATCTCAGTCCAGTCCTCAGAAGGAAAGAATGAATGCTAAGTGAGTTATTCCCTGACCCCCAAAAGCAAGGTGCAGCACGCAGTCCAATCCCAAATAAGGAAATGCGGTACAAACGCTTAAGCAGAGGAAAGGACAAGGGGCTTTTTTCTAGATGAAGGAAATGTGACCACGTCTTTTGATTTAACATATAGAACTGACAGTCAGAAAGTAAAACTCAGTAAGGTAAACAGAATCAAAAGATTAAGAATTATGTGAGCTAAGCATGACGGTAAAAGGCTGTGACCCCAGCTAATGAGGAGGATCACAAGTTCAAAACTTGTTGCTACAGAGTGAGTTCAAGGCCAGCTGTGCAGCTTAGTGAAAACCTTTCCCCAAATAAATAGTAATAAGAGGGCTAGGGATGTAGCTCACAGGCAAGGTGCTCACAGGCAAGGTGCTCATTAGCATACATCAGCCCCAGTGCTAGAAAAATGATGAATTAAATTACAACAAACTCTAAAATAAAAAATAGGTTAATGAGGTCAGGGTGAGAGGAGGTGCCCATGGAGAAAACATTAGAATCTGACCTATTATGTGGGCAGTATAGAAAGAAGAAGCACTTATAGGAAGAATACTGCCTTGTCCTGGAGGAAGTTAGAAAGGCAGGCTGTAAGAGGATGACTTCAGCCCCTGGTCCCGGGCCCTGATCTGCGGCTCCACTGCCCCAGCAGCAGCAGCACAGACCACTGCCTGCCCAGATCACAGCTGAGAGGGTAGCAGTGGGGGAACAGCTGGGTCCCTTGGTCCTGGGCGCACGCCCACATCAACCTAGTATTGTAATACCTCCAGGAATGATGCAAAAAGAGGAGGAGGAGGAGGAGGAGGAGGAGGAGGAGGAGGAGGAGGAGGAGGAAGCAAGTAGGACATTTCTTTACAATTTCCTTGGCTAATGTCAAGTGATGAAAAGCCCTTTTTTAAATTCTTTGCTATTAACATGCTGCCTCTTATACAACTGTGAGGCTTCAAGCACATTTTCTATAAATAACTCATCAATATCATCATTACCTTGTGTTAGAGGACCTGGCAGACACATGTGGGAACTGATGTGAGTTATATATATGGCATAATCTCTATTTCTAATTATTTCCTGTAATCGTATAAATAATGAAGCTAATTCTGTTTTATCAGAAATAAAGTAAGCAATTTCAATAAAAAAAAAAAGAAAGGCTGCATCTCAAGACAAGTACATTGGTCTCCTATTGGAGATGTTAAACTTTGCAGTTCAATATGATAAAGCTGTATTTACTACCAACAAAACCAGCAACTCCAGACTACAGATAACAAATGAGCTCATATGCCTTTTCAAAGCTATTTACCTAGACATCCTAAAGTTAGACAAATAAGATTTTGGGCTCTTTAGGATTTTGAATGACTATATGACTATAAGCTGTTCTGACAGTTGACTTTACAGTAAGTTCCTCTGTTGGACAATTCATTATATGGATAATCTATCTTTTCACAAAATATATAATTATCTACAATAGCACAAACTAAAAAGAAAATGCAAACATCTTTTAGAAAAGAGAAATTTTCTAGGTGACTAGGTTTGTGTTCTACTACTGAGCAACATCCATTGTCCTTGTTCACAGATGAATAGAAAAGACTTAAGCACTATCTGGAAATCAAATAAGACAGAAACAATGCACTAATATGATTCATATTTACATAATGTGTAATTATAAAAATCTGTTCAAAGTTCTGCCACGTTTTAACTTGAAATGATACATAATTAATAAAATAAGAACAATTAAGCAGAAGAGAAAAAAACAAAATTATTTTAAAAGGCAAAACCTTTTCTCACTGTGTCTCTGGACTATTTCAGTAAGCATGTCAACAATAATACATATGTTAATTATGTCACCTACAAATGGAATAAAATGGTAACAATTAAGATTCATTTAAAATATGTTATAGTTGTATTACAATTCTAAGAAGTTACAATGCCTTCCATTTGAGTCATTGTGTTATAATCTAATTGTTATTAGCAATAAAGCTGAAAGGAAAAAAACTCAAAATTACACAAAAAGAGAAAAAGCATGTTTCCATGGGTCTGGATTCCACAAGCAGATCCAAAGCAAGAGGGAATAGCATTAAAAGAGATGCTGTACCAATTTCTAGGGCAGAAGGGCCACCTCTAACAGCTGAAGAGGAACTCATTACCACTGGTAGGGAGCAGGCTGAGACAGGAAGGTCCCCAGGTCTGGGGGTTACTGGCTATCTGGCTCTCCTGTCCCTCTTTTCACAAACTTCCTCCTGAGCCCACATGATAGGAAGGTGAGGGTACAGGGCTCTGTGCAGTTAGATGCTGACTCTCAAGTTTTCCCAAATTGTTTTCCAGGAGGAGGGGACTAAAAACGGCTGGTTCATGAGTTCAGCTAATGGAGTGACTTTGGTCCTGAGGCTCTGGCCATGGGTAATATCAATCATGACTGAAACTGGACTAGGACCTTGGGTCGTGTTCAGCCTCATGCTCTTCCTTTTTAAATTAACTGTTTGTCCAGAACATTCCTGAGATGTCTCTTTCTGTCTGGAACACAACGTATGTAAGGATTTTTTTTTTTTTTAAGCTTTTAAACCCTTTTCATTCTCTGATCCACTGTAAGTCTTTGTTTTCTAATTTAACAAAGTTTCTCTTGACTGACAAAACTGGATTCAGTAATGATGGATGATTGTTTTGTTTTTTTTTCTTTTTCTGAAGAAGGAGGATGAGGAGGAGGAGAAGATGACATCTTCATTTGTAGGTGTCCGACTTTTCTCATGCATGGTTGCTCCTTTCATCTTCTTTGAGAGGGTTTCTCTGCTTTGCCAAAATAATTTTTAAATAGTTGATTATTTGGTGAAAATCCATTTCTTCAAATGTAGTTGTGGAAGGGTCTTTCTTTTTGTGTAAACTCTAAGTTTTCTCAGTTTTGAGACTTTAATAAAATCATTAAGTGCTCCAGTTGTTTTATTCTGTGCTGTTAATTGAGTGTACATTTGTTTTCTGTTATCTTTAAGAGCTCTTAAGAGTTTAATTTGGTTGCATCAATCGGTTTCTTCAAAACTCCTTTAATTTCATGTTTTAACATGTCCCAGTTTCTTAATGCATTCATTAAGTCTAATTCCAAATTGTGACTCTCCAAGAACAGCGATCCAACTGTGTCCATCTCAAAGTGTTCACCCCAAGGCTTAATCTGGTTTTCTTTACCATTTTGAGTGGCTCCCCCACACGAAATGCTCACTTTAGGATTTTCCAGTGTTCCTGATAAGCTTGCTCACTCATCGTTTCTATCCTCAGATTCTTGTGAATGCTGATGTGTAGCTTCCTGAAGTGGCTGGTCTGCTGAAGCCTCTTCCAGCATTGTCTACAGCTCAGCTGTGTGCTTGTCCAGCCTGTGGAAGACAGTTTAGTTGCCCACTTTGAAGTGGTATGTCTTTAGAGCATATTTTCTAAATATAGAAATTTAGAATTTTCAATATAAATTTAAATATAGAAATTTAAATTTATAGAAATAGTACCTATTCTAGGTACTCTCAGCCATTAGATTAACTTCTTATAATACTTGGAGATTTAATCTGTTCAAAAGTCTGGGTGCCCAGTTTCTGTTCCCCTTCATGTTATAGCTTAGTTGTCATTAGTGTTAACTCTGAAAGAGAAAACAATTTAAATGACTTCAGTGGTGAGATAAAAGTTTCATCTTCCAATATATCTGGAACTTGGGGGGTCAACTCGTAAAAAATGTCATGCAAATTATCCGTAAGCAGGGCCAGTTATCAGAGAAATGCAGCACAAACCAGGAACGCAGAGCTTTCTGTAAACTAGAAGCTAGCAACAGTGACTCTCCAAATGTTAGCCAGAATTATCTAGCTGGTTGGCAGGGCTATAAAAATGGTGCACACTTTTTGGAACAACAAACCAACAAACAGAAAAACAAAACAAAACAAAATACCATCAAAACGGTTAGAGTATTTTAACTATTCTAAAAATTTAGAAAAGAGAAATGCTCACACGTGCTAAAAGAAGGATTCTTGTGGACCCTTTTCATCCTTATGCACTTTTATCACAGAGGATGAATTCACTCTTCTGTTAAATAGAAAAAATTCCAAGTAGTAGCAAATTTCTATGTATTTCATACAATGTATGAAATGTTCATATAATGAAATATGACTTAGCAATTAAAAGAATAAGCTACTGATTCACATGATGTGGATAAATTTAGGATCTTTATCAGCTGAGAGGAACCAGACACTGGTGTGTATAGTGTGTAATTCAATGTGTTCACAGCTCAAAGGCAGGAAAAGCCTGTCAGTGATAGACTCAGAATCACAGCCATTTGTGTGAAGGGAGGGGCACCAGAAAACTGTAGAACAAAAGTAGACCCATATTTCTTACCCTGAAAAAAATTTCAGTAATATGAGACCTGAAAGTCTGAAAGTGCTAGAGAAAAAAATAGATAAAACAGTTCAAGGTACAGGTATAGGTAAAGGTATATGTAAAGGTATAGGTAAAGGTGTTTTAAACTGTATTCCAGCAGCACAGGAAATCCAAGAATTGATGAATGTCATTATGTGAAATTAAAATCCATCTATATAGCAAAGAAAATGATTATTTGAGTTAAAAGATAGCTTATAGAATGGGAAAAATTTTTCCCAACTACATGTCATACAGAATTAATATCTAGGATATAAAAATAACTACAAAAATTAAACCAAATAATCTAACCAATAGATGGACAAATTAAGTAAATACACAAATCTTAAAAGAATAAATACAAATAAGTTCCCCAAATGTTCAGTATACTCAGACACCAAGGTAATGTATCCTAAAACTCCTTTGAGGTTGCATATCACTCATCAGAATGTTTTCACCAAGAAAACAAATACTAACAAATGCTGGTCAAAATTGGAAGAAGGAGAAATGCTGTTTATTGTTGGTGGAAATTTAAATTTGTGCAGTCACTAGAGAAATCAGTATGGAGATTCATGAAAAAGATCTGAAAATAGAACAATCATATGACACAGCTACCTGACCCTTGGGTGTATAACCACAAGACTCTAAGCCAGCATGCCACAGAGAGAAACTTCCACATCTATGTACCCACATTCATTGCTACCTCAGAGGTTCACAGGACAACATAGACAATGAAGCAGAAAGAAGCCGGTGAACAAGGAAGTCTTCTGTGGGACATAAACAAAACCTGGATGATGACAATATCAGCAGACATGCTACCATGGAAAGGGGAGAATCTCATGGGTCCCACACCTCCACAAAGAACCAAAGGCAATGAATGACTGCTGAGAGAGAAAGAGTTGGCCCCTTACAGAGACGAGCCTTGCTCATTCCCCAGCACAAAGTGGTCATTCCTGAAACTATATACACACAAATAAGAGACTGGGCAGGTTGTACTTACACATTTGTCCAGAAATGTATATGTAAAAAATATAACCAGAGCAAAAGAGAATGTGGGAGGACTTGGGAGGAACAGGTGGGAAGTGGGAAGGACTACAGGAAAAAAGAAAATGGCTGATGTGATGTAACTATTATACTTAAATTAAAAATAAAAAAGAAAACATTAGAAAGTTAGAAACATGAAAAATTCAAATAACTGTATATGAATCATTTTTGCTGAAAGAGTGAAACCGAAAAGCAACTCACACCACGTCCTTTCTGATTGGTGGGTTCTTAAAGAACATCGGGCATCTTGAGAGCAACCGAGGCAGAACTTGTGTGTTCTTTTCACAAGCAGGCACCTGCAGTTTTCCTTTTTCTTCTAGAACCTTCACTGCATCTCCATCTACTGCTCCAACCAAGACATAATTAAAGGCATAATTTCTGTTGGAACTTGAACCTCTGATTTCTCAAGGATAAAGTCCAGTGGGGGACTATTGTAAAGGAAGAGTGGGGGAGGGGAGATGAGGGAGCAAATATTGTATTCAAGTTGAAGGTGGGCACAACTCGTGAGACTATTTCTTTAAATAGGTTTTGCTTGGAGTTGAACACACTGAAACGCTCATTGTTGTAGAATGTTTTCCGGGCCTGTTTGGGCCCGGAGTTTGTACTTGGCCCACGGCGGGCTTTTGTCCCCCAAAGAAATGGATTAGACACTTATATTACTTCATGCTGTTTGGCCTATGTCTCATGCACATTACTAGCTAGCTCTTTCATCTTAAATCAACTCATTTTTTATTATTTTACCCACCACGTGGTCTAGCCTGTGGCTCACCTGTATTTCTTACATGTCTGTTTTCTTCAGGGGCTGGATGGAGACTGACTAACTCCACCCTTCTCCTACCTACCTGTCCTTTGATTTTCCACCCACTTCTACGGTGCTCTACATAGGCCAAACCAGTTACTTTATTTACATCATACAGAGAACATTTCCACCTTTCTGTCTAATTAAAAAGGAAGGTTTCAATTTTTATATAGTAAAATTATAACAGAACAGCTCTCAGGCAGGAATTATAATCACAATATCTAGTCTATTTGTATTCACAGAATTAAAGAGAATATTTATTATCTATTTATCATTGTGAGTCTAAAGTTTTATATCTAATATACCTTTTAAACTAAAAATAACTATATCTATAATTATTAAACCTTCAACCACATCAAAGACCACAGAAGGATATAATACTATGTAAATAAACAGGAAGTGCAAGCAACTTCTAAAATCTAGAAAATGACAGAGATGACCCCTGTCTGCCTGAACAGTCACCTAAAGTTCTTTTGTAACATTGGAGCACCATCTTTAGCCTTTATGGCCCAAAGTCTCTGGCATACCACAGCTCATCCTCAGAGCAATAGATGTAATGGACTAAGGGCAATCTTCACTCTGAACATGAGTATCTCATGCTCATGAGTCTGAGGTGTTAAAACAATTCTTACGTCACTTACATATTTTGCTTCATCCATGGACTTTTATTTACAAATGAGACTTCAGGTAAAAGAGAGCTCCACACCTCCAAAATATCAGCAATTCCATATATTATATAATTTTTTTTCAATAAGAAATACAATTTTTCTTTTTATCAATAAGAAATGTATAGCATAGGTAATTTTAAGGTGACATAAAACAGGTCAGTGGTCACTTTGGCTTATAAATTAATGGCTGAGGGGTTCAGTGTTTCTGTGATTGACAATGGTGAGAATGCTTTGAAATTGATAGAGATGGTTATTGTGCATTTATGTATATACACTAAATGCCTCTGGTTTACACAATTTACTTTTTAAAACATTATATTTGTTTATTTATTTTTTATATGTGTACACACTGGTGTGGCACAGCATGTATGTGGAAGTCAGAGGACATTCTCTGGGACTTGGTGCTGGATGAACTTAGGTTATCAGGCATGATGGTCAGTAGTGCTACTCACTGAACCGTCTTGATGGCTGTCACATAAACACATGGAAGAACTGTATGACATGTGGCTCAGTGACTCATATGATGCATATCCCAATAAAGCTGTTAAACTATCAACTCACCAAACCTTACTGAAGGATACATAAAATTAAAAATACCCAATATTGTATGATTTTAGTGTAATCATAATTTATTTTTCATTATCCATAGTTACATTGAAATTTTAGTTTTATTTATGAGAGTTAAATTAGAGAAAATGATCAATAAATTGGCATTTTATATACAGAGAAGAACCATAAGTTAAAATGTAACATGGTAAATCTTTATTATTTATAATTTATTTGAAAATAGGCTCAACCATGATATGCTACAGTGTGGCAGAAAAACAGAGGATATTGAGCTTTTAAATAAATTTTCCTTGAAAAGATTATTTTACAGACAAATAATTCTCCTAAGAAGATCTTTGGATTTTTTTTTTCAAATTTCATGAATTTACATGACAGGTAATGCCATGGTTTTTTGATTGGCAACTTGATTGACTTGAGAGATGAAGAGATCAGTGAAACCTCTAGGTGTGTCTGTATGGGTCTATACAGGGATTAAATCTTGAGGACTCTGACTTCATCACTTAACCCCCTGATAGATTCAGTATTTGAATAGACAATGTGGAAATGGTGGGATTGTGGGAGGTGAAAGGTCACTGGAGGATGCGAATCTCCTAGCAAGTGCCTTAGAAGGGCATACCTTGTCCCTGGTCCTTCCCCCTGACTGCACTGTGCTCCCTGGCTGCCCAGGGTGAGGGAGTGGTATTCCTCTGCTACATTCCTCTTCCATGGTGTTCTATATCAGCAGCCCCAGAAGGGATGGAGGCAGCTGACAATGGATGGAAACCTTAGAAATGGAGTCAAAGTATTCTTTTCCTTTTTAAAGGTGTTTCTCTCAAGTATTTTCTGCAATGACAAAAGGCGAAGGAAAGACAGGAGACCCCAGAAATAGCCACCTGCCCTTGACAAAGCCTGTGTCATGGCCTTGGAGGAATATGGCCGCCAAATGGTTGTCACTATTAAAATGTTGCATTAATTATTATTGAAAGAGTGTGACTAAGTTTTCTTAGCTATTTGCTTTGTTCACAGTGCTTTTTATATATCAAGACTGGGAACCCCAGAATAGAGTGGTGCTAATGACCACTGACTTGGGAATGCAAACTTGAGTCTGATTCCCAATAGTCAGGCCACACAACTTATACACTGCTTTAAGTTTCAGTTTTCTCTATGAAATAAGGAAGTTATTAACTATAAGGTTATGTATGATCTAAATTTAAAAAATGTAAAGAGGCCAGGAGGTGTTTGAGGTATATTTGAAAAAAATATTAAATTATCAGTCCTTATCCTTATAGTCCATGAATAAAAATAAACTATTGTTCTATTTAAATATAGATATTACCAAGTTGTAGTGATATATATTTAATAAAATTCATCTGGACTGTCAGAAGAGTCAACCACAGAGCCAAGCCATGAATGTCAGGGAGTGGTGACCACACCTTTAATCCTAGCTTTAGGAATGTGGACAGAGGTAGCTAAGATAGCTGGGCAGAGGAAGAGAAGAGGGGTCTTTCAGCTTTCCCAGTTGCTTCCCTGGTGGGCCAAGGAGAAAAAAGTTGGAGTCTGAGATTTTGTGGAGACAGGCCTGAGGCGTTGGCAGATAAGAAGTGGCTGTGATTTGTTTCTCTATCTCTCTGATATTCCAGCTTTTCCTCAATATCTTGCTCTGGGTTTTTATTATAATATCAAAAAGAATTAGTGAAATACCAAATCATTGAATTAAATTATGCTATATATCACACATGGAAGTGTATGGTCAAGTATCTTAAGAATATTCTGAATAAATACAATTTTGAAAATAAAATATAACAACCAAAAATTCTAGAAAAGTACAAATAATCTTATGAAAGTATACTTCCCATTTTATTTTTTCTGAAGCCAAAATTACTCTGATTTCAAAACCATATAAAGGAATACATGAAGAGAAAAGCATAGTAGACTAATATTACTATTGAACTTAAAAACAAAATCTTTGACAAATTTTTAGCAAACCAAACCAATAATGTATAAAAAACATTATGCAATATGACCAAGTTGGATCTATTCCATGTATGCCAAGTTCATCCCACACAGAAAATTAGCCAATTTTACCCACTAGGTTAACAGGCCACAGAAAGTAAAGTTTATGAGCATATCTGTTGACACAAGAAAAACATTTGATAGATTCCAAAATCCACACAAACTTGCAGTGTGTCAGAAATAAAGAAGCATTGGATCTGAGATGCAGAACACTACAGCATAGAAAATAAATAACAACCCTTCAAATTCTACCAAGGAACTTCTACAGCTGATCAACATCTTTAGCTAAGTGGCTGGCAATATTAGCTAAAACATTGGAGCAGCCCTGTAGGCAGAATTTTCCTGTCCCAGTCTCCTGCTCCCAAATCAGCAGCTGCTTCCAAAATAACTGAGTTGAAGACTTAATATAAATTATAAATGCTTGGTCAATAGCTCAGCCTTGTTACTAACTAGCTCTTACAACTTAATCCATATATAAATCTATGTGCTGCCCTAAGGCTCATGGATTTTACTTCTATTCTATTTTGTGTGTCTGACTCATTCACCAGAGTGTGACTGGTGACCCCCTGACTCTGCCCTTCCACATTCCATCAGTCTCAGTTTGGCTTTCCCACCTAACTTATTCCTGTTCAGAAATTTGCCAGTCATCTTATTTCTTAAACCAATCATAGCAACATATAGTCACACAGTGTACAGAAGAATTATTGCACATATCTCTTCTATATACAAATGACAAATAAGTAGAGAAAGAAATCAAGGAAACAACACCCTTCACAATAGCCACAAATAATATAAAATATCTTGGGGAAACTCTAACCAAGCAAGTAAAAGAATTTATGACAAAATACTTAAGTCTCTGAAGAAGAAAATTGAAAAAGATATCAGAAGATGGAAAGACTTCCCATGTTCATGAATCAGTAGGATTAACAGTAAGATTAGCCATCTTACTAAAAGCAATCTACAGATTCAATGCAATCCCCATCAAAGTTCCAACACAATTTTTTATAGGATAATACTCAACTTCATATAGAAAACAAACAAACAAGCAAAAAGCAGGATTGTTAAAGCAATCCTATACAATGCAAGAACTTCCAGAGGTCTCCCCATCCCTAATCAAGCTCTACTACAGAGCAGTAGAAATAAAAACCACATGGTATTGGCATAAAAACAGACAGGTGGAAAAATGGACTCAGAAGACTGAGATGTAAATGTATACACTTGATGTTTGATTAAGAAGTCAAAATTATACAGTGGAGAAAAGAAAGCATCCTCAGCAAATGGTGTTTGTCTAACTATATATCAACATATAGAAAAATGCAGATAGTCCATATCTATCACCCTGCACAAAACACAAGTCTGTGTGGATCCAAGATCTCAACATGAAACCAGATACACTGAACCTGATAGAAGAGAAAGTAGGAAATAGTCTTAAATGCATTGACATGGAAAACAACTGAGACCAACAATTAATGGGACCACCTCATGGAACCGAAAATTTTCTGTAAGGCAAAGAACCATCAATAGAACTAAACAGCCTACAGAGGGGGAAAAGGTTTTCACCAACTCTACATCTGAAGAGGGCTAATATCAAAATTATATAAAGAACTCAAGGAACTAGACATCAATAAAATAAACAATTCAATTAAAAGTGGGGTACACATCTAAATAGAATTCTCAACAGAGGAAACTCAAATGGACAAATATTTAAAGAATTGTTCAACATCCTTAGCCATCAGGGACATGAAAATCAAAACGACTTTGAGATTTCATCTTATACCTGTCAAAAGGGCTAAGATGAAAACCACAAATGATAGCTCATGCTGGAGAGGATGTGAATTAAGGGGAACACTCCTCCACTGCAGGTGGCAAACTTGTACAGTCACTTCGGAAATCAACACTGACCCTGCTACACCACTCCTCAGAGTAAACACAAAGGATGCTCCATCTTGCTCAACTATGTTCATAGCAGTTTTGTTCATCATAGCCAGGAACTGGAAACAACTTAGATGTCCTCAACTGAAGAATGGATAAATAAAATTACTACATTTACACAGTGAGTATTACTCAGCTGTTAAAAACAGTGATGTCAGGAAACTTGAAGGCAAATGGATGGAACTAGAAAAAATCATCCTGAGGGGGTTAACTGAGACCCAGAAAGACAAGCATAGTATGTACTCACTTATAAGTGGATATTAGCTATAACGTAAAAGATAACCATTCCATAGGCCACAGATCCAGAGAGCCTAAGTAAGAAGAGGCGGGGCTTAAGGGTTGATGCAAGGCTCTCTCTGGGAAGGTGAAATAGAATAGATTTCACTGGTGGACTGGGGATGGGTAGGATTGGGAACAGGCAGAGCAACTGAATGGGTTAAGGGAGAAAATACTGGAGAAACAACTGGAATTGGGAGGCATTTTGGAAGTGAAGTGGCACAATGAAAACTCCTTGGAATCTCTGAGAGTCACCCTAGCAAAGAGTCTTAGTAAAGGGGGCATGGAGCCTGAACTGACCATCTTCTGTAACCAGGCAAGGTCACAAGTAGAGGGATTGGGACACCAACCCAACCACAAAACCTTTGACCTACAGCTTGATCTGCCTGCAGGGTGTTCTGGGACCAGAGCCTGGCAGAATCCTCAAGAGTAAAGAGAGACTTCATCCAGCAACTAATGGGCACAGATGAAGAGTCCCACAGGCAAACATTAGTCAGAGCTTGGGGGGTCCCGCAGAAGAGAGAAAGGAAGGACCAGAGGAACCAGAGGGGCTAGGGATACTGAGAGAACACTACCCACAGAATGAATTGACCAGGACTCATGGCCGGTCACAGAGATCAGGGAGCCTGTAGGGGTCTGACCTAATCCCCTGTATATATGTTAACGCTGAGTAGGTGGTTGTTCTTGTGGGATTCCTAACTGACAGAGGGTGCAGGGGTCGTCTCTGACTCTTACCTATGAGACACTTTCCCTTCTACTGGCTTGCCTCCTCTAACCTAGATGTGGTAGTGTGTGCCTCATTTCATTGCAGCATATTAGGCGGTGCTAGGTTGATGTCCCTGAGAGTTCTGCTCTTTTGTGAGGAAGGACAGAGGGGGAGTGAATCTGGGGGAGAGGGGAGATGGGATGGGGGGAGAGACTGTGGAGGTGAGAGAGAAGGGTAACTGTGGTTGGGATGTAATATATGAAGGAATAATAGTAATAAACAGCGACATAAACCAACCAACAAAACAAACAACCCTCCAGCAAAGAGTCTACTTAACAATGAAAGACACCCTCCCCTGCTTCCCTCCAAGATTAATGAAGAATTAAGGCGAGGCAAGGATTCAGGCTCTTATGGCATTTATTTTATATAGTTCTGTATAAACAGTTAAATGCTAATGACTATGTCATGGAATACTGGTCAGCAGTAGAAAATTACTACTATATTCCTACCATTAGTGACATAGCAACTTGGATAGGTGTTGAGGATATAATGCCAAGGGGAAAAAGGCAATCTCAAGGATTACATTGTTGAAATTACAGACGTATGAATATGGGAAACTGATTGGCAATTTGCTGAAGGCCAAGAGGACATGGGTGGAGCCCTAAAAGGCAACTGAAGTACCCTGACTGTGTAAATGTCACCATTCTGGATCTGATATTGTGCTGTAAACTTACAGCACAATATTTACAGTTTATTTACAGTTGGGGCAAACTGGGTAAGACTACAAGGAATCTTTCAGTGTAATTTTTTTTCAGTGTAATTTTTATGAGGGTATGTGAACCTACTATTATCTCAAAAAAGAATTTAATTAAAAATGCAAGGCATAATAACTGTTCTGAAAAGTGGACATTCTTAAGCACAATTTCCTTTTTTTAAAACAACAGATTGGTTTAAAAATTTAGACGAAAATATGACAGTAGCTAGCAACTTCCAAACTGGATGTGTTTTCATTAACAGTTTGACTTTTAGGAGTTTATCTTTAATTCCTTCATAAAATGCTCATTTTAGCCTCATCGTCACAGAAACCTCTCTTTGCAACAGAGATCACTATAGAAAACCGCAACTGAGCAAAATGGAACGCAGTTCAAACTGATATATCCGCATCATTCTTGCACTTAAGGCTCAGGGATCTTTGTGATGAGAGTGTGGGAAGACTGTTAAGAATCGAAAGCAGGGAGTTTGCTGTGAGACTGTCCCCTAGAAATGCTGGAGAAGAGGCAGCTACGATGTCTCAGCAATATGGCTGACTGAACATGGCCTAAAAAGGGTAACAACAATAAATATGGTAACATGGATGGGAACAAGCTTAGGACTCCTCAATCCTATGCAAAAACTAGGCAACTAGGAAATACTGGGAGTGCGGAAGAGGTCTCTCCAGTCATGTGTCTAATACCAAGTGGTCAGCCTTGAAAACAAGCATGTGAACCTTTCTACAGGCTGAGCAGTCTGTACATATGTATTTACACACACACACACCACCAGCAGCAGCAGTAGCAGCAGCATCATCACCAACAACAACACAATGAAAGAAAAAGTGAGTAAAAAGAGAGCCAGCTGAAGATAATGTGAGAAAGTTCGATGGGAGGCCCGTGAAGGGAGGAAATAATGTGGTTATAATCTTAAAAGAATGAAAAAGAGAAGATGGCATATCTTCCCATTCGATGCAGACATTGAATGGTGTTTTAAATTATAGACAGATAACTATCCATCAGTAGGTGCAGGTCTTCTCTTGTGTTAATAGAAATGAACATGGACAATCATTACAGAGGATTAGGTAAGCACAACTGACCAGCCAACAAAAATTGCTGATGTAACAGAGAGCTCTGAGTACCATCTTGCATTTTTATTACACAAGCTGTCTATGCTGCACAAGAACAGGAGAAAGTAACAAACTTGTAGCTAGTTCTTCATCACTCCAGCCCAGGACTGGAGTGGGATAAAGGATGAATCAATGATTCCCTACCTGGTATAGTTCTACATTATTCTCCTTTTTTTATTAGATTCACCTGTTGCCTTTATAATGAAAGATGATCATGAAACAGTGGCTCAAAGTATTAGCACAGGGTATTATGTGGCAGAAATACTTTTCCCACCCATAATTTTACTGAGTTGTCAAGCACCTTTTTGAGGTGGATCAGCAAATGTGTGAAATGAGAAAATAGTGTTTCCCAAAAATAACTCACTTTCCCACGATCTGTTAATGGCTAGGGACAGAATTCAGCACTCTGTGCCTTCTCTAGGCTGGTGCCACACTTCGGTGTCTGGCTCTCTTGCTCTCTCACACTCTGCTTTTTCTAGTGAGGATCACCACCTTTCTTCTTTTCTTCCTGCTGACTTTCGATCTGTCATGTCTTTTCTGAAGCTTTTGGAGTATGAATAACCCCTCTTATAGCAGCAGGTCCCTGGGTATCCTAGCTGCTGTCTCACTCAGTTCCAACATGGATGGCTTGCCCTGCATTAAAGGATATGCTACATACATTCCTATCATTTCTTCAGGGAGGGCATATGCCCTAGGAAACCTTAGGTGATGTCAAAGGCTGGATCTACAATTTCTTTAGTTTTCTCCCCAGTGGTGTGGGATGTAGGTCCCTATTTGAAAGGAGCCTCCCACGTTGGCATTGTAGCTTAACATCATCTTTAAGTTACAAAGGACTCAGTATCAAGGCAGCTAAGAGCAGAATCACAGGACACAAAATTCAGAAGGATGGAAAAGAAATTCCTTTATCCTTAAATGGGGAGCTATGTGCTCTCCTGCAGTAAGTGAAATTCCACGAGATAACTAGTTACAAGTCATATGCTCCTTACAAAAATATGGCCACTGAAAATTAAAGACTATTTTCGAAAGCCATTTTTATTGCCACTCTTAACCAACACTGGAGATTCCTGAGATTTTGTTAAAGGGGGATTTAACAGAGTACCTTAGCCCAGCTACTCAGAAGCATCCTGTGCTCTAGGCCAGCTGGTGTTATGTAGGGAGACTGATTCACAAGAGAGAGAAGAAGAAAGGAGAGAAGAGAGAAGGAGAGAGAGAGAAAGAGGGAGAGGAGATAGGGGACAGGGAAAGAGAGACAAAGGAAAAGGGAGAGAGAGAGAGAGAGAGAGGGAGAGAGAGAGGGAGAGAGAGAGAGAGAGAGAGAGAGAGAGAGAGAGAGAGAGAGAGAGAGAGATGGTTTGAACATTGTTGATGTCTTGTTTGACCCTGAAACTATAATAGTTACACTCTTTCCTGCCAGGCTGACCTCTCTCATTAAGACTTTTGGCTCCTGTCTGCTTTTCGTTATGTTAACCACGGGGTGGGTTTTTCTATGCAGTTAAAGGATCAAGAACAAAATTTTGAAACTTGATCAACAGTCATAGTCCTGTTTACGATCTTTAACCACAAATTGTCTGTGAGGCGGTCTCCGATTAATCATGCCTTGAAGAGCAGAAGCACTCACCGTAGCTTTGAGCATGGGAAGGTTTCCCTTCATTTAACCTTCCTGGAAGACACCCCAGCGATGCCTCTCCTGCCGAAGGGGGCATTATGCTGCTGTTTACTCTAACATTCAAGTCGGTGGGTGGTATTCCAATGCTTGCCTTCCACCCTCCTGGTGGCTGCACAGTTCAGGGCTGGGGGAGAGGTCCTCTGTGGAGGCCAGGGCTACCTCTGAGATGAGTTTCCGAATCACATGAAAGGGTTCCCATCCTAGCAACCCTCAAAAAATACATAGAAACACATCTGTCCCTTATTTTTTCAGCTTGCTTTATGGTGAGTCACTAAAGTTCTTAAAACCATACAATTACACATGCTAACAGCAGGGGAATGGCGGAGATAATAAACCTGGCAGGGATAATTTAACCAAACCATGCGTATCTGTGGTTTATATCAATAAGGGAGACTTAAGAATTCTTTCAAGATATGTGTGCATACATATATGCACACAGACATACACAAAGCCTTCAGACAAAAATGCTATAAAATTGTGCACGTACATACTTAAACACACACACACACACACACACACACACACACACACACACACACACACACACACACTTTCCCTATCTAGTGTGTTTAAAGCCGAATGTAAATGGTATTTTATTGAAGAATTGTAGAATGGTTACAGACTTAGAATAAAAGATAGAATTTTTCCTCATGCCTTAGGTTATCATACTCTCAATACTTGGTAAAGAAACATTTCCTTTTGTGAAAATTATAATAAAAGAAATGTAACAGATTAAGAACCAAGAAATGCTGATGGCAACTAGAGCATTTGATTTCTTAAAGAAAATTACCACCCATTATGTACACATGATTTCTCATGACACCATTTTATTTGATGAACTCCCACTATATATCATATAATTTTTAATATACACACATGTGTGCACATCATACACAAACACACACACGTATTTGTAATTTGTTTTGAAGCCAAGTTTTGAGTAAATATCTAGAGACTAAAACATAATGAAAGGCTCTCTATCTCATGAACAAATGAAGACATAGAACTAAATATAGATCTGCTATGTCTCGGGAGAAGAAATCCACACAACATTGATCCCAGGCTGCTCCTTTGAGGTATTCACCTTTTCAGAAGAGATTTTGAGGTATTCAGGAGATCCTAATTATCTGAGGTTGCCCATCTGAGAGATTCTTAGATTTTAACATTTATTCTTGTGTGTTCATATGCATTTTTGTTCATATGAGTGTGAAGGTGCATGTTGTGTACATGTGTGTATGGAGGTCAGAGGACAGCCTCAGACATTCTTTCTAGGATATCATCCATCTTGACTTTTGAGACAGGGCCCCTCGTTGGCTGCAATGTGGTAACAGGCTGGCTTTCCAGTGAGCCTCATAGGTTCTCAAGCACTCTGATTACAAATGTACTCCATCATGCTTGTCTTTAAATTTTTTAAATTACTTTTTACTTACATGCACACACACATGTGTGTGTGTTTGTGTGTGTCTCTGTGGTGTATGTGTGTGTGTGTGTGTGGTATATCTCTGTGTGCATGTGTGTGTGTGTGTGCATGTCTTTGTGTGTGCCTATTGTGGTTAGATGAGGGTGGTAGATACACTAAAGCTGCATTTACAAGGGATCATGAAATGTCGACTGCAGGTGCTGGTCCTCTTGAAGAGCGGCGAGTGCTCTTAATCACAGAGCCATCTCCCCAGCATCAGTGCCCCCCCCTCAATTTAACTATGAGTTCTGTGGCTCAAAGTCAGGCTTTCATGCTTGAATAAAAAGAGGATTACAACTGAACACCTTCCTAGCCCCTAATGTTCATTTTATACAAAATAGTTCTCTCAGTACATTTGTTTAAGCCATCAGTCACAGGATAAGAAATCTAAATCTTAATTTTTAAATTACTGATCATTTTTTGCATTTAGAATTTTTGAAAATTTTAATTTTAAAATTTATATTTATTTAAAATTATATATTTAAAAACATTCACAAAAATCTAAAATGCTTAGCTTTTTATTCATGTCATATACCTGCTATTATTGTCTTTTCCTAAAGCTCACGACATTCTCAAGTACTTCTTTCTTGTTTTATGTAATAAAATAGTGTATTAAGGTTTTTTTTTTTAATCTGGATCTCTTTTAAACATGTCTCCCAGACCCACAAGAGATTATACACACACACACACACACATATATATATTATGCATATACATGCAAGATATACACATGGACACACACTACACTTCATTTTAATAATCTCAAGAGATTATGTCCTGAAGTTATTTACATTCATTATTGAAATGTACTGCTATTACTTTCATGAATTCAAATGCATGCAATTACATAATACATTGATCTTAGCATATTTTAAGGCACATTTTTGCCCCAGATATGATTAAAATCTTACCTTAGTATCATCTTAAATTTAGAGAGAGAGGGATGGGGGGGGCTGGAAAGGATAGAATGGTCAGAGGAAGGCCATTGAATTCAGGACACATTAAATATAGATTCACCCTAGAGCACTGCATCCTAAATATATTTTATTTTATACATATTCCCCAGTTTTAACACATTCTCCATGTGGTACATTCAACTGATACCTTCTTTGGTATTTCTGTTTTCTATGCTTGTAATGAAGATTAAAGGTTAATTAAAACCTTACAAACACTCTTGAGTTCATGACAATTCGCTGTTGCCAAGTGGATTACTTTGGTCAAGCTCCAGCTCTGGCCTATTCTGCTAACAGTTTCCCTAGATTGTGAATGGTCTGATAGAAAGAATGGTGGCCAACTGGGATGTTCCAGGACTTCTCGTTAGAAAGAGCAATCGAGGAGGGAGGAGTGGAGGCAGGCGTGGAGGCAGGCAAGCTCTGGATGGCATTTTCACAGGCTCTGAGGGGGTGGCTCTTCCTTAGGCGCCAATCAAGAAGACAGATATTTTGCTTCCTTTGGGAATCCAGAGGCGGTTGGCACTGCAGCAGCTGTTTGTCTAGGTGAAGGCTGAAAGGAAGTTGCAGGTTCATGTCTCTGAACAACTGAAACACAAACATCCCTCCCAGTCTTTTCGCTAAAGTCAACCACATGGCTGAATCTGGTTGGACCGGAAGAAGCCTCATGGGAGCAGGAAGTCATTGCTTTCTGAAGCACCAACAGCCTGCCAATGAGCAGACTCCAGGGTTCTAGTATAGTTTTATATTTACTTATTGGGACTAACATTAGGATCCTGACTCTCATAGATGGTTAGCTTTGCTTACATTTAAAAAGCCATTTATATTTTTAAATTTAGCAGATTAGTTACCATGACTATGTAAAACTCACAGTGTTTGGTCATTTTCTACACCAAGCCTTCTGGATGTTCGTGTTTTCATGGGTGAGGAGTTCAAACAGAGCTTAGCTTTCACTCAGGGGCACAGAGGCTGGAGAGTAAACTTGTCATCCTCACTGTGGTCCTTTCAGGATGATGGACCTATTTCCAAATTTCATGTGTTCAGGGAATTCAATCCTGTGTGCTTATATAACTGAGGACTCTGCTCTCTTGCTGATTTGGCTATTCTCACCACCTAAGACCACTAAAGTTCATTGCCATGTAGACTGTGCATGAGTCCCTCACAATACAGACATGTTCCTCCTCAAATGCAACTGAATGGGACAGAGACTTGGAGGGTTCTTCATAGCCTTTTGTTAGACCCAAAGTTAACCTGTAAACACTACCCACCCAAAGACCAGGCAACTTCCTGAAATTCTGGGAATATTAGTTCTTGAAAGATAACACCTGCCCAGGGACCAGGTAACTTCCTGAGATTCTCGGAGTTGTAGTTCTTGGAAAATAACAACAAAGCTTCATGGGAAAGTATAGTGGCCTGTGAGTTTTGCCAATATAAGCCCCGCCAAGAAGTGTCTTGGGGCTACTTACATGAAAGTTTCCAGGTGATGGTCCTGAACAAATTTCATCTTGGTCAGTATTTAATATTTTAATAAAAGCTTGCTTGAATTTGGTCAAAATGGTGGAAATTTTTTTTTTTTTTTTTTTTTTTTTTTTTTTTTTTTTTTTTTTTTTTTTTTTTTTTTTTTTTTTTTTTTTTTTTTTTTTTTTTTTTTTTTTTTTTTTTTTTTTTTTTTTTTTTTTTTTTTTTTTTTGGCCAATTTCAGGGCTAACACTTTCTTATGTAGTCCAAGGGAGTGACAATTCCCCACTTTTGTCAAACAAGTAGCTAGAAGCAAAGAGTGGTTCATGGAGCATCACCTTCCATTTTGGCCAACAGAATGTCAGTATCTCCCGATCTAAAGCCACAAGCCCAGCCATTTTGCCTTTATCTTTGCATCTACTTTCAGATTTCTCTGTGAGTAGCTGTCACTCAAGATGTTGAAAGCAGTAGATTGACCAACTTATCGATTAGTGATGGTCAGTCTAAACCTACTGAGGCCTGACTTCTGTCCTCAGATGCAGGGGGAATTTTAATTTGAACTCCTTAAATGTTGTCAATGGTACCATGGGTGTAGACGTGAGCAACCTCTTTAAAAAAAGAAAAGAAAAAGCCCAACAGTAACACCTAGGTTTAAAATCATGCCCAGCTCATGTTTGACAATCCTTCTGATAGCCCAAATACTATAAATTTAGTTGACGATAACAGAACAGATGGAAAAACATATGGCTTGTAGGTAGTGTGTGGTAGTTGGTATTTGCGATACATTAGGGGAATTTATTTTATTTTGTCTCTTTCCTTGTGTAACTTTGTGATATTTTATCAAGTGGATTTTATATGCCTTTTGACTTATTTCTCTAGTATTAAACTCTTTGAGACTCAAGTACACCATTTTAAACAACTGGTTTTATAACCACTTCAGAGCACACATTCATGTACCTAGGCAAGACCTTCATTCAGACAAAGATCTCTCAGTTTTTGGCAATCTGTGGACAAAGAGGTGAACATTTATGGAGATTAGTTCAAACAAAGCTTATTAAAGATAGTCCATTTAACTGAGATTTAGATTAGAACATTTGTCTAAAAGTGTACCCAAATCCCACAGGTCTAGATTTAATACTGACCTTTGTAATTTCACGTTTTCGAAAGAAAAAGTAGTTTTAAAAAATCAGATTGCTTAAAATACTATGTTTTCATCCTGTTAGGTGAAAGTGGGAAGCTTGATGTGCAGAATAAAAAAAGACATAAACACATTTGTTTATATATGACCTTCAGCTTGATTTGTTTCTAGGCTAGACAGTGGTCCTCAGAACTTTGTATCACTTTGAAGTTTATCTGAATTTAAATGCAACTTCCTGATGCTTGCCTGTTAGCAATTTTGAAGCTAAGGTTCTTTTTTTTTTTTTTTTTAAACACACACACACACACACACACACACACACACACACACACAGAGAGAGAGAGAGAGAGAGAGAGAGAGAGAGAGAACACAATGAAAAAAGATCTTTCTCCTTAAAGGGAATAGGGGATAAAGGAATACCTAACTATG
Source organism: Sigmodon hispidus (assembly GCA_004025045.1). Lineage (NCBI taxonomy): Eukaryota > Metazoa > Chordata > Mammalia > Rodentia > Cricetidae > Sigmodon > Sigmodon hispidus. Next base: position 13,509 of record PVIH01001124.1, on the reverse strand, counting down.
GAAATACTTTAAAGCATTATGAAAATCCCTATAGCTGCTGGCTGTTTAACAGTGTTCCTGTACTGAAATCACTTAATCTTGAATTCTTGGTAAACGTTCTCCTATCAGACTCTCCCAGTTTCTCCATATGATGTTTTTCCCTTTGCCTTGCCTCTGACATCAATGTATGCATCTCTTATTTCTTGTTACCTTTGGGAAGAATGAAAGACTTCCTTTAGATTTTACACACATTATTCTCCTCAGATAAATTTTATCAGTTTTATTTTTTACCCATGGCTTTAGCTTGCTTTCACATGTATAAATTCACCAAACTGAGTGAGAAGAAAAGAGGTCTTATTAAATTGATTTTCCCATAATCATTCATATAACATGCATTTCTGACCCCTCTTAATAATGGACAAAGAGTAGAACATTACATCTAGGCAAATTTTACTCTTCCAATTAAGGTACATTCAGGTTTAACTAATTGCTAGTGTTTGCTTTGAATTATTCTAAAATGCCCAATCAAACATGCTTTATACTTTTTTAAAAATAGACTTTTAGAACAGTTTCACACTCCTAATGCAATGCATGTGAAGGTGTAGACATCTCTCTTGTAATTCTGTCTCTCTGCACATAGCCTTTCTATCATTATCCTTTACTGAAGATGTGCATTTCTGGTACTTGATAAAATATATGACTAATGATTACCAACTAAGGATGGTCTCCATTAGGTATCCTTTGGGTTTGTAAATCTAATTGCTTTAGAGAGATATATAATGTTGTTTGTTAATCCACCATTGTGGTATCACCCAGGATGTTTTCACCATCCTACACAGCTTCTGTGTATTTCCCCACTTCTCATCAACTCTAAAATGGCTTTTTTTGTTATACCATCTCCACTTTTTGACATTTTCAAAAGTTTTCAGAATGCCAGATCCACTAGCTCACTTAGGTATTTTCAAGTTTAGGCAATTTTGAGTAAAGCTACCCAAAACATCCACGAACAAGTTTTTGTATGGATGTAAGTTTTCAACTCCTTGGGATTTTCAGCTCCACACAATAAGAGTACATCTAGTGTGGTTTTAAGAAATTGCCAGACTAACTTTCAAAGTGCCTATAATATTTTGAATTCTTACCAGCACTGGGTGATAGTCCCATTTGTTCCAAGGCCTTGCTGTCACAGTTAGTGGGAAGATGCAGAGGCTGTTGCTGAATCCCTTTAGCCTCCCTTTCATTCCTAACCTCTAAGCAAGCAAAAAGCTACTTGATGCTCCCTCCAGGAGCAGTACCCTGTGGCAGTGGTCAGTGCTCTCTGCCAGGGCTATTGCACTCAGCACGTAGTACTATCTCACTGCTCCTTTAATATTCATTTCTCAGATGAAATACAATGCAATCTTTTTATATTCCCTTTTATTGTCTATGTTCAGTAGTGAAGTGTCTATGTTAGTTTTGGAATTGTTTTTAAATTGGGCTTTTTGTCTTATTGTTGAGTTTTAGAATTTTTTAATGTATCATTTACAAATTCTCCCCTCTAGTTTGTAACTTGTCTTGTTCTTCTCTTGATTGTGACCTTTGCAGAGATGAAGTCCAATTTATCAACTGTTTCTTTAGTGACTTATAACTTTGATGTTAGATCTAAAATATATTATCACTAAAATTAAGGTCATATAGATAATTACAGGGCTTTGTTTTTTTAGAATCTCACAGTCTCACATTCCACACTGAAGTCCGTGATACAGCTGTAGTGAGTTTTTGTCAATATCTCTCTCCTTCCTCTTCCTCCCTCAATGTTTAATCCTTTCAGACATCAAATTGTTTTAGCATCACTTGTGGAAAAGGTTCAGATTATTTAAATCTTTCAGTCATACCATAGTTTCTTTAATCCTATTTATAGGCAAGCACTATTTCTGCTTGGATAAATCATGTGGTTTTTTTAATAAAATAATTCTATTACAAAAAAGTAAAGTCAGCTGACAATGTCTGATCATATGTACACTCAGGGACTACCCCCATCTATTCCCATTTCTCTGTGTTACAGCAAGCCTGTCAGCATTGACTTTGCCTGAGACTCCAGGCCACGAAAAAGGTCAGTCTACTTTATTAAATTGTTTAATAATTTTTCTATTCTTGGTTTACTCCTTGTTTTTCAAGAATGTCCATTGCTCCTACCTAATCACCTTCCCTTCCATTATAATCTATTTTTCCTACTTGGAAAAGATTAGTTAATATCTACCAATGAGCTCATTTTAAGGTTTAAGGTTTATAAAAATTGGGGTAAGGCCACTGTCTATAACCCTCTTTCTTTATTTATGAAATAGTCTCATTACAAGCTGCCTTCTAACAGGGCACAGTATGAGAAGACTGCTCATGGGATCCCTAAAGCGGTCCTCAGACAGCCTGATGGATGCCTAAGTGCTCCTCATGCGGCCTTTTTGGCAGAAGTGGCTGATTTGACTCTTTTGTGAAACTGTCCTCATGTAGGTTGTTCATGGTTCCATTGAACGTTTTATCTGCAGCTATGTTCTTCATCCCAAGATGGCTGTCAGCGTTATGTCTTTGTCAGATGAGTTAGGCACCTGTCACCCTGTTGACTCTATGCCATGCTTCTGTGTTTGATATAAACTAACAGTAGCAGCAATAGACAGAGCCTTGCATATTGTGATAAGCCCACTGGAAACACATCTTTCCCCTTTCATGCTGATGTCATGCGTTTGGTATGCAATCAGGTTCATCTATTTCAGATCAAGTTTTGTTTCTAGAGATTGCCTTTGTAATTTACTTGTCTTAAACATGAATATATTTTTGTGATTTCAAAGTTGTAACTCTGAAAAAAAAGATGGGGAGGGGAAATCATAGTAAATATATTGTATGATTTTTTTAAAAAAAGGTACATTAAACAGAATCTCACTTCCACCCCCATCTGCCATACTCGATACCCCAGGGTTACCATTGGCTTATATTGCTAGTGTGTTTTTAATTTTTGAAAATATAATTAAACATATATATATGTGTACAGCTATTTATCACTATATACATACATATATGAAATCTATGTAAGAATACAAGTATGTCAGGGGTGGAGAAAATATTATCTATAAAAATATAAGTCTGTCAGGGCTGGAGAGATGGCTCAGAGCTTCAGAGTTCTGGTTGAAAAAAGGCAGAGATGACTGACAACCGAACTCTAATTTATACCTGTGCGAGAGGGAACATTGATTTCCATTAATGGAGTGACAATGGGTACATCAACTACTCCGGGGCAGCCTCATGTGCAGGGATACTTTACCAACACATAAAGGACTTCAGTTTTTGTGGGTGTGTGTGTGTGCCTTGATTTGGTTATAGTTTGTCAGGTGGTTTTGTTGGGTGGTGTTTTATTTTGTTTCCTTGGCTTTGAGGGTTTTGTTGTTGCACTGGGTCTTTGTTTTTTGAGAAAGTACTTAAACTTGGGTGGCTAGGGAGGAAGGGTATCTGGAAAGACTTGGGGAGAAAGAATGTGATCAAAATAGTTTTAAATTTAAAAATTGTTTTAAATAATAAAAAGCATAATCAAAAATAAGGAAAAGTGTCTTTAGGAATGCTTTGTTGAAATCTTCAGTAAGTAATGAGCTAGCTAATTTTTGGCTTTACAGGGAACATTTCTGCACAGAACAGGGACACTTTTGGCATAATATTGTTCTGTGATCACCAGGAGCCCAAAGTCATTCTGTGATGTCATAGCTATGAGACTGACCACCTTTATGATGCATTTATGATGTCATCGTGTACTTTCATCTGTGTAGGACTACTGAGCCAGTGAAAGCTGAGGAAGACAAAGCCATTCAGATGTGAAGTGTTCGTAGGTAAAGTAAAGTGAGCAAGAAATGGCAGAGACATCTTCAGAACTTCTGGATGTTTCCCCTGATGATGAGTCAACTGATTCCAAGACCTCTTCCAGCCATCCTTTGTGTGATGGCACAGATCAGAAAGACTCAGACTTATGGGCTATTATTGAGGAAAGTGCATTTCAGGTTCTGGCCCAGCGATTCTTGATAAAGAGGCCGCCTCATACCCTCTGTGCCACAGAGCCAGATGAGGACAGTAATTTATTTTCTATGACCTTTCCCAGAAAGCTTTGGAAAATAGTGGGAAGTGACAAATTTAAGTCTATTTGGTGGGATGAGGCTGGGACTTACATAGTGATCAATGAAGAACTCTTCAAAAAGGAAGTATTGGAAAGAAAGGCCCCCTTTAGAATATTTGAAACTGATAGCATGAAAAGCTTGGTTCGACAACTGAATCTGTATGGGTTTAGGAAAATGAGACAGAATTTCCAGAGATCTGCTTCTCTCCCTGACTTTCTGGCTGAAGAAAAAGGAGTCTCTGCCTCTTGTAAGTTACAGTTCTATCAGAATCCAAACTTCCTGCGTGACTGTCCTCATCTTATAGAAAGAATGAAAAGGAGAATTGGGATAAAGACTGCTTCTCGAGGGGCTGCCCCAGCCCTTCCAGACTTTAAGAGCAAACACTTCAGCTCAGACTTGGATCGAATGGATGACCACAGTTTGGGTGTAGCCGTCCAAACCAGGGAGAGAAGCCCATTATCTGGCCCTAGCATTTCAAATGTATACCTGAGACAGAAACCTTTGACTACCCAAGGATGTTCTGATACAATGGATGGGGTCAGGAGGGACTTTTCTCTTGCAACATCGAGCTCCCTTAGACGACCTGAAGAGATTTTAACACATTGCCCTGCTCCCTTGAATGAGGTGTCTCCTCTCCATATGGACTCACAGAGAATCTACACCCAAGCAGGAAATGACAACACTGTGAATTTTGTTATAACCTCTATTACTCAAAACCGCAGGGATGTGTCTCACTTGTGGAATAGATGTATTGAAATGCAGGCAGAGCCTTCTCCTTTTCAACCTGGGTATCCTCATTTTCCATCCAGTTCATCTACTTATTCTGACTCAAAACCAGTCAGTGAACCCAAGTTACCAATATACAAGGAAAGGGTAGCATCCACTACCTTGGCATCAACATCGAATCATCATCCATCATCTTGATGCTGTCAGCTTTATAATTACCAAAATTCTACTTGGTTCTTTATGAGAACATTCAGCATACCAGAGATTAGAATTCATATTGACAGTCACCTGGAGTGTACTATCATTGTAATAGAACAATAAAACTCTATGTGCACCTTTAAAAAAAAGAGTACTGGCTGGTCTTCTAGAGCTCCTGAGTTTAACTCTCAGTCAACATCCACATGACATCTGGCAACTCTCTGTAACTTAGTTCCAGGCCATCCAATATCCTCTTCTGGGATCCATGGGCAGCGCATGAATGTGGTGTACAGATATACATCAGGCAAAACATATTTACACACATAAAGTACCTGGCTTAAGAAAGAATGTATATATGTGTAGAAATAAGTACTGGGAACTTTCTGTACAAATATATCTGTGAATATATATGTAGACTATACATATATATAAACATAATGCATATTAAATGTGACACATTTACATAGGCACAAAGAAATGTGTTTTTAGATCTTGATTCTTTTCATTTTTCAAAATTCCAAAATTACCCAACTTATCATATAGTTCTTTTTATTCTTTTGTAAATGAACAGATATAGTTCAATTAGCTTTGGTCAGTGGGCCTAAAGGCAATTTTGATATTTTTCTATTGTATTGAAGTAAAGGTACTTGTAGCCTTGATTTTGGTTTCTTTTGCCTTTGAGTGGTTCAAAGTCTTAAACTTTAGGGTTCTATTTCCTGAGTATTTTTTTTCTAGAAAGAATAATCACATTCCTTTCACAAAGAAGGTAGTACTATCTTATTTAGTCAAAAGTTAAATTTACATCTCAATTTTTAGGTGGCCTCCTTTTGTAACCTTTCCTATATATTAAAAGAATATAGGGCGGGGTCATACATAATATGTGGCTTTTCTATAGTTTATAAATTTGGTGTATTGTATCGTGTATCTATGGTTCATTATAATCATTCTTATCAATCATCTCCTAATCATCCATTTTTATGAGTCAGAGTGGATGTTGTCAAGCATTCTCTTGAATATTAATCGAGGAAATACTTATGGAATGTCTCTGTATATGGTGCTTTGCAAGGTGTAAAGCTGAGAGCCCTGTCTCTGATGATGCTGTGCTTGAACAGGGATTAGTGATGTTCCCTAGGCTAAGGTGATTTGCAATTTTGGAAATCAGAATTTTTATCTGAAAAAAATGAGAGCCATAATTTCTACTTTGATTGTTTCATGGGGCTCCTGGAGGAAGCAACTGCAGTGGTGAATGTGAAGCAGCTCAAATATAAAGAGCCATAAAATCTATAGAATCGTTATTGTTATGGTCGTAGTATATGCTCTTAAGTGTTTTGCTATTATCTTCCCCAACAGACTCAGCTGTCTGAAAAGCTTGAGGAGTCATTGTTCCTTTGCTATTTCCTCGAAGCAGCTGCTGCAGAGGAACAGACATGGAATTTATGAAACATTTTGTTTTTCTGGGTCACATACCAAAAGTCTCAAACTCTAATGTCTATAGAGGCTAAAACAGAGAATGTAAGTAAGGTCATGGCAAGAAGTAGGAAGAATTCATAGACAAACTGGAGAATGTATTCCAGGCCTGAAAGTGTTCAAAGTTCACAAACATCACTGTGAAGTAAACAGATAGTGGGAAAGGGCTGTGTTCAGCAGCCTGTTGAGAACAAATATCACTGTTAAGATGAGCCCTATCTCAGTGTTCTGTCTGGGAAAGGGACTTCCTTCACCTTCACACCCTGGATAACCTTAGTGATGTGGGTATTGATGACTGCAGTCAAATCATCATTGTAATAATCACCAAATGTGAAAACAATAGCAAAAAGTTTGTGATGTGTTAAGCAAAACCCTATAAGGCTGTAGGTCATAAGTTTACTAGTAAATGTATGCTTATGTGATTAACATAATATATCCTATATTTTTATATTTTTGCTAGTGTAATATAGAGTAAGCTATATCCTTACAGCCTGTCTCAGACATGCCCTCTGTAAATTCTTTATTATGTGACATGTGTTGTATTCATAAGCACCTGAGTCAGATATTATTGTGTTGCTGCTTTGCACAGAAAATTTACTTTTAATTAATTTATGTTTGAGATAGGATCTCACTATGTAGGCCTGGGCATTGTGAAATCTACTATGTAGATTAGATTGGACTCTAGCTTACAGAGCTCTTTCTGCCTGTAGCCTCCAAGGCATGCACCTATACATCTGTCTGCTTCTTAGTCACCTTTATCTTGTAGAAAATACCAAGCATACCTGGTCAGCCTTTGTATTTTGCCTGACTCCTAAGATATCCAGAGCCAAGTGTGCCATTGACATCTAGAAGAGTATCCCAGATCTTTTATCAGAACAGGTATCAGTCCAGCTTGTCCAGGTAGCATTGTCTGTAATTCCTTAGTCTTCCTCTCTAGCTAGCTTACTTGTTTCCCTTGTAACCCACCTCAGAACCTTGTTGAAAACAGTGCATGTGTGAATGGTATGTGCATTTGAGAGAAGAGAGTAATTTGTTCCCCTTGTGATTCCCAGCAGAGCTGTGTAAGCAGCCACCTCACAGTACTGTTGATAAGTAATTGAACTAAAGGCTGTGTTTTAAAAATCTTTGGTCTTCAGCAAGTTTTCCTTCATTTTCCCAAATTTTTTTTTAAAAGAACAAAAAAGTCTTATTTAAATGACTTGAAGTTTGGGAGGGATGTGGGTGAGGACCACACCTGCCTTAAAGATTCTACAAGGCTGATTGACAGATTAAAGCCAAATGTTCCTGGCGAGCAGGAATGTTGTTGATCCCATGTCAATATCATGACTGAATAACATTCATTTCCCACATGTGACTGACATGCCATCCACATAGCTATCAATGATAGTGATGTGTGTCAATGGCCTATTAGCATCCACCAACCCAGAAGCTAAGAATGTCATCAGACAGCATCCGGGTGCTGTGGGAATGATTCCTCCACCTGGCTGTAACCTACCTATCTGACGACCCTCTCATGTATTTGAAAAACACCTTGACTTGTAACTTTTGTTTTCTAAGTGTGAAAACTTCAGACAACCATATTGGAGCATGATGTTTGGAGCAATCTGAATCTGTGTTCCTAGGCTATCCATGGCCATGCATGTTTGGGTTGGAGCAATTGAATCTGTGTTTATAGATCATGATCATGCATGTTTTGATATAGCAATCTGAATCTGTGTTTCTAGGCCATGATCATGCATGTTTTGATATAGCAATCTGAATCTGTGTTTCTAGGCCATGATCATGCATGTTTTGATATAGCAATCTGAATCTGTGTTTCTAGGCCATGATCATGCATGTTTGAGTCAAGAATGAATGCTCTGGTAATCTCTGAGTTGTTTAGCATCAACACACTTGAATTTCTTCATTCTTTTCTCATCTTTTTCACTTGGCTCACATCATAGTCATAAGAGAAGCATATTAGATTCATATTTTCTAGGTTTTTTTCCCCTTCTGGCTGCATATTCTGCTGAGCTGCAAATAGAAATGCTTGCATTTTCTCTCCTTCCGTGTTTTGTCTTTCCTTCTTGCTTCCTTACTTTCTTTTTTTCTTTTGCTTTTTTAGATAATTATTCTCTGTGGGACAGATCTGGCTGTCCTGGAACTCACTCTGTAGATCAGGCTGCTGGCCTCAAACTCACAAAAATCCTCCTGCCTCTGCCTCCCTAGTGCTGGGATTAAAGGAATGTGCCACCACGCCACCAGCCCCTGATCTGTCCTTGAGACACCCTTCACTGTACTTTCTCTGTTGCAGCTAACCATATTTGATATGGTTTCTCCTTTTCCCAAGGTCTCTAATTGTTGATCAGGGTTAGTTTGTATTCTGCCACTGAGAGTTTAGAACTCTTGTCTATCCAAACAGCCATGGCTATCCTAAGTAATACAATAACACACAACAAACCAAAGATTAGAGTCCAATTATGCTTCTTGATGATTGGTAAAGAAGAGACAAGGTTAGAAAAACAAAGCAAATCTAAATAGATTTTGGAACTTGCCTGGGAACTTGAAAGAAAAATAATAAAAATCATTCAAAATGAGAAACATTAGCTGTCAGAGAGAAAACTCTCTACCTGCTCATTTCACAGCTCAGCTTTGCTCACATTGAAATTAAGAACAACCAAATTGCTCCCTTGACAACTTGAATATCTGGATAATATATTTACACACTTTCTCTAGTCCTGCATTTTTTGACACTTCCTATAGTCCAAAGTGACTGGGAATCCAGAAGGAATAATGAATAGATTCAGTCCTCATTTGTGTTGACTCAAAAGGCAATATTTACATTTCCAGATTGCTCAACAATGAAGATATTCCAACAGGCAAAGGAAAAGTTCATGTTTTTGAGACATCTCTTCAATTTCCAACTTGCGGGTGAACTGGAAGAGGCAGAGGGTCTTAAAGACTGGGTGATATCTCTCACTAAGGCCCCACACTTCTCCACACTAACAGTGAGCAGGACTCTCAAAGGAGCTGACTGCCCACATACCTTTTGATTGTTGCTGAAGCATTTTGTAAGAAAACGTTAAGGAGGGAGGGGACTGCACCCCCTGCTCCCCGAGAGGAATGGCTGTTAGCTGAAACTTTTCTATTTCCTGGGGTTCTAGTCTGAATGTTACTTTCAAAGATTTGGCTTTGGAAAAATATACCTTTTGATGTTTTTCAGGGAAAGAAATACCAATCTGTACTACAAATTATAACATGTACTAACTAGGGCATGGCTCAGATAGACCAAGATGGAGGACAAAAACAAAGGAGCACTCATGCCTCATTCGAGCTGTTTAGAAAGTTTGACACTGATCCCCCTCACCTTTTGCTGTTTGTGTCAAGCCCATGGCTGCATCCTTACAGACAAACACACTGCAGCTATGGTACACTCAGGAATTCTCATGGGAGTTTTAGGGTCTTAAGAGAGAAGAAGGACAGGGAATTTAATGTACTGCTATATTGTTCTTATTCTTTAAAAAATATGACTGTGCCATCCTACAAACTGAGAGATTTTCTTTTCAATGTTGAAATAGATATGATACTCCCACTAGCAGTTTTAAAATATTTAAGATTGCAATCACAATCTTTATAGCTGGTTACAAAACAAACAGCAAGCAAACAGTCCTGCCAACTTACCTTGTTTTCCACTCCATGTCTATAAATGATGAATTAATTTAATTCTCTCTGTATGCACTAAACATACACATCACATAGTGTTTCCTGTTGATTAAATTTCATGAAAAGTACAGGGCTATACAAAAGTGTTAATTACAGCATTGCTTATTATAACAGTTATTAGATGGCATCTATGTTATAAAAATAAGATTGGGATTGGTAGTGTTCTGTATAGCTGTATAAAGTAACATTATACTCAGTTATGGATCTTAGAGGAGATTATTGGAGAGTGCATCTTCATAGCATGGAAAGGTGCCAAGCTTACCCCAGAATTCAGTCTCCAGCAGTGAAAAAAAAAGAGGGATCTATGAAGAAAATGTGCTCAGTGTATTACTAAAAATCTGATTAAAATGTAGAAGATAAATTTACATTTTATTCAAGATCTTTTTAAAGGCTAGATTTACCTACATTTAGGGTTTGTTTGTTTGTGGTTTTTTTTTTTTTTTTTTTTTTTTTTTTTTTTTTTTTTTTTTTTTTTTTTTTTTTTTTTTTTTTTTTTTTTTTTTTTTTTCTTTTTCTTTTTTTTTTTCTTTTTTTTTTGTCTTAACTTACATATTTTGCACACATCTCAGTTACCAGGGCCCTTCTTCCATGAAACAAGTCCTGTAATGACTTCTGTCTCTATAAACAGCTGTGTTCCTTCTGGACACATCACCAGAGGGTCACTTTTCACCATTCATACTCGAGGCTCATTGGTCCTTCATCTCATTGAGGGCCAACTTCTGTTTCTGACACAGATTTCCAAACAGATTGCAAATATCTGTCCGTCTCTGCCTCTGAAAGTCTATTCAGTGAAGTCCCCACCGCCCCTTGCTTGGTCTTCTGCATTGCCTTTGTGCCTTAGGTTTGGTTGTTTCTGCCTTTGCAGTTTGGGAGAACATTTCAAACTTTCAGCGACCTTCTGTTGCTTGTAGGCAAGTTTGGTTTGATGGCTGCCATATTCCTGGGTTATAGAGACCTTGAGAGACTGGTCCCTAGCACTGCCCAGACTCATGCTGTGCCATCTCCTTTTGTTCTCTATCTTTCTAACCTCTCATTCAATTTCTTGTTTCAAGGCTGGTTTACAATCTATGTTTTATTGTTGGAATGTTCCTCTACTTTTCATGCTTCATTTTAATCCTTTTTTTAATATGTTGGTTGGTCCTCCCTCCCTCCTTCCCCCTCCTTCTCTCTCTCCCATCTCTGTCTTTGTCTGTCTCTGTCTGTCTGTCTGTCTGTCTGTCTGTCTCTCTCTCACACACACTGTTTCTCTCTCTTTGTCTTTCTCTTTGATAATCACATTTTATCACTGCTCACACTGTTTATTGTCTGGCATTCCTGGGAGAATAGTTTATTCCTGTGGACTTGACTATGTCTTGTTGACTGCTGTATCCCTGATCACCAAAACCATCCCTGGCACACACAAAAGCACAACCCTAAACACTATGAAGAAGTCTACATGATGACATAATTGTATCATATCAGCATTAAAATATTCAAAAATTGGCTATTCTTAAGCTATAGCATAGTTGGCTTTTTCTAAGTATTTTTTTTTTCATGTTGGCCTAGATAATTAGTTGGAAATAAACAAGCACTTTCTTTATTCTTTTATTCCATAGAAAAATGACAAAATAATTTTACATTTAGGTTGACAGCAACAAAATTAATAGAAATTTTAATAAAAGTGCAATGTTAACAGCCCACAACCTTTGAAATGAGGCATGCTGGGCTACATGGTCTTTCATTGTGAGCCATAGGAATTCAAAGGTATTAAAATACCTGCAGGAATACTTTCTATTATTCTTTAGTGGTAATAGAACATATTGAAAATTATAAGCTAAATTTGAATATGAGTGCTATAGAGCTCAGACAAAACACGTTCTCCATTTCAGGAAAAGTGAAATTAAAATTTGATCATAGCTTGTACATCAGATGTGCGTAAAATAATATCAGACATTTTGAGATAAATGGGGTAGTATATAATAGAATAAGTAACATTTGAATTGTATCAATGAAAATTGAAGTTATAATAATCCATTTGATACACAGAGAATACCAGCAACTTTATAAAGAAATTTAACTGCCAGAAACTTCAAGCTTATTCTTTCAAACTTTTAATTTCTCTAGACACAGATTTTGTGTCTATTTTAGTGGTTATCATCCCACATACTTTCAATATTCTCTGTATTTCTAATTGGAGAATTTAGAATATTCATGTATACATGAGCATCAAAAGGCTCTGTCCGTGTTACAGACTGAGAAGAGAACACCCCTTTGAATTCCTGATTTGGGAAGCTGGTCACTGCCCCAGCCTCATCTCAGCCTCATGTTATACTCATTACTTTTGTTCTCTCTCTACCAGTACATGAGAGCATTAGAGTTTGAGAAAAATTCAGAGTGCAGCATACTGATAGGAGAGTTGCTTCACATGCCTGAGACATGCACATATGTGTGGCAAACACACATGCACACATGTGCGTGCACACACACACATGCACTCATACACACACACACACACACACACACACACACTCATACACATGGGGTAGGAGGAAGGGTGTTTATCCCGTAATGCTTCTTCATTATTTATATCAACATTTCCCTCTGGGGAAGACATTGACAATGAGTTCTATCATTATCAATATGAATGATTTAAAGCACTCCTAAAGCTTTTTGATTTTTTTAAAAAAATATCCATAACACTTTAAAACAAATACTTTAACATGAATTACAAGCACCTGCTAGGCTTGGTAAGATGCAAATGGTTTATTCCCATTCTCAAAGCTTCTTACTGAGGAACTGCAAGATGAAGCTGAGTATATTTTCAGGATTGTTGGTGTGCATCTCTGTCTCCAAACAAAAGCTTTAAAGCTAATATAACATGTTTGTATTTGGTAAGGCTAAGTGGACATTTGTTGCCTTATTCAGTATCAAAGAGAAACATGGGACTTTACCTACTATATATGTATATCCTTAACTAACAACTGAAGTTGAATGTTTCCAGAAGCTATTGGTGAACTTTATCTGCAAATGTATTTTGATAGGCAAATAGATTTGTTAACCTTAGGAATAAAACTTTCATGTATTTAATTTCTAAGCATTATCGATTAGATGCATATTTTCCACTGAAAGTTCTTTTTTTTTCCTTCTTTATTTTGTATTTATCAAAAAAAAAAACACAGTAAAAAGAATTTAAAATGTGGAAGAGTTAACAATAACTATACAGAGGATAAGAATGATAAGCATGGCTTATCAAGGGTAGAAATACAAATAAGATTGCTACACCTATATTTTCTTTGTGTTCATCTTTCCCTCTGAATTTTTTTTTTCCATC
>PVIH01001123.1:233648-260409 GCA_004025045.1 Sigmodon hispidus | reverse complement strand
GACCATAGGACTGTCTGCTCCCTGCCAAGGGAGGGGATGGGGAGTTGCAGAGAAGAAAAATGATCAGATGTGGTGGGAGGGGGAAGAGACCTTCAATAAGGATATACAGGGATGGAAAAAAAAATTCAGAGGGAAAGCTGAACACAAAGAAAATATATGTGTAGTAATCTTATTTGCATTTCCATCCTTGATAAGCCATGCTTATGATTATTATCCTCTGTATAGTTATTGCTAACTCTTCGGCATTTTTAAATTCTTTTTACTGTTTTTTTGATAAATACAAAATAAAGAAGGAAAAAAAAACTAAAATAAAACAAAACAAAAAAAAAAAAAACAGACCATTATACTAATAAAAGAGAATACAGTGCCTGGAGACAAACCAACACAGCTATGGCCATCTAATTTCCATACACTGGAAAGAAAAAGATAGTCTATTCCACAAACTTGCCAGCCAAACTGAATATCTACTTGCAGAGGAATAAAATTAGATCGGTATCTTTTACCTTGTACAAAAAAAAAAAAAAACCTCAAAGTGAACCAAAAACCTTAACTTAAAAACTGAAATACTGAAAACTGCTGGAAGAAAACTTAGGAGAACTTTCTGAGAAGAACTCAAATAACCCAAGACCTAGCTCGAAGAATGAACACATGGGACTGCATGGAGTTTAAAAGTTTCTACACAGCAGAAGGAACTATCCACAGAGTGAACAGATCGCTTACAGAATGGAAGAAAACCTTTGCCAGCGATACTTTAGACAGAAGACTAACACTGAGAATTTACAAAAATCTGCAGAAACTAAACACCAAGAGAATGTGCTCCTTGATGGTTCTCAAGGGAAGAAATACAAATGGACAGTAACTGTTTTTAGAAATATTCTGAATCTGTAGCTATCAGGAAAATGTAAACAATGTAAGTGTATTTTGAGATATCACCCACCTACCCCTAAATAGAACAAGTATCATCAACAAATGTTGGAGATGGTGTGTCTACTGGAAGAATAATGCTACTGGTGTGAGTGCAAGTTAATGGAAATCATTTTGAAAGCTCCTAAAAGTAATAATAATAAATATGCACAATGGGATGCTATTCATCTGTAAGAGCAGCTCTTAGCTGACTACAAGGTTATAGCCTCATGAAAGGACAATGTTTCTTCACCTACGCAGTTTAAAAAACAAACAAACAAAAAATCAGGAAGGGGCAAGAACACATTCTGCTTTTGCAGAGGACCTGGCTCCTGTTCCCAGCATCCACATCAGTTGGCTTACAACTGTCTCCAACTTCAGCTACATATACCTGGTGCCTTTTGTTGGCCTCTGTGGACAGTGCACTCAGGTGGGCACACAAATTAAAAATACTGACCTAACCTCTCCATCCAGAAGAACCTTCCACTTCCTTCTCCAGGGTCTAGCCTGGTAAAAATCCCTTACTTTTCTATCTCTCCACGCCTGCTTCCCAGTCCATCATATCTGGCCTGGGTTTCATATCCAGTGCCTCACATAGGTTGGCCTCCCCTGACTACAGAGAAACCAATCTCTCGGCTTGTGCCCGGACTGTCTCTACCAATGCTAAAACCCACAGGCCCCTGCCAGGCCAAATTCAACCTTTCCACCCAGCCATACCTAACTCCACACTCCAGACTGGAACCAAGAGGCACGTATTACACACTAGTGCGGCCCCTCTTTCCCCATGACGTCATCATACCCAAGTCGTTCCCAGACTTCAGGCCCAATCTGCTTATACATCCTCTCTTCTGTCCAATCTGCTTTGTCCACACCAGGCTTAAAACTAAAAAAAGAAGCCCACATGCCCAGATCTCATCACAAAACTATAACTGATGAAGCCAGTATCTTCTCTCCAAAGCCTACTAGACCTGTAGAAACATTTGCCAATGAGAATTATCTAGATGAACCCAAGAACATGAAATTTAAAAGAACATTCATAAACTTCATATGAGAATTCAAAGAGTTAGAGGAAGACATAAAGAAACAGCTCAGTATAATTAAGGATAAAGAACTTAAGGATAATGAATGATACCTAAGACAGCAAACCCATAAGGCTGATGGAAATGACGAATAATCCTGGAGTTGGGAACTGAATTCAATAAGGAGATAGAAATGTTCAAGAGAACTCAGGTAAAATGAAGGTGGAATTTAAAACCCAATAACTCAATAAGGAAACTAAAAGAAAAAGCCTTACAAGTAGAATGGATCAAGCAGAAGACAGAACATCAGGATTGAAAGATAAAGTAGAGAATAAGAATTAAAAACCAAACAAGGAATATGAAAAAAAATTAAACATAAAAAGAAGCATACAGGAAATGTAGGACACTATGAAAAAAAAAAAAAAACTTCCAAATTACCAGCAAGGGAGAATCCTAAATCAATGGCATAGGCCATATCCTCAACAAGATCATAAAAGAAAATTTCCCCATACAAGAAGCACATGGAACTCCAGATAAACAAGACCAGAAAAGAAAATCTCCACTTTTCTTTTTATCAAATCCCTCCTTCAGGGCTCAGAGATGGGAGAGAAGACAGAAAGAGTGTCAGACCCGTATTGATAAGGAAGCAGAAGCCAGAGGCCTCAAACCAAACCAATGACTCATTGCAATGAACTTATAATTAAAGATGCAAACTGTGTGAATCACAGGCCACAGTACAGCTTCCATGGAAAGATGGTTTATTTGTTTTGTCTTGTGGTTTTTATTTGTCTGGGTTTTTTTATTTTGATTTTACTTTGAAATTTTGTTTTGCAGAGGGAAGTTAAAAGGGAGGGAATAGGGAGATGAGTGGAGTCTGGATGCTTGGTGTGAAATTCACAAAGAATGAGGCTGGAGAGATGGCTTAAAGGTTAAGAGCCCCGACTGTTCTTTCAGAGGTCCTGAGTTCAATTCCCAGCACCCACATGGTGGCTCACAACCATCTGTAATAGATGCCCTCTTCTGACACACAGGCATAGTGGAGGCAGAATGTTGTATACATAATAAATAAAATCTTTTTTTAAAAAAAAAAGAAATTCACAAAGAATGAATAAAAAATTATAAAGTACCTTCCCTACACACTTGTTTCATGGTATGTTGCTAAACATCCTGCTTGCTGCCTAATTTACACAGAGACTTTGGTGTGTCTTTATATGTGTGCCCTTTGTTACAAAAGTTTATGTATCATTTTCTATGACTAAAGGCTGTTTGTGTGTGCTTAAGATTATGAAATTATTTATATACAGTTTTTTCTGATTTATCTATTTATATGTGACTTTTGGACCAATTTGAAATTATTCTTATTGTAAGATAGGTAGGAAATGCATTTGTCTAATTTCATTATTTTTCTGAGGGTTATTTATTGTCCCAACATTATTCATTAAACAGTTGCCTAAGAACTTGACACTTCTAACTTCTTATGTTTGAACCATTTATGGACATTTCAGCCCATGTCCTCCACCTTAAGCACTGTCACCACAGGATTCCCTTTTGAGGTTTTTGTCCTGTTGATGACAAAAATACAAAGTAACTCAGAATGGAACTTGGGGATGATTTATGGAAGTCAGACTACTTGTCTGACTTATTGCTCTGAGCCAGAGTCTCTTCTGACATGGAAGTGTTCCACTGTGCTGGTCAGCAAGTTCCTGGGATCTGCCCAATTTCCATCCTCAGCAATGAGGTAGCAGGTATTTACACCCATATCTGCCTTTTTATGTGGGTGCTGAAAATTCAAACTTGGGTCCCCATGTTTTCAGAACAAATGTCTTACCCACTGAGCAAGCAATCAAGTGTGCTTGCATGTGCACAAAAAAAGATACATAAACTTTCTTATAAGAAAGGACACATGGGCTGGAAAGATGGCTTGGCACTTGAGAGCACTGACTGTTCTTCCAGAAGACCTGAGTTTGATTCCCAGCATCCACATGGCAGCTAACAACTATCTGTAATTCCAAGATCTGACACCCTTACACAGTTAGATATGCAGGCAAAATACCAATTCACATTATAAAAAAATAAAAGGACACACATAAAGGTACATCAAAGTCTATGTGTAAGGTTGGCAAAGAGCAGGACATTTAGTAATACACCATTGACAAATGTGTAGAGAAGGAACTTTATAAATAGCTAACTATGTAATAGTTACTAGTCTGTGAATGGTAATTTACCCCAGTTCATCAAAGCAATCACAATGTTATCATGTTTCACAACTTTTTCTACAGGTGGTCTCACATAGTATGGACTCTAAGATGACTAATATTACCTGTCAATTTGATAGAATCTAGAATCACCCTTGATTACGGGCCTGTGGATATACCTGTAGGGCATTACTATGATTGTGTTAATGGGCAGACAGACTTCCTGAATGGGATCCCCAAGTGTAGATACACAAATTCAGGTTATATAAAATGAGACTCAGAGCCAAATATCAGGGGAAGGCTGAAATATCAGAGAGAGGAAGAACCACAGTCAATTCTCATCCAGCTGTCTTGCAACTTCCTCAGCCTTGCTCCTGGTCTCTTCTGCCTGTCGCTTCTACCAGTTGCTTCTGCCTCTGCTGGGTTTCTACGAGCCAGTTGCTTCTGCCTCTGCTGGGTTTCTACAAGCCCTTATATACCCTATCCCATCCAGGTTATGATTAAAGGCATGTAGCCTTGAACTCACAGAAACAGAAGAAGTTCTGTCTCTGGAGTATGGGATTAAAGGTGTTGGTCACCACTCTCTTGGCTTTCCCTGTGCTGGGATTAAAGATGTGTGTGATTGACTCTCAGCTGTTTATCCTTGTATTCAAGCATCAAGAATTTCCTGAGCTGTGTACCTAGGAGTTGACTGTGTGCTGCCTCTGATATTTTAGGATTTACTAAATATCTAACAAATATCCACACCCAATTCTACATGTGTAGAAAGTGATCTGGTCATCACGCATGCATTAATTACTCTCTGCTTCTTGACTATGGGTACCAGTAGCCTCAAGCTACTACAGCCGCGATGACTGCCTCAGGATGTTCAGCCTGAGACTGAGAACCAGGATCACATTCTTCCATAAATTGCTTTTGTTAAAGTATTTTCTCTCAGGCAAAGACTCTGAGGCTACTCCATTCACTAGAGTATTTAGGCTTTCCCCTTCCTTGGTTATATTGTCTCCACGAATTTTACCCTAGGCATTTTTGGGGGGTGTCTCTCTTTCCTCTTGTGCACACTTTCACATAACTTCTAAAGCTTTGCCACTATTCCCATTTATTTAGGAACTGAAACTTTCACTGTCTTTCAGTTCTAACTTTCCTTACTTATTGTTATTTTTGTCTTTAGATGATTTTTAGGCTGAAGACAATGCTAGTCATTTATGTAATCAACTTCACGAAGTCCTCATGAGTACTGGAACTCTAGTTGATTAGCTTATGAAAGTCTGCCCCTTCCTACCTTTTCTTTTCCTGTCTGCCTATTCCTTCTTATTCTCCTGCAAACTTTGCTTCGTTCTCAAATGCTACTGCAGGCACAAGAGGCGAGTCAGAAGTTAACAGCTTTGGCTGCTCTTCCAGAAGACCCAGTTCAATTCCCAACACTTATGTGGTGGTTCACAGCTGCCTATAACTCCAGTTTCATGTACTATGACACTGTTAGACTTATGTAACAAGCAGACATAAATACAGGCAAATACTCATACACATAAAATAAAATAATTAAAAATTCTGTGGCGATAATTGCTGTGGTTATAGTTTCCCTACTCAGATTTTTTTCCCCTATGTGAATATATTTTTAACAACAAAATATGCAGGCTTGGACTGTAACTTGATTTCTCATGTGTGTGTAACATGACAGCCACTGTCTGAACATGAATTATAAATTTTAAGCATGAATTCCAAAGCCCGTCCACCATGCTGTCCATTGCTGCTTTACACTATTCTAAAGCAAGCTCAGAGCTGGAGAGTTGACTCAGGGGTTAAAAGCCCTTGTTCTGGCAGAGGACCTGGGTTCAATTTCCAGCACCCACAGGGCAGCTCATAACCATCTATAGCTCCATTCACATGAAGATCTAGGGTCCTTGCTAACCTCCAAGGGTTCCAGGCACTCCCATGGTACACATACACATATGCAAGCAAAACACTCATACACACAAAATAAATAATTCTATGTTGTTAAAAAAACAGAAACAAAAACAAAAAAACAAAACAAAACAAAATTCTGTGGCATTTTAGGACTCTAGTACTGGCTTTTATCATATATTTTAATGTTTTTAATGAATTGAATTATATAACTTCTTCCTCTCTTTCTTCATTCTAGCCCCTCCAAATTATCCTTTCTCAAACTCTTCCCATGTCCCCTTTCTCAAGTTGATAGCCTCTTTTATTATTGCCATACGTATATATGTCTATGCACAAATATATATACACATGTATGTATATATACACATGTGGTGGTCTCCATCTGCTATAAAGAAAGGCTTCTTTGATAAGGGGTCTTAGTTTCATTCATCCGTGGGTATAAGAATAAGATTTAGAATGTAGTAAGAAATTATGCAGGTCTGGTAAAATAGTAATAGTAGATTCTCTTCTAAGAACCATGACCTAACTAGCCCTGGAAGCTGGACAGCTTTCCAATGTCAAGTATGATTTCTCTTTGGTTAAGTAAGCTTTAAGTCACCAGGGTGCCAATGCCACTTCTTACACTGTCATGCAAATCTTGCCATGCTGGTAATTGTCAAGGTTCATAGATATTGTGGCTTGATAGGACTGTTCAATTCTTGTCTCCTTTGGCAGCTTTCATAGTATTTTCCGGAACCATGGAAACTAAAATGCAGAAAAGAGACTTTCAAATCAGATCATCTGCATCTTGTGTCTTAAGTGTATGATATCATCAGCAATAGGAGCCCACCCTCAATCCTTGGAGGCAAACAGAGGCTACTCAATAATCTATATCATTGAGAGTCATACATATAAGAACATACATATAAAGGTATTCTAAAACCTATGTGTAAGCTTGTCAAAGCTCAGGAACTTAGTAACATGCCATTAACAAGTATATAGAGAAGCCACTTTGGAACTGGACTTCCTATGATCTCTTGATCTCAGCATTATGTTCAATTAAGATTCTAACATCGTTCTTGCCATAAATTTAATATGTTTCTAATTGAAATAGAATTATATAACTTTCCATCCTCTTTTCCTCCTTCTAGCTGCTCTCAATTACTCTCCCTCAAACTCTTCTCAGCTCCCCCTTTTGAAATATAGCCTCTCTGATTATGTCTGATACGTGTATATACATAACATGTATTATGTAACATGTATGTATGCAACATGTTTGTATATAACCTGCTGAACCCACTTCTGTTATTTGTGGGTTGACCCAATTCTTCACCAGTTACCAAGACCAATGTGGTCAGACTCTCCTTGAAAGTTCTATTCATCCTTTCTGTCTAACCTAAGCTCTGTGGCCTATAGACACAATGTAATTTCCAATCAATATTTAATACCTTTGTCAGATTTTGAGACACTTTGGTCTTGAAGGCCAGGCCACTGTTGGACCCCAAAGCTAGGAGCAGTCCAAACTGAGAAAGTATTTTTAAGAAGTTTCTTCATAACTACTGGGGAACTCTCTGCATACAATCAATAGGCTTCCACCCATCTTGAGATGATATCAACAAATATTACCAAATATTTATAGCTCGAAAGAGCAGGGCTAATTTCATTAAAGTCCCACTCCTAGTGTTCCCAGGCCCATCTCCTTGAGCCCAGAATCTTTGTGAGATCTTCCTTCCCACTTCAGTGTCTCTAGTCAGGCATTCCAAATTTAGAACATAATATACCTGAGTCTGAGATGTGCATCGGTTTCTGTGACTCCTAGATGGGTAGCTTGGTGGAGCTCCTTAACCAGTTGCCTTCCCAGACTCTCAGCATCCACCAACCTTAGTCAGTTCCTATTTTATCCAGTCAGTCTCATCCAGGGTACATTCCATGTGGATGGTCAGGTCCAATAAGTGGGTAAGACTTGTAGAGGCCCCACTGGTTCTAGGGCCACTTCCTAGGTGGCCACATCAGCCTCTCTATTGCTCCTGGTTTCTGGGGAATTCCCTTTTGGGTGTCCTTTCCAATGGCCAATGGCCACACTCTTGGGTAACCAGATATCTCCCAAAAGGGTTAAGATTTCTTTTCTGCATTTGATTTCTTTTCCTGCTGGGGTTAATAATCCTCTTTTCTGCACACAAAGCCTCACAGACAAGGGCTCTGGCAAAAGCCTATTGGGTATCAGTGTGTGTGGTGATAGCTTTGTCTTTTTCCCAGATGAGTGCTGTAGTCAAAGCTAAAATCTGAGTTGGAGTTTTTTTCCTTAAAGATTATGCCTAGATAATCTTTTCAGTCACCACTGCTGCCCCTACATACCTGATTCCATCCTGGACAAAACTGCTTCCTTCTGTGAACAACATCTCCTCTGGTGTCAACAATGGGTGTCCATGAGATCAGGCCTGATAGACTCAATCAAGTCAGTTACCTAAAAAGATGGTCATGTAGGAGACCCTGCTTAGAATCCATCAATGAACCCATCTGCTATCAGCTTAAAGCCCAGACTACTTGACAAGACACTTGGCCACCATAATCTATTTCCCAATTTTTTTTAATCATCCCATATTTTGTCTTTCATTCTCTACCACTACAAATTTTTCTGGTAGTTTTCCCTTCATACCACAATGTTTCTTATCCTCTGAATTTATTTCTTCTGCCTTTCTTCTTTTGTGGTAAATCTTATTTGTCTTTTAAGACACAAATCACTTGTCAAATCATCCAAAAAAGCCTGTTCTAAATGGCATAAGGATCCCATCCTACTGTGTACCGTCTATGTACAGAATGATTATAATTTTATAATTTTAACAAAGGTGCCCAGGTATAATAAAATTATTGTTGCATAATACATTCTGTATAATAACCAACATATTAATGTTTAATTCATAGTAATATTTTAAGAAGCCCTAGTTTTTACCTTGCCCTGATCCAATATGTGAAACAGTTAAACTCTTTAAATACTGCCATTGTCTGTATCCTCATAAAATCCTATGCATTTTCAAAACTTTATATCTATCATATTAATCATATTATATAGCAACCACTCAATTTGTGAACACTTTCCATATGTCCAGGCACTAAACTAAATGTCATACTTACATTTTTTCACTTACTTGTCCCAACAACTCTCTGATAATATAAACTAATTTTCCCATGGTTAGATATTTTGAGTTCATAATTCAAACTCTATGCTCTTAAAATTTTTAACTAAAACTCACGCAGTTTAGATCTGGCCATCCTGCTAAATTCAAAGCAACAAGTTAATTTCATTCTTAACTATAGCCCTAACAACTGATGTCTGAAATATTCCATATACTTCTTAAGTGTTTATTCAACTGAACCTAATCTATATTGAGTCATATTTGGAAGTTATTAACAGAACTTCAATATTAAGATGTTTGGTATTTTATATGTATTCTTATAGCATGAATTCAGATTGTACTGAAAGAGACTCAGAGCCAGGAAAGGCTGAAATATCAGAGAGAGGAAACACCACAGTCAAATCTCACCCAGGTATCTTCCAGCTTCCTCAGCCTCCTCCTGGTTGCTTCTGCATAAGTACACTGGCTTGCCCTAAATACCCTTCTCACCCAGCTGTATCCCATCCAGGTTAGATTAGAGGCGGGAACTACTCTATTTGGTAGTCAGTCTTAAACTCACAGAAACACAGAAAGATCTCTATCTCTGGAGTTATGGGATTAAAGGTGTAGGTCACCATTCCCAGGCTTTCCCTGTGCTGGGATTTAAGGTGTGTGCCATTGAATTCCAGCTGTTTGTCCTTGCAGTCAAAAGATCAAGAAATTCCTGAGCTGTCTACCTAGGTTTTGACTGTGTGTTGTCTCCAGATATTTCAAGTTTATTAAATATGTAATTTATCACCACATATTCTGAATGTTGTGACCAGATAACACTGAGTCAGCTGCTCAAAAATCCAGTCCCAGAGACATCAATAAATACATTGAACAGAAAAGTAAATCATCTTAATTTTTAGAAGACTCTAGATATTTTCTTTTTTCCTGCTTCTTTTTGGTTAATAGTATTATTATTTCTTTATTATCTGTATGAGTGTTTTAATCAATGTGCAGATGTGAACATGTGCTCATGAGGAGGTGTCCTGTGACACCATTCCTAGGAATAGGTAAACAAGTTTAGAAAACTGCCAACATACCAAAGAATAGATACCACCAAAGTCTAGCTTAATGAGTTTTACTGGGGTAATTACAGGAAATATGGGTGAGAAGTTACTTGTAGGAGCAGAAATGACTACTCAGAATCAGTTGAAGTTGAAGCACCAGAAGTCCACCCCAGCATAGGTGACAGGTCACAAAAGCTAGGCGCCTGGAGCACACTCCACAGCCTGCAGGCAGCTCCGCTAATCTAGGCAGTTAGGCTGGTCTCTTGTTTCTTTTCAGCTGTTTGCTTGGTTTGTGCTTCCTCCGGGCGGCCAGCTTTCTCCGGCCCTCTTCTAAGAACTCTGAATGATGCTTAGCAGTCTTTGCTACTTATGTACTCTGGGGATAGAGGGACCCAGTGAATCTGCTTTGTCTTGGATTTCCTGAAGCTCTTTTGACTTCCATGATTCCTTAATCTGTTTACTTCCTGTCTGAAGAAGTTTCTTTACAGAGTGGAGCATTTCCCTTAGAGCATCCTGAGCTGTTTTAATCTCCTCATGAACATCCTAAAATAGTCTTACCTTTACTTTTCCTTTACATTCTATGTGTTCAGGGGTTTCCCTCTAAGATGGAAAATTTAACCTCAGAGGAAACCATTACAGCAGGAGGTCAGAGGGCAACTTTTAGGAGCTGTTTCTCTTCTTGTGGAACTTGTGGATCAAACTTGGGCATACATGGTGAGTTTTACCCAGCAAGCCATCTTGCCAGCCTAAAGCTTTTGCTCCTTGTAGCTGCCATTCTGACTCTTCATCCCTCTATTCTAATTTCAGTTTTCTCTTACCAAAACAATCTTTTATGATTACTGAATCTGTAGTGAAAATATAATCTCCTTATTAAGGTTTATGCCATTTTCTTTCTTTTTTTAAAGATTTATTTATTATGTATACAGTATACAGAAGAGGATACCAGATGCCATCATAGATGGTTGTGAGCCACCATGTAGTTGCTGGGAATTGAACTCAGGAAGAGCAGCCAGTGCTCTTAACCTCTGAGCCATCTCTCCAGCCCGATTTATGTCATCTTCATCCTCATTATAGCTTACTATATTTCCCAAAGGTGATCACAGTAAATCCCAACCCACAAGGCTGTCCCTTATGTAAGTACTGTTGTGTTTTGAGTTTAATTCCTGGTTCATATTTATATGCATTTTATAATGCAGTATTCCTAGGCAACCCTATTTCTGTGAACTTTAGTTGCTGTTAGTATGCTAATGATCCCCAATATATCAATACTGATCATCATCCTGAGACTTTTACACAAATTCATATAATAAAAATTTTACTTTGGATTAACATTAACACTGTTCTTAAGTAATAGTCCTCATTAATATGGAAGAACAATTATAACTGCATCAATACAATGTAGTGACCAGCCCTATATTGCACACTTCTACTCTGTTCCCTTGGGTTGCTCTTACTTTCAACCCAGCAAGCTTCCCAAGAGAGAGCCAAATAGCCACATGGACAGGGTCTGTGTAAGTGTTCCATTTGACTCAATGCCCCAATGAAAGTCTCAGTAAACAGCTGGTGTTAATTATCAGGTATGTAAGGATGTCTTCATGTGATTCCCATTCCCCAAGATGAGTCATCCAAGGTATTCCATCTGATGCAATGGGGCAGAAATAAACATTTCTCACTGAGGACTACTCAAAGTACAGATTTGTGGGTAAATATATACTATTGCTATTGCTTGACATCATTGAATTTGGGGCAAGTTGTTACAAAAATGACTGAAACAGTTATACAATGTATGATGGCTGCTCTTGGTGGCCAACTTAGCTACATCTAGAATTCACCAAAAACCAAAATGGATGAATATGCCTGTGGATACTAAGAAACGGATGATTTCTTAGTTAAATCATTTCAAGTAGTAACACTCACCTTTAGTTTGGATCTTTTGAGGTAAGATGGTTACTTTGAGGTAAAGTTGCTAACTCCTTTCCAACTTTATCTGGGCCACACCAGGTGACAGCTTTTATATATAAAGGACATAGAAGAAGGAAGCTTTTGCTTAGTTCCCTTGCTCTTGATGGCCCATTCCTTTACTGACATTAGAACCCACTTTTTCAGGATACTGAAAACCAGATGACACATTCAGCCTCATGGTCTGAACAACTCCTGGGCTTTCTGTTGGTAGGCAGCCATTGTTGGACTAACAAGTAGTCACCAGCTGGGACCATAACCTATAAGCCACTCAAATAAATCCCCTTTCAATCATATGGTATTAGAAGATGACTATATTAAATTATTTTACATGTTATAACAGTATTTTAAAAACAACAGTAATAATAAGTTTACTCTGCTTAATATAATTTATTTTATAGTTTATAATAGTAATGTCCACATAAGCTTGTAAGTTACCATAAGAGGACATAGAACATAGCTCAGTGGTAGAATGCATGCTTAGCATCTGTGAAGCCATATCCTCAATTCCCAACTTGGAAAAATATAAAGAGTAAATAAAGATATATTAATACTTATAATGTATTGTTATTGTTATTTTATTAATGTTAACATTAAATTCTTAAGGTAAAATAGAGCCCTTAAGGATCATGATAAATAAGTGAATTAAGCCCTTCCAACTTATGCAAATTTTGGCATCTAAAGTGGTAGGCCACAAAAGCAGTAAGCATTTGTTTCTAAATATATTCCTTTAGGCTTGTTTCTGTCTATCTACAAACCGTGTTATGCAAACTCCTTTCAGAAGTATGTCTGATTTGGGGGTTTAATTTTTTTCCAACACCAAACACAGAATTAATAGCTTTCTGAGTTTAGACAGTCTATCAGAGTTGAGGATACCAAACTAAGACTAGTTAAACAGAAAGGCTATACCAGTAGTTGTTACTTGGACTGAAACTACTCATCTTTTTCTTTACTGCATGAAATTGCTTTTTCTTGGCTGTTAATCTAAAAAAAAAAAAAAAAAAAAAAAAAAAAAAAAAAAAAAAAAAAAAAAAAAAAAAAAAAAAAAAAAAAAAAAAAAAAAAAAAAAAAAAAAAAAAAAAAACATGATTCTTATAGCAGCAGCAAAGTATTTCTTTGGCAGAGATCAAACATAATTTTCATATTCAGGAAGATTTTCACTTGACTGCAGCTAGTGTAGAATCACTAATAGGAAGGTGCTGAAATGAGTGTGAGTTTATAAATGTTTGGCTTTTTATTGTTCTATTAATTTCTGATTTCCCTTGTTATGCATTTTTAAAGTCAGTAAACAGATTTCCTAATTTCCAGGCATGAGGGTTTATAATAATTAAAGGCAGCTTTCCTTTTACAGTTGTTTTCTAACATGGGAAATTATAGCTTGCAAGCTTGGGTGAGCCCTTAAAGATCTGTATATTAGTCTTTGGAAACATTATAGTTTGCCAAAGTTTTAACTATGCCTTAAACTCATGCAGTCATATGTGGAAAACATCAATAATACTGAATTGCCATGGAGTTTGCCCCTATCATTACATACTATCTAAGACGCTTGAGTTATTCTGTGCAGCAAATGTTTATGGAATACCAACTCCTATACATCTCTGTGTTTCCTTCTGTGAGAGACATAAAAATGAGTATGTTAGCAGTTTGAGGGTCACTGGCATACATAATACAGCAAAAAGGATTGATAGAGAGCATTGGGACATTTTGCTCTCTCTTCCATTTAGCTTCAAGAAAAAGGATTAGGGAGATCAAAAGGATGCCCTCAAAAAAAATAATAAAGGGAAGTGCCCAGATAACAGTAACAATCAAGGCAGAGACTGCATCATTTCAGATTGGTAGACTTCATGTGGATACAGTATGTAGTAGTTTAAATGAGAATTCTCCCATAGGCTTGTATATGTGAATACTTGTTCAGCAGTTAATAGAATTTTATGGGAAGGTTTAAGAGGTGTGGCCTTATTGAGTAGGTGTGGTCTTGTTGGAGGATGTGTGTTACTGGGGGGGGGTAAGTTTCAAGTTTCAAAAGCCCACCAATTTCCAGTTAGCTCTCTGCCTCATGGTTGTTCTCTCAACCTGTAAGCTCTTAGCTACTACCCCAGTGCTATGCCTGCCTGTCTACTGCCATGTTCTCCACCATGATGGTCATGAACATTACTCTCTGAAACTGTAAGCCCCAATTTAAATGTGTTTATTTTTTCTATAAGCAGCCCTGGTTATAATGTCTCTTCACAGTAATAGAAAAAATAACTAAAGTAGAAATTGGTACCAGGAGTGGGGTATTGCTGTGATAGGCATAACCATGTTAGTGTTTTTGTTTTATTTTGATTTTGAGAAATGTGGGAAATGTTGGAACTTTGAACTAGAGAAGTGGTTGAAAGTGTAAGTAGGGCTTAATGGGCCATTCTAGCTGCAGCATGGAAGATAATAGTTCTGAGAGCAATGTAGACTATGGAGGCCCAGCTTAAGAGGCATCAGAGGAAACAATATTAGCAACTGAGTTACAGACTATTCCCATGATACTTTGACAAAGAATGTGGCTGGTTTTTTTTTTTTGCCTTGTCCTAAGAATCTGCCTGAGCCTAAATTGAATAGTTGATTGATTTCATTGCAGACTAATTTCAAGACAACCTAATGTTGCCTGTGTTATGTGGCTATGAGTGATCACTCTTATTTAGATCTACAATTTTAAAAAAAAAAAAAGCAAGTAAGGCGAAAAGAAATTTAAAAATGTACAGTTTGAGGAAAAAGGAATATCAGGAAATTTAATGTTGAGGCCTTGGTCTGTGTGATGACCTCAAGGTGGAAATTCCATCCAGCTAATCCTGGAACTTGTAAATTAAAAAGAGCAACAACAGACCATGTCTTATGCAAATATAATTCAAGGAGTGAGTGGGTGCCATTCCAAGTAGACAACAAAATTCGGCCTCATCAGCCACGTAGTTTTGTCTTAAATGTCATGAAGCTGTCCTTAAAGGGGTATGGAATCTTCCTCTGCAGTTAAGGTAAGCCACTGAGGACAGGAGTGTGACAGGGTAGTCCCTACATGGAGACCCAGAGAAGCCATTGCTTGAAGCTGTCAAGGTGAATCCTGGGTTACATTGGAGGCCCCAAGACACTGGAGATGCCAGAGCTGTGGGATGTGGGAGCTGCATTCAGGGAGTGGAACCAGCTCCAAAGAGAGTAATGCACTGCAATCAACAAAACTGGAAGAGTGGAGTCCTCTAAGCCTTTTGATGCCCTGCTGGGTTTTGTTCTTTCTTTTGTGCAGTATTTTTTTTCTCACTGTGTCTCTATTCCTCCATCTTGGAATGCTAACATATATGCTGTGCCATCGTATGTTGAAAGTATGTACTTTTTTACTTTATAGGCGATTACAGTTAATATTGCCTTGGACTTTAAAACTGTGTTGATACTATGAAAAGCTATGGGGACATTTGGCATTTGGATTAAGTGCATTTTGTATCATGATATGGCAACAAGCTTATGGGCACCATGGGGTAGAATGCTGTGGTTTGAATGAAAATAGCCCTCAGAGACTCATGTATTTGGATGCTAAGTCCCCAGCTGATAGAACTCTTTGGCAAGGATTAGGTGTGTCCATGTTGAAGGAGATGTGTCTGGGGGTGGGGTATAGGTTTTGAGATTTCAAAAGCCCACTCCATTACCAGTTACCTGCCTTGTGGTTGTTGTCTTTACATGTACTCTCTCAGCTACTATTTCAGCACCATGCCTGCTTCTGAAACTATAAACAAACCCCAAACTAAATTCTTTCTTCTATGAGTTGCCTCAGTCATGGTGTTTCTTCACAAAAACAGAAAAGCAACTGTGATACAGTATCAGGGTTACCATGAGAAAAACAAAACAAACAAACAAAAACACAAAACCAATAGATTACCTTAGGCTATAGGTATAAAAATAAATTGTATTGAGTTGTACTTTATAGAAGTTTGCAGACTAGGAGATAACTTTAAACAATTTTTAAAATATCATAATAAATAGAAATATAGAACGAAACAATTATTAACTTAAAATTAATAAAAAACAAAATCAACCATATGTTTCTACTTCTAGATACAAACTAGAAAAAAAAACTCCCACATTGTATGAGTCAGGCAGGTTGCTAGCTTCAGTATTGTTTATAGATGCAAAATACTGCCCCAAACAGAAGTGTTCACTAAAAAAAGAATAAATACATTTTGATATGTTTAAATAATAAAATATTATATAGCAAAAATAACATACTGATGATATGTACATATTACTCTACTCATATATATATACATATATATCAATATGCAAAAACCATTGTTGTCCAGCAGGAGGAGCAGATATGGAATCACTTGTGCAGATTAAATGAACACAGTGAATAATATTAAAGAAGTATCTAGTTCTTTTCTTAGTTCTTACTTGGTGTTCTTTGTAATTTTATTCGATGGCCAGTAAGTGTTGGAAGAGGAGCCCATGCTCTAAATGCATTTTCTTGCCAAACAAGTCTAGGGTCTGGGCTCCATAGAGCTGAGTTATGAGGACACAGAGTGTGCAGGTTGACACCAAGTTCATCATAGGAAGGAAAGGAGATTTCCAGGGATCCAGATGTCAGCTTCCTTCTTTCATACTTTGGGCATGTTCAGATCTGTTACGGTGCAGGTGCTGGGATAGGTATATGTCTTTGTATCCTCTTAGTAAGATTATAATGAGCCTCAGATAATCTAGGATGTGGACATGGTGTCCAGACCAGATCAAGCCAGCCTTGTGCCCCACCCTCTTTTTCCTCCTACAAATGAAGTTGTGATAATGTAACTGGAAGTTAACAGTTGTGAACATGTACTTATCAGCACCCAACCTTTTGCAAAGTAATCAGCAAAGCTGCCAGGACAAGAAGATATTAGCAATTTGGGGATTCAGTCTGGTGACAGTAATACTATCCAGTTTGTCTGGGTATGTTTATGTATACAAAAAATTAATTTTGAATAGAAGCGGACCCACGTTCAATTTATAAGGGAAAGAAAAGGAAATGGGGTTGAGCACATAAAAACTCCAAATTATCCTTATTATTATCTTCCATATTACAAAAGATAAATACAACCAAATTGTAACTGCCAAGGATTCTAATGTTTATTTTATAAGTGTGTTTTATAGTGCCATGTGATTTCTTGTTCTAATATATTTTTCAGAGTTTGTTTTAATTGTACCCAATTTTGCACATCTAGTCTTTGACTATACCCATTATGTATATAGGGACATGAAGCTTCCTAGACTGAGAATATTCTAAATTTTGTAGTAAATTAATATAGATTAAATGGTATATACTGATACAAATATAATCGATAATTAACAGGAACTAGTCAATAACACTGTTATGAGAAACTCTTGAGGATCTGAGCAGGCTCAGCAGTTAATTCCTTGTTGTACAAGCAAAAGTACTGGAGTTCAGATGCTCATGACCTATGTAAAGGTGAGGTGGGCTTGCTGGTCCACCTGCGGTTCCAGCCTTAGAATTGGAGAAAGAGGATTATGAGAACAAGATGGCTACTGAGACTTGGTTTGACTGAAAGACTTTGCCTCAAAGGAGAACTTGAGGAAGATTTTCAACATCATCCATCACCTATGGCCCTGCACACATGCACCTACACACTTGTGAAAACACATACACATGAAAAGAAGAAAAAGAACCTTAACAAAACATCAACTTTGTTCTCAAAATCCACATTTATGTAAGTCTTGTAAATGATACATTGGCCTGAGAATAACAGTACATGACATAGTCATGTTGAAATTGTAGGATAAATTGTCCATATTTGATCTCTGTATGAGGATTTTTAAGTATTAGCAAATGTAAGATAGTAATGAAACTTCCTTTAATTCTGAATAAGATTTTCATAGCAATAAAAAGTAAAGGATGTCAGTTTATTACTATATGTTTTCATATAGAGTCCATGTTTGAATGTCAAGATGAACTACTTCGTGACCTCGCTGCTAAAGAAATATGGCAGGAAAATGCTTTAGTGTGTGGGATACTGGATCTAAAGTTTAGCATTCTCTGGCTTTAAAAGCTTCCTAAATACACACATACACGCGCGCATACACACACACACACACACACACACACACAAAATGTATCTTGTAGGCTCGAATGAAGCCCTATAGACATTTCAGTTTATCTGATAAATGAAGTAATTTGGAAAAAAATTATGTAGTTAATTAAACCAAGCAGCAATATCTACTCGTGGTTATTGTAAAGGGAACCTACTTACAGACTAATTTTTGTTTTATGATGTGCTTAAGTGCTTGGGATTTGCACCAGGAAAGACTAACCACATTGTGTAAATACAGAAGGCTAGAATGACAGTCCTGAAGAAACCTCTTCTAATTACTACAGCTGCTATTTAGCAATCACAGGCAGCCTTCCAATCCCTGCCCAGTAGATTTACACAGTTAGCATCAAAAGGAAGGTATTAACTTCCTTGAACCATTAGAATATCTGCTTTTTATTACCCTCTCCAATTGCCCAACATTCTTGTGGCTGTTGTTTTCCTCCTATTAGAAATGTTCTTTAGGAAAACTAACAACAGCTAAGGAATCTCTAGAAAGCAGAAAATAAATATATCAATAATACATCATTCAAATTCAACTCTTCAAAGATTACCCTGACCCAATGGGTAAGTTATATTTGGAGTTGGAGATAAAGATACAGATAGGTGTGTAATCATGATATCTGTGTATATATATGTATCTCTCCATATATATTTACCAGAACTTGACGTGTATGTGTGTGTGTATGTGTGTGTATGTATACATACATTATTGAGTATTTTCTATTCAAATTGTTTGCAAAGCCAAACGCCCAGTTCTAGAGGTACCCACAGACTAGGAAAAACCATCTGTCCCAAATGTCTGTATTAGTAAAGGCAGTAAAGGAGTTTAAAGGGCATTACATTACCCAGGCAGATTGCTTGTGGTAATAGTCATTCTTACCATATTGATTCTGTCATTCTATAAACATGGGAGTCTTTCTATTTGCTAGTATCCTTCAATCTTAATAAATTTTAAGTCTAGGTTTCATATATGAGCAAAAATAGTACTTGTCTTTCAGAGTCTGGCTTGTTTGTTTGTTTGTTTGTTTTAACATGATGACTTTGCAGTTCTATCCATTTACCTGAAAATATCATTTCATTTTTTTATGTCTGCACAAAATTCTATTGTGTATATGTACCACGTTTTCTTTATTTATTCATCTCCTAATGGGCTGGTTCTATTTCCTGTCTATTGTGAACAGCACAGCAACAAACATGAATGTACAAGCATCTCTGGGGTTTTGTGACTCAAGTCCTTTAGGTGTATACCTAAAAGGGATATAGCGATGTCTATTTGTAGCTTTTCATGACTCCCGTACTGATTTCCACAGAGGCCACACAAGTTTCCCTTCTGAGCAGCAGTGATATAAGTGTTCTTCTTTCCCACATTCTTACCAGAATTTGTTGACATTTGTCTTTTTTTTAAAAGAGTTTTTTTTTAGTTTTACTTATGTGCATTGGTATGAAGGTGTCAGATCTCTAGAACAGGCGTTACAGACAGTTGTGAGCTGTCATGTGGGTGTTGGGAATTGAACCCCGGGGCCTCTGGGAGAGCAGCCAGTGCTCCTAACCCCTGAGCCATCTCTCCAGCCCTGACATTTGTCTTTTTATGTCTTTATTTTATTGACTGGATTCTTTGGAGAAGTTGGTGTTTACTATATATGAAGTGTTAATTTTCTGCTGGATAAGAAGTTGGCAAAGACGATCTTTCAATGGTGTAGGCTGTTTTGCAAAATTTTAACTCCACATAATCTCTTTTGTCGATTGTTGAAATTATCTGCTGTACTATTGGAATGCATTCAAAAATCTTTGCCTGTATGTATATCTTGAAGCTTTTTATATTTCCTTTTACAGTTTCAAAGTTCTGGGTTTTACATTAAGGTATTTTTATATGTTTTGAATTTTTTCAAGCAAGGTCAGATATATAGATCTAATTTCATCTCTCTAAATTTTATTAAATATACAATATATTTTACATGGGCATGGGGTGTGTAGAGAAACTAGTTAAAAGAACAAGAGGGAGATCTAGCAAACCAGATTTCTCGATGGGCTCTGCCTAAAGTACCTGCCTTGACTTCCTTCAGTAATGAATTGTGAACAGAAAGTCTGAGGTAAAATAAATTCTTTCTTCTTTATCTTGCTTTAGGTCAGAATGTTTTATCACAGCAACAGAAATAAAGCTAGAATAGCAAAAGAGACAATGATCCTAAAAACTTTAGCACTAATAAGATTTTGCGGGGCTGAAGAGATAGCTCAGCGGTTAAGAACACTGACTGTTCTTCCAGAGGACCTGAGTTTGATTCCCAACAACTGTCTATAATTCCAAGATCTGACACCATTACACAGTTATACATGCAGGCAAAACACCAGTTCACGTAAAATAAAAATAAATATTAAAAAAAGATTTTGCTATAGATTAATTACAGTCAAATCTATGACTTACTCACATTTCCAAGAAATGAACGTACATGCTATTATATTGAGTATTCTAATTTTTTATCTTTTATTATTTTTATCAAACTTTTCTTTTAAAAATTTTTTATTGCATTTTTATTAGTGTTTTGCCTGTATATGTATATATGACTCTGTGATGGTGTTGGATCCTGGAGTTACAGACAGTTGTGAGCTGTCATGTGGGTGCTGGGAATTGAAACCAAGTCCTTTCAGAAGAGCAGTCAGTCTATATCATGTAACTCTCACAAACAGTAGATGGGAACAAATACAGGTTCATAGCCAGAAAATATACAGAGACTGAGAAACTCTGGAAGGCTCAGCCAGAAACCAAAGTCTTATCAAATCCCTGTCCTCTGGGTACAGGGAAGGATGTGGAAAGAATGTAAGAACCTGAGGGGATGGAAGACACCAAGAAAACAAAGCCTTTTAAATCAACCGGTTCAAAACTGATATGAACTCACAGAGTCTGAGGCAGCATGCTCAAGGCCTGCACAGGTGTGCATCAGGACTTCTTTGTATAAATATTATAGCTTCTAGTTTAGTATTTTTGGGGGATTCCTGAGTGTACAAATGAAGTGTATCTGTTTCTTGTGCCTTCTTTTGGGCTGTCTTCCTTCTGTTTGTCTTGCCCAATTCCAGTGCAATATGATATGATGCATTTTAGTATAATTATAAATTACAATCCCTTAGAAACTTACCTGTTTTCTTTTTATTTAACTTTATTTATTATTTATTTATTTATTTATTTGCCTTGGTGTTTGCCTGGAACTGGAACTACAGACAGCTGTTAGCTGCCATGTGGGTGCTGGGAATCGAACCCGGGTCCTCTGGAAGAGCAGACAGTGCTCTTAACCGCTGAGCCATCTCTCCAGCCCCGAAACTTACCTGTTTTCTAATGGGAGAGAGAAAGGCAGTGGATCCAGATAGGAGGTTAGGTGGGGAAAAACTGGGAATAACGAAAGGGAAACCATAATCAGGATATATTATGTGAGGGGGGAAAATGATTTTCAATAAAAAGGAAAGAAAACAAACCTGAAACAAACCGTATTCTTAATTATTTAAACCCTGCTCCAAGA
Source organism: Sigmodon hispidus (assembly GCA_004025045.1). Lineage (NCBI taxonomy): Eukaryota > Metazoa > Chordata > Mammalia > Rodentia > Cricetidae > Sigmodon > Sigmodon hispidus. Next base: position 238,677 of record PVIH01001123.1, on the reverse strand, counting down.
AAACACCACAGATAGACCCCCCAGAGGCTTGTCTCATTTGAGGCTCCTGCCTCAGGTGAGAACTCTCAGTCTTCAGCTGCCCCAGCCTCCAAGGACTCGCCAGAGGCTGCAGGCAGGGGAATCCTTCTCCCTACAGCCTCCAAGCCCCCACACTTGGATGCAAACAGAATTGTTCTGCAGCTACATCCAGGCTTCAAAACTTGCTGCTCCAGATACATCCCGGAGGAGGGAAAGCTGCTGTTCCTGTAATTTTTTTCCTCTTTCTTTTCTTTTTTTTTTATTTTCAATTTATATATTTATTGTTTGGTGATTTTTACATCATGCACCCCACCAAACTCAGTTATGAGTCCTCTCAGTTTCATACCCACTCTTACGATCTCCCCATTTACAAAAAACACCCCTTCACGCTGCTCATTTACTTACTGGAGCATAATTAAACTCCCTGTGGCCAGATCCCTAAAGAAAACAAGTTTTGGGGGACCAGGTACTGTCGGCAGAGTCCCAGCACACCCTGTAGCAGGGGCAGATAAAGTTTGCCTGTCACCATACCCACAGCTCCTGCTGAGGGAATTTGCACGGCTACCCACCTCGACCTCCAACTGAGCGAACAGACAACTACAGGGGCCCCTGAAGGACAGACTCAGACCCCACCCAGTGGTGAGGAGGGGTCACCAGGCCCAAGCACCTATATCCCAGTCAGGGAGGGAAAGTTGAGCTCCCATCGGTTCTGGTTCCACTTCCGGAACTGGGTGCTATCTGCAGAGTAAGTCCCAGGACACTCTGTAGCAGGTACAGATAAAGTCTGCCTGTCACCATACTCTGAGCTGCTGCTGAAGGATTTGCACGGCCACCCACCTCGACCTCCAACTCAGACCCTGCCCAGAGAGGTGACAGGAGGCACACAAGCCCGAGTACCACAACTGACCAGGAGCCATCTAATCGTGAACCACTGAAGCCATGGGCAAACGTCAGTGCAAAAAACTACATAATAATACAAAGAACAACATGGTAACTCCAGAAGAGAGTCGCGATCTTACAAATACAAGACCTGAACTGAGCAAAGAAGAGGAAACAGAAGGAAGCAACACCAAAAATTCCTTTTTGATGATCATCGGAGCTCTCAAAGAAGATATGAAAAATAGCCTTAAAGAAATAGAAGAAAATACAAACAAAAAATTGGAAGAGATGAACAAATCTATGAAAGAAACATGCCAGGAACTAAAAGCTGAAATAAAAGCTGAAATGGAAGCAATAAAAAATGCACAAAATGAGGCAAAGATGGAAATAGAAAATCTGAAAAAAAAAAGCTGGGAACCACAGATACAAGCATAACAAACAGAGTTCAAGAGATGGAAGATAGAATCTCTGAAGTGGAAGACTCAGTAGCTCAAATAGATATATCAGTCAAAGAAAATAGTAAAACTAAAAAAGCCATGACTCAAAATGTTCAGGAAATCTGGGACACCATGAAAAGACCTAATTTGAGAATGATAGGAATAGAAGAAGGAGAAGAATACCAGCTCAAAGGCACAGATAATGTTTTCAATGAAATCATAGAAGAAAACTTCCCTAACCAAGAAGGAAATGCCTATAAAGAGACAAGAAGCTTACAGAACACCAAATAGATATGACCCCCAAAAAAGTCAGTGCGCCATATTATAATCAACACACAAAACATACAGAACAAAGAAAAAATTTTAAGAGCTGCAAAAGAAAAGGGCCAACTCACATATAAAGGCAGACCCATCAGAATAACGCCTGACTATTCAATGGAAACGATGAAAGCTAGAAGGGCTTGGTCAGAAGTTATACAGACGCTGAAACAGCATGGCTGCCAAACTAGAATACTATACTCTGCAAAATTATCAATCACCATAGATGGAGTAAACAAGGTATTTCAGGACAAAGTCAGACTAAAAGAATTTCTATCTACCAATCCAGCACTACAGAGAGTATTAGAGAGAAAACTCCAACCTAAGGACCTCAGATACACCCACGAAATCACTATCAATCAATAATTCCACAGAAGAATACCCTAGAGAAAGGAAATACAAACAAGTTACCACCAAAAATGGCAGGAAATATGAATCAATGGTCACTAATTTCACTTAATATCAATGGTCTCAACTTTCCTATTAAACGTCACACACTAACAAAATGGATACAATAACAGAAGCCATCCTTCTGTTGCTTACAAGAAACACACCTCAACTGCAAAGACAGACACAGGCTTAGAATAAAGGGTTGGGAAAAGATTTTCCAGTCAAATAGTCCTAAGAAACAAGCAGGGGTTGCAATCCTAATATCTAACAAAGTAGACTTTAGGCTAAAAGCAATTAAAAGGGACCAAGATGGTCACTACTTATTCATCACAGGAAAAATTGGTCAAGAGGAGATTTCAATCCTGAATATTTATGCCCCTAATATAAGGGCACCTACTTATGTAAAAGAAACACTGCTAAAGCTCGAATCCTACATCAATTCTTACACCCTAATAGTGCGAGACTTCAATACCCCACTTTCAACCCTGGATAGATCAACCAGACAGAGTCTCAACAGAGAAATAAGGAGTCTAAAAGACGTTATGATGCAAATGGATTTAATAGATATCTACAGAACCTTCCACCCAAAGGCAAAGGAATATACATATTTCTCAGCTCCTCATGGAACTTTCTCCAAAATTGACCACATAATTGGTCATAAAGCAAATATCAACAGATACAAAAAAATGGAAATAATCCCTTGTAACATATTGGACCACCAGGGCCTAAAGTTAGAGTTCAACAACATCAAAACCCAAGGAAAGCCTTCCAACTCATGGAAACTAAACATCACTCAGCTGAACCATCTCTGGGTCAAGGAAGAAATTAAGAAAGAAATCAAAGTCTTCCTAGAATTCAATGAAAATGAATCTACAATGTATCCAAACTTGTGGGACACAATGAAAGCAGTCTTAAGAGGAAAATTCATAGCGCTAGATGCCTATATGAAAAAACCTAGAGAAATCCCACACTAGAGACCTAACAGCTCAGCTGAAAGCCTTTGAACAATTAGAAGCGAACTTACCTAGAAGGAGTAGATGGCAGGAAATAATCAGACTTAGAGCTGAAATCAATACAATTGAAACAAAAAGAACAATACAAAGAATCAATGAATCTCAGAGTTGGTTCTTTGAGAAAGTTAACAAGATAGATAAGCCCTTAGCCAAACTAATCAAAAAACACAGAGAGTGTTCAAATCAACAAAATCAGAAACGAAAAGGGGGACATAACAGCAGACCCCAGGAAATACAGTGAATTATCAGATCATACTTTGAAAATCTGTATTCCACAAAAATAGAAAACCTAGAAGAAACAGACAGCTTTCTGGACAGGTATCATCTACCAAAATTAAACGAAGATCAGATTAATTACTTAAACAGGCCTATAACCATTAAGGAAATTGAAACTGTCATTAAAAACCTCCCCAAAAATAAAAGCCCTGGTCCAGATGGTTTTAGTGCCAAATTCTACCAGACATTCAAAGAGGAATTACTACCGTTACTCCTCAAACTATTTCACACAGTAGAAACTGAAGGAATATTGACAAATTCCTTTTATGAGGCTACAATCACCTTAATACGTAAGCCACTCAAAGACACAACAAAAAAGGAGAATTACAGACCTATTTCCCTCATGAATATTGATGCGAAAATTCTCAACAAAATTTTGGCTAACCGTTTACAACAATGCATAAAAGATATCATCCACCATGACCAAGTAGGCTTCATCCCAGAAATGCAGGGCTGGTTTAACATATGAAAAACTGTAAATGTTATCCATCATATTAACAAACTAAAGGAACAAAACCACATGATCATATCCTTAGATGCTGAAAAAGCCTTTGACAAAATCCAACACTCCTTTATGATTAAAGCCCTGGAGAGATCAGGAATCCAGGGAGAATACCTAAATATAATAAAGGCGATTTACAAGATGCCTACAGCCAGTATCAAACTTAATGGAGAAAAACTCAAAGAAATCCCACTAAAGTCAGGAATTAGACAAGGATGTCCTCTCTCCCCTTATCTGTTCAATATAGTTCTCGAAGTTTTAGCTAAAGCAATAAGGGAACGAAAAGAGATTAAGGGCATACAAATTGGAAAAGAAGAAGTGAAGCTATCTCTATTTGCAGGTGATATGATTGTATACATAAGTGACCCACAAAATTCTACCAAGGAACTGCTACAGCTGACAAACACCTTCAGCAATGTAGCAGGATACAAGATTAACTCAAAGAAATCAGTAGCCCTTCTATACACTAAAGATAGAAGTGCTGAAAAAGAAATAAGGGAAACATTACCCTTTATAATAGGTGCAAATAGTGTTAAATACCTTGGAGTAACTATAACCAAAGAAGTAACAGACCTATTTGACAAAAATTTTAAATCACTGAAGAAAGAAATTGAAGAGGATATCAGAAAATGGAAAGCTCTCCCATGTTCCTGGATTGGTAGGATCAACATAGTAAAAATGGCAATTCTACTAAAGGCAATCTACAGATTCAATGCACTGCTCATCAAAATCGCAACACAATATTTTTTGGACCTTGAAAGAACAATACTCAATTTCATTTGGAAAAACAGAAAAGCCAGGATTGCCAAAACAATTTTACTCAACAAAAGAACCTCAGGAGGTATCACCATCCCTGACTTCAAGCTATACTATAGAGCTACAGTAATAAAAACAGCCTGGTACTGGCATAAAAACAGACTTGTGGACCAATGGAATAGAATTGAGGATCCAGACATTATCCCAAAAACCTATGAACACCTGATCTTTGACAAAGAGACCCAAAACATTCAATGGAAAAAAGATAGTATATTTAACAAATGGTGTTGGCATAGCTGGATGGAAGTGTGTAGAAAAATGCAAATAGATCCGAGCCTGTCACCCTGCACAAAACTCAAATCCAAGTGGATCAAAGACCTCAACTTAAACCCAGCCACTTTGAACTTGATAGAAAAGAAAGTGGGAAATACACTTCTACA
>PVIH01001123.1:192390-233548 GCA_004025045.1 Sigmodon hispidus | reverse complement strand
GTAAGTGGGATTTCCTGAAGCTAGGAAGCTTCTGCAAAGCCAAGGACACTGTCAATTGGACAAAACCACAGCCTACAGAATGGGAAAAGATTTTCACCAACCCTACAAGTGATAGAGGACTGATCTCTAAGATATATAAAGAGCTCAAGAATCTAGAGCCCAAAACCTTGAATAACACAATCCAAAAATGGGGTACAGATCTAAAAAGGGAATTCTCAGCAGAGGAACTACGAATGGCTGAAAGGCACCTGAAAAAGTGCTGATCATCTTTAGCCATCAGAGAAATGCAAATCAAAACAACTTTGAGATACTACCTAACACCTGTTAGATTGGCTAAGATAAAAGGCACAGATGACAGCCTATGTTGGAGAGGATGCAGAGCAAGGGGAACACTCCTCCATTGTTGGTGGGAGTGTAAACTTGTTTAGCCACTTTGGAATGCAATATGGTGGTTTCTCACAAAATTGAGAATCAGTCTCCGCAAGGACCAAGCAATACCACTTCTGGGTGTATACCCTAAAGAGGCACATTCACACTCTAAAGGTGTTAACTCAACTATGTTCATAGCAGCATTATTTGTAACAGCAAGAACCTGGAAACAACCTAGATGTCCCTCAAGTGAAGAATGGATTAACAAACTGTGGTATATCTACACAACGGAATACTACTCAGCAGTAAGAAAAAATGAAATCCTTAAATTCGCAGGCAAATGGATAGATTTGGAGAATATCCTCCCGAGCGAGGTCTCACAATCTCAGAAAGATAAGCAGGGGATGCACTCACTCATTAGTGGTCTCTAAACAAACAAACAAGAAAAAAAGCCAAGCATGCCCAAGCTGCAAACCACAACCACTGAACAGCTTGGGATCAGAAACGCCCTTGACTGACCCTTCAGACCCCACTCCAACTATAGAAACACCTGACTCACTCTTGAGGGAGGGGGGACAAAACTGGATTTGACCAGGAGTGGAGACTGATCCAAGCATTATTGGGTCAGTGGGACCATAGGACTGTCTGCTCCCTGCCCAAGGAGGGGATGGGGAGTTGCAGAGAAGACAAATGACCTGATGTAGTGGGAGGGGGAAGGGACCTTGAATAAGGATATACAGGGATGGAAAAAAAAATTCAGAGGGAAAGCTGAACACAAAGTAAATATATGTGTAGCAATCTTACTTGCATTATCCCCCTTGATAAGTCATGCTTATGATTTTTATCTTCTTTATAGTTATTGTTAACTTTTCAGCATTTTAATTTTATTTTACTGGGTTTTTTTATAAATACAAAATAAATAAAGACAAAAAAAAGAAAAAAATAAAAACTAAACACTTAAGGGACAAAAAAAAAAAAGAAAACAATTTTTTTTTCTCACTCATACCTGTGCCAGAGGCCATCAATGCAGAAGTGGGGCGCTGTGTCATTTAGCTATGTTTTAGCCTTGAGCTCTTATGTACAATGACTTCTATATCTCTCTCTGTGTGTCTCTCTCTGTATCTCTCTATATCTCTCTCTCTGTGTCTCTGTCTCTCTCTCTCTCTCTCTCTCTCTCTCTCTCTCTCTCTTTCTCTCTCTCTCTCTCTTGTCCACTAATGAGTGAGTACATTCCCTGCTTCTCTTTCTAAGATTATGATACCTCGCTCAGGAGGATGTTGTCCAAATCCATCCATTTGCCTGCAAATTGTAGAATATAATTTTTTTTTACTGCTGAGTAGTACTCCATTCTATAGATGTACCACAGTTTGTTAATACATTCTTCAGTTGAGGGGCATCTAGGTTGTTTCCAGGTTCTTGCTGTTACAAATAATGCTGCTATGAATATAGTTGAGCTAATGCTTTTGGGGTGCAAATGTGTGTCTTTAGAGTATATGCTCAGTAGTGGTATTGCTGGATCCTTGGGGAGAGTGATTCCCAGTTTTCTGAGAAACCACCATATTGCATTCCAAAGTGGCTGAAGAAGCTTACACTCCCACCAACAATGGAGGAGTGTTCCCCTTGCTCTGCATCCTGTCCAGCATAGGCTGTCATCTGTGTTTTTAATCTTAGTCATTCTGACAGGTGTAAGGTAGTATCTCTGCATTTCTCTCATGGTTAAAGATGTTGAACACTTTTTCATGTGCCTTTCAGTCATTTGTAATTCTTCTGCGGAGAATTCCCTTTTTAGTACTGAACCCTATTTTTTAATTGGGTTATTAAGGATTGTAGGCTCTAGATTCTTGAGTTCTCTATATATTTTAGAGATCAATCCTCTGTCACTTGTAGGGTTGGTAAAAATCTTTTCCCATTCTGTAGGCTGTAGTTTTGTCTTATTGACTGTGTCCTTGGCTTTACAGAAGCTTCTCACTTTCAGGATGTCCCACTTATTGATTGTTGTTCTTAGTGTCTGTGTCTATGCTACTGTTGTTATATTTAGGAAGTGGTCACCTGTGCCAATGCATTGGAGGGTATTTCTCACTTTCTTTTCTATCAAGTTAATTGTAGCTGTGTTTATGTTGAGGTCTTTTATCCACTTGGATTTGAATTTTGTGTAAGGTGATAGGTTTGGATCTATTAGCATTTTTCTACACATTACCATAGAGTTATGCCAACACCATTTGTTGAAGATACTATCTTTCTTCCATTGAATTTTGGTGTGATTGCCATTTTCACTATGCTGATCCTACCTACCTGTACTCCTCAGAAACCTGCCTTCTGCAAACTTCCTCTGCAAGGAACAGCTCTCCGTTGGCCCTCAAGGCCCTGGAGAGCCTTCAAGCTGTAGCACCTCCTAGTGACCCCTTTCCATGAATTCCAAAGCCTGCCAAGAACACACAGCTATAATGCTCACAACTTTTCCCGGTTAGCATTGTACTACCACTGAGGGGATCTGAGTCGCTACTTGTCCATTTGAACTTTTACTCCCTTGAGGCACTGTTGGCCCACTGCGTTTCTGTTTTTGAAGGAAGAGCGAGAAAACCTCCCTAGGTAAGAGCATGGACATTTCAAAACGGACTCTCCCTGTATTCCCTTGCTGGCCTGGAATTCACTGGGATTACTAAATTGGCTTCACACTTGTGCTGGTCCTTATGCTCTGCCTCCCTAATTCCTGTTCCTTAGCATTGGTTTCTGCAATATGCAATTAATATTTTCAAATGCAAAGTATGTTAACAGAAAACTTGGTGAGGTATCTATTTTGAGAGTCTGACAGTTCCTAACTGTCTTGATGTTGCCACTGGACTGTCTTCTCAAGAACAAGTTTGGCATTTATTTTTCCTTGCATCGACTAAAGAAATTCATTATACAGCATCATTTAGATAAGACTGTCCAAAGCATCGGGAGCGCTGTAGTCTAAAGCAGTGGGTGTCAATCTTTCTTTATTTTTTTTTTTAAAAAATACATATATATATACATATATATATAATGTGAATTGGTGTTTTGCCTGCATGTATAACTGTGTAAGGGTGTCAGATCTTGGAATTACAGACAGTTGTTAGCTGCCATGTGGATGCTGAGAATCAAACTCAGGTCCTCTGGAAGGACAGTCAGTGCTCTTAACCACTGAGCCATTTCTCCATCCTCCAGGTCTCAAACTTTCTAATGCTGTGACCCTTTAATACAGTTCCTCATGTGGAGAACCTCAGCCATAAAATTACCTTCGTTTCTACTCCATAACAGTATGTTTGGTAATGTTATGAACTGTGTTTTCTGATGGGCTTAGGCAACTACTGTGAAAGCATTATGCTAACTCCAAAGGGTCTGCACCTCTCAGGCTTAGAACAACTGGTCTTAAGGGTGGTGCTCAATCTTTGCTCTGGTTTTAAAGCTCAGGAATTTTGGTGTTGCTCTTCTTCTTAAGTAGTATAGCAACTTCCTCCAAACAGAAACACAGAGAAAGCTCATTAAAACTCAGGAAGTGAACAACCTAAAAGTCTCAAGAAGTGTGAAAACGGAATTTACCAAACATGGAAAGTTTTTATAATCAGCAAAGAGTGTGGAGGGGCAGACACTAGGGTTTCAGCTTTCATGAGTCGTCACCCATGCCGGGGGCTGGGCCTTTGAGTCATCCATGTTCCTGTAAGTAACCCCTCCCTCTAGTCTTGTAAGTAATTCCAAGTCATCTGCTCACAAAGTTGGTCTTTGGTGATGTTGTAACTTTGGTTACATAGAGAGACATCCATGTCTCCATGATTCTGTCACACTTCTGTCTTCCACTAACATTAGGAGGCAATCAGCTGACTTAGCGTTTACGTTTGTTTTTAACTTCTCTGAAAAATCACTCATTCCCTAAGTACTTACCAGGGAACCACTGTCCATATAAAATTGTATCAAATGCTTTTGGAGATAAAGGATTAAAAGGAGGCATGGAGGGAGGAACAGGGGGAGAGGAAAGAAGGAGAAAGTAAGACTGATATATGTACTTCAATTTCTAACCTTTCTCTAAGAGTGGTGTGATATCCTGGTCTGTATGTATTTATGGATCTACCTCTCATAAGTCACCGACTCAGTTTTCTCTGACTGTAATACATGACTGTGATAGTTTGAGCTATGGATGCCCATGTGGCTAATAGAATATTGTTTCCAAGTGTGTCTGTGATGATACTACCAGAATAGATTTATAGACTGAGTAAAAATTATACTCACCAATGAAGGTGGGACCAACCAAAACTTTAATGGACAGGCAAGAATAAAAAGGTGGAGGAGGTGCCAAGTCTCTCCATTTGAGATAGGCTGTCCATCTTCTGTTGTCTTCAAAGGTTAGTTCTCTAATATTTAAGCCTTCCAATTTAAACTGGGACTTAACACTAGCATTAGTTTCTCCAGTTCTCAGGGATGCTAGTTGGAATAAAACTACACTACATTTTCCAATTTAGAGACAGTATAGAATATGGGCATGTTAGTCCCTAATCCTTCATAATAAACATATATATATATATATATATCCATATAGTCCCTGTCTATAACCTATTCTTTTACCTGGCAAACCTTCATATAATGAGATTCATTAAATGACTATCCTAACTCCCTTCAGCTGCTTCAGAGATTCTACTGGAGGTGTTTATACACTTTTTTCTGCTGGATGGATCAATGATAGTTCTACTGAAACCTGCCTAGAAACTGTTTAGTTACCAACAGTTACTTATTCTTGGCTTATGCGGCATGGCTGAAATATAGCCAACATAATTTATAAGCTCTATGTGTTCATTGTGATAGGCATTTAATAAAATTTGATGTTAGGAACTGGACGATATTACCTATGAAAGTTTAAATAATCTCATAATCATCAAAGACTTCCACACACCTGTAACTTTCCACATTATCACTTTCAGAGCTCATTGATGAAAAAGGTAAACCTTCCATATTTTTCCAACTTGTAACACAAAGAGAATATCAATCAAATTTTCTCCTCCTCCTCCTCTTCCTCCTTCTCCTCCTCTTCATCATCATCTTCCTTCTTCCTTGTTGTTGAGTACCACGGTGAGTGGATACAATGAGTAATCTCAGGATTCTGGGTTGTTTTGACTGCTAGGGAGATAGTCTGTCTTCTACTGCTAGGGGTAATAAATTATCAGACTCCTTGTGACTAGAGACAGCAATGTGCACTGTCACATGTCAGACTTCTGACACAAATCTTATGAAGCTAAAATCATGGTGACATTGTATTCCTTGCCGAAGGCTTTAGAAGGAAATTCACATTTCATTGCCTGCTCTGGTTTTTAAAAGGCATCTGCTCAGCTAGCTCATGGATCTTCATCCCTTCTTCTGAGCTACTGCCACATGGTCCTCTCACCTTATAAACACCAGTGAAACATTTCTTAGACTTTTTAAGTATTCATGGGGTTAGCCTGAACTCAACTGGATAATTCACGGGGGGGGGGGGGAGTTCCTTTAGCCATGAAGATAATATTCACTAGTTCGGAGATTAGAACATCAAGAGGCACTATTCTGCCTTCCCTATTACAAATCCATGGGTAAAGTAACTCCAAATCATGCCTTTTAGCTGTCATACTTATTGCTTAAGTAAAAACTATTCATAAATGTATAAAATATGCTTATCATTTATTCTACTATCAGCTTCTAAGCATACTGTTTTATCCCTAGGAATTCTTTATACAGATCTGGTGTTGTAACACAGGTTTGTAATCCCAATGCTTAAGAAGAAGAAGGATCATTGTGCTGAGTTAGTCTAGACCACTTGGTGCATTCCAGTCACCGTGGCCTTATAGCAAGACCCTGTCTCCTAAAAACAAAAACAAGGCAAAACAAAAATTTCTTCACAGAAAAAACTGAGTAAAGTTAGACTTACCATCCCATTTAACACTTTCTGTAGTTGGATATCTTTGATAGATAATCCAATTTTAACTAAACTGTGTGCTATTGCATAATAATTTTGTGCTCTTAACAAATATGAATTTGTTCAAGCATTTCACATTTAGTAGCAGCCCAGAACAGTGTATATATTGAGGTCTTCAAGTAGCTTCATATTCATTAGTGAGATCACTTTTTAAACAAATATGAAATATCTTCATTTTAAAAACAGTTAAACTAAATCTTCCAGTATTATACAACAAGTACAGACAAGAGTTTCCCTCTTGTCTGAAGAAGTTGGAAGAAGTTGGAAGAAGAAAGTATCCAATCATTTCTTGTCCTTCCAATGAATCACTTCTGTTGTAGAAAACCTGTCCGGTATTTATGTAGCAGTCTTGGACCATTACAAAATTATAAAAAACATAATTAGCATAATTTTTTTTTAAACTTTATTTATTTATTATTAATTTATTTGCCTTGGTGTTTGCCTGGAACTGGAACTACAGACAGTTGTCAGCTGCCATGTGGGTGCTGGGAATCGAACCCGGGTCCTCTGGAAGAGCAGACGGTGCTCTTAACTGCTGAGCCATCTCTCCAGCCCCTAATTAGCATAATTTAAGAGGTCTTAACATAAGGATTCTGGCCAGTAAAACAAAATGATAAGGGATATTTTTATATTATCACCAAGCTTGATTTTCTTCATTGTTGGTGTTTCTTAACTTTACCCAAACCCACTGCATGGTCAGTAGTGTCTTGCTACAGAGACACAATGGGAGGACATCATTATGAAGAGTGTCTTGTTCATGTCCCATCAGGCTGGAGCATAGACATCCTTTAATAATTACTATTATATTCTTCTAAAACTCTTCGTAAGCAGTTTCCATCCTTTTGCTCCAGCCAAATGAAGAGAAGAACTGTCCAAAGAGAAAAGCTGAATAATTCAGTCCTCTCTTGGGAGGAACCAATGTTAACCTCTCTGGAATCCATGCATATGCAGAATCTGTGCATCATTACTTTCTCTATCTTACCATGATAGTACAGATTTCACAGTTTCACCAGCATGAAAATGTTTTCAGACTTCCGAATGAAATGAGAAAAAGTATAAATGATGACGTACATAATGTTAAGATCATTATTTTATTGAAGACCAACAGCTACACCCTGTCTACCATGAGACTGTCTAAAAAAGAAAGGGCCCAGAGACTGCTACTTAAACATTTCTTCTTTATTATTATTAAATGGTTCTCTAATAACCTTAAAGTTTGTCCATAGAAGTAAAAAAAGCAAATAAAAAAAATATAAAATAGTGACTGGAAAGAAGGTTCAGTAGCTAAGAGCCCTTGCTGTATTTATAGAGGACCTAAGTTCTGTTCCCAACACTTGTACCCATTTGTAACTCCAGTTTCAAGGGATACAGCACCCGCTTCTGATACTCAAAGGCACCAGGCACGCATATGGTGCACATACGTACATACAAATATTCATGCAGACAAAACACTCACACATAAATGAAAATAAATACATTAAAAAACATAATTTTTTTCCTACCAGTAGTTTTGGTTTTGTTTATATCACTCTTGGTTGGATAGTGTCAGTTATTTTTTTTTGAGTTTCCTGCCATACCCAGATATTTCACTTAAAAAATATCAAAAACCCAGAGACTATACTTTCTCTCTCTCAAAGTTCTATTATGATTGATTTTACACCTATTAGCGTAGATCTGAGTTGTTGGTTGAAATCAGCCTGATTTTTTCATCATGTAGCAAGATGTACAAGGAAGCTTGCCGCCTACCTTGAGGTGTGGTATAGCCTTTCAAAGCAGTGTGTGCTTCTGAAAAGAAGAGCAGCCAACATCAACCTGTAACCCTCATGCTCATGTCCAAATTAAAGTCTCCTGACCTTACAGAGCAAAAGATAAAATTTCATTTGTTCTGGTTCCCTTAATTTTAATTCCTTTAGCTGGGGTGCATAGCTCAACGGAGTCCCCTAAATTTCATATTATCTCAACGCAGATTTGCTTTACCCATTTACATGAGGTATATCTTGAACTCTGCAAACACTTGCATTTTAGCCAATACTGTTTAATCACCTTATGATACACCGAGAAGGCGAGTGCTCACAGAGATTAAATAACTTGGCAGAAGTACTTGGTTGGCTAGTGGCACCATGCCAGACTCAGAATCCAAATAGTCCGGCTTTCTGTAAGAGGCAATACCTTACGTCACTACTTTTTCATTCTCTTTTTATCAGAGCCTAACATTTGTCTGAGGAGCTGGTGTATTTCTTAAGCTTTAAAAGCTTCACCGTGGCACTTAAATTTTTTTATTTGCACTCCAAGTTTCAAAATATCATTAACAGATTAAGCATTTAACTACACGCTATTTCCGCGATTCTGCTACTCCTTCGTCTTTTCGCTGCCTTCTTGCTCTTCAGAGAGCTGGTGGGGAGAAGGGAAATAACACAATTATATAACAGGAAAAACAAAACCCAGGAGATGAATAAGAATGAGTGGGTTGATTTATAGGAGGAAACAACTCATAGAAGACCGAAGAGAAGGGAAATGTGGGGCATCAGGGAGATTCTCCCTGGGGTTCTCGAAGCCAATGCTACAAAACTGTAAAGTTGGCAAGGATAATCTTACTTTCACTTAATTTTATTAATAAACACAGCATTTTATATTCTTTCTCTGTTCACCCCAGACTGAAAACAGCTCACCCGATACCATAGGTTTGTGGTTTTTTTTTCTTTTTCTTTTTTAAACTTTGACAGTTTTATAGGAGTACAAAAACCAAAATGAGTAGATAACACTCCTACCAGAATCCAAACATTATGAAATGAAAACTCCAGAACCAGGTATAGGATACCTGCCTATAAGTTTTGGTCAGGTAGCCCCAGAGGCCACTGTAACATTACAGGGCTTCTGTAATGCTAGGGCCCTTGGTTTGCAAGATTCTATTGCTTGCATACAACACATTCTTGGATTGCAGGACACTGAGAAATCATGCTGGATCAGTGATAGAAGTTTCTGAGTGCCTGCAGGCTAGCTATCAAGGCGCTGGGGAATGCAATAAAAGCAGCTGGGTGGTGGTGGTAGTCATCAATGTTCTAAGTCAGCTACAGACGCCAGGAGCCACAATAATTACCTAACTTGAAAGATACGTGCATAATACAATAGTTGCATGACAATTATGGGAGTAACCAAGCACTCTCACTAGATTTGATACCTCTACCACAGCACGGAACTCATTTCTACTACTATAAACCTGGCCTAGAACCAGTGGTGGAGGAGATCAAAGGCCCTGGAGAAGAACCTATTGTTGTTGTTTGGCTAAATAGACACCTTGTTTTTAAACCCTAGTCTCTTCTGGAGTATTTATACTTGAAGACCTAACTCTTAATTGTTAATTCTGGGATCTCCTAAGGTTGAATAAGGAGATGTTCTAACATCCATGGAAGAAAGAGCTATTAGGAGATCAACTCCCCACCCACTAGAATAGTTCAAATTTCAAGATGGCACATTTTAGGTACTATCCACTTTTCTCATAGTAAGTCTTATATCTAAAGTGTCCAGCATTACTCCTTTCCCTTACTAATATCCCTGGGTCTCTTAATGATAAATAACTAAGAAAGTAACAAGAGTGAGTGCTTGCTGTTCAGTGATGAGGGCAAAAGTGTAACCAACATGCACATGCCTGTAATTCCAGCATGCCTTCTCCAAGAGGGTTAAGGACAAGAGGATTGTTGGGATTCCAGCCTACAAAAGAAAATTTGTTTTTATTTTATGTGTATTGGTGTTTTGCCTGCATTATAACTGTGAAATGGTGTCAGATCTTGGAATTACAGACAGTTGTTAGCTGCCATGTGGATGCTGGGAATTGAACTCAGGTCTTCCAGAAGAACAATCAGTGCTCTTAACCCCTGAGTCATCTCTCCAGCCCTACAAAAGAAAACTTGAGTCTCAGGTTCAAGGAGAGACTCTGCCTTAAATAAATGGGTGGAGAGTAATAGAAGACACTAACACCCTCTTATAGCCTCTGTTTGCACACTCACACACATACACACACGTACATGCACTCAAACAGATATGCAAACTAAAAGAAAGAAATAAAAAATAACAGCCACCAACCACTGATTACAATAGAAAAAAGTCAACTCAAGGAAGCAACAGTGGAGATCGTGATTTAATTAAACGATAGTAATCCCTCATTTACCATCACAATTTCTGTGATTTAAGTTACTGTAGTTGCTGTACCTTTCATCTGCTATTCTAGAAGGATGAGAGAAACTATTTTAATTTTTAGAAATGGATCTCTGGCACTTGCTGACTGCTGAAATAAGGCAAATTCTAGATTCAGAGACACCCCATCTGAAAAGAATAAGGCAGAGAGCAATGATAATATTTTGTATGCTTATTAAATACAACATAATCACTTTATTGACTATGATGCCAACTAGTTAGGTCTCTGAGATAATCTCATAACCCTGATGTATAATGTGAATGAACACATCTTTATCAAGTGTGTAATGTAAAGAAAGATGGTTGGGGATTTTTGTTTGTTTGATTGATTGGGGGAGGGGCTTTTTTGCTGCAAGACCATATGTCTCAACAATTCTGTTTGAAGGGAAACTAGAAGAGAGGGTGTGAATAATGCACTACTTTTTGGTTCTGTTACGCTTGCAAAATGGCAGACAAGAGGGTTTTACCTTTGAAGTCCTGAACTCTGTTGGATAGTTTTATTGCGATAGGATACACTTGCCCTGTTACCAGCCCAGCTCCTCCTACTAACATTTGCTGATTGGCTACTAAGCCCCAGGCAACAAACATACATTGTTTCATTTAGCCTTTATTTTAAAAAAAAAAAAAAATCCTTACTGGGGGTGGAGATGTAGTTAATAAGCATTTAGTTTTGAGCTTGATCTCCAGCACTGGGGAATAGAAGGATCAGAGTTCAAAGTCATCCTCTCTAATATCGCCAACCTGGAATACATAAATATCCCCCATTTTCTGTTTTTTGTTTTTTGAATTTAGGTCAGCAATTTTACTGGCTCAGTAGGTATAATCATGACTACCTGAGTTTGATCCCCTGGGCCCACATAATGGAGAGAACTGACCCCAGCAAGTTGACTTGTTGATCTCTACAACAAGATGTGGCTCAGATCAACTCATACACAGAAAATAAACATAATAAAAAAATTTAAAAATATTTTAAGATAAGTATTATTATTAAATTTGTAAATAAGCTACAGATTAAGTATTGGTACCTAGAGATCTGAAGTCATGTGTGTTTGTGGATATAGCATATTTTTTGCATATCACATTTCTTCACTTTGGAAACTGTTTTACTTCATAGAGTGTGTGTGTGTGTGTCAGGGGGTGTCCTTGAGAATGTTCCATAGTTAGAAAAATTCAGTTTTATGATCAGGAGTGGTCAAATAACATAAGAAATGGCAGTAAATGGAAATTGCTTTTAGACTCTCATTACAAGAAAGTGTTCTGCCCAGTCTCAGCAACCCCTAGAAAGATCCTCAAAACCACACCAACTCTCTGAATGCAAACGCAAAGCGAGGTTTATTAGAGCTGTACAGCTGAGCTCATCTCCTGCCACACAGCAGTGCTAGTGGAGAGTGAGTCCCCCACCCTCACAAAGTAAGATTTTTAAAAGCAAAGATCAAGCAAAGACCATAGAAATGGCATATCAAGCTGGGGAGTGAGGGGCCCAGAGAAAGTTTCTTTACTATTGCTGTCAGGTGGGCAGCTGCTGGCTGATTGGTTGTCTTAGGAAGAGGAGATGATGCTTCCCAGCTGGGCTGGAGTGCTGTCTGATTACTCAGGACCTTGGGCACTTGGCCTTGGGTACTTAGCCTTGGGGGTTTAGAAACTTCTCAGGATGGGAGGTTAGAAACTTCTCAGCTCCCAAAATAGCTCCAGGCCTCAAGGTGGAGGGGCTTTAGTTTTCACATATCCCCGCCCTGTGAATTTATGTGACTGGTTTAGTCATGGACCAGTGTTCAGAAACTCATTCGCCATAGCCACTGGGATGTAATGGGCTCTTTGAACCATGAGCTGAATTGTCCCTAACCTGGCCTTCATAAATTGTACTAATCTGTTCAGGATAAATGGCCCAAGGTTGAATAGAATTAGAACAACGAGAGATCCCATCATGCTGGATAGGAGAATTGTGAGCCATGGTGGTCAGGAGTACCTACCAACTTTTGAACCGTTTCTGGCTCTTGTCATGTTCTCTTTTTCTTTTAGTTAAGCCCTCCCAGACTTTGGCCATGGTGTCTTTACCCCCAAATGGTTTATATAAAAACAACATTTCTCTCCTAAGGCTGCTCATAGCCCCTTGTCTTCTATGCCAGAAGGTTTCCTTTTTATCTCAGCATTTCAACCTGTTGTGGGCAGGGACTCTTCCATTACTGTTTCAAGCTGACACTGGGGCATTATTGTCAGGGCCCAAAAAGGCTGAAAGGCTAGTAATGGGCTGGGCGGTGGGGCATCTGTCAGAGGCATATAGTCATGTAGTTATCTGACCCAGTTGTAGAGACAGGAAACAACCCATGTTGGTTAAACTGGTCCACATGAACTTTCAGCAAGTCCAGAGCTCATATTCCCTTGGAGCAAATTGTGTATGCCA
The DNA here is from genome assembly GCA_004025045.1 of Sigmodon hispidus. Lineage (NCBI taxonomy): Eukaryota > Metazoa > Chordata > Mammalia > Rodentia > Cricetidae > Sigmodon > Sigmodon hispidus. The sequence goes on along the minus strand of PVIH01001123.1, from coordinate 220,631 downwards.
GCCAAGTGGAAATCTGTTGAAACATGTTAAAACTAAGAACAAAAGTTAGAATTTATGTACGTATTTGTAAATTTTGGGCCCAGTCCTAGTAATTGGGAAGAGCAGGAGTTCCCAAGCTAGAAGAAAAAAGTATCATTCTTAGGAACAGACAGGTGGGAACAACTTAGACTGTAGTTATCTGGAATCCTTTTGACATCTGTGAAGTGGATCCAAATTTTATGATTTCCTGAAGCTCATACAGATTACAAAAAGACCTAAGAGTTTTAGTTATATTAGTATTACCAATCAGGCTTTATAAAACGAGCTTGAAAGCTGGATATTATCTTGCAGATGGATCTGATTGCCTAATTCTGTCAAGTTGACAAAGTTATAACTAGCCTAGCCATCAATACTTGCAGAAACCTGAAAAGAATAAATTGTACCTGAGTACAGATGAGCAGCTTCCAAATCTACTAAAAACAACAGAGACCAGCCAATACCCAGTTAGTCATATCCAGGTCTTCACATAGTTGGAGGCAGAAGTATCCAAACAGCATCATCTTCAACTGCCAGGCCTATAAAGTGGGAGCTTTTCCCACAGTAGAGGGACATAGAGGAGAAGACTGATCTTACTTTGTCTAGGCAAAAGGGTGCAATCAATTCTCCGATGTCCTGAGCTTGTCCAGAGCCTAGGCTGGGTCCTGGCAGTGGGCAGGCATTGTGCTATGGCATTTTGCCCAGGTCAGCACTGCTAAAATCCAGTTGTAGATATCCTGGTGCTGTTCTAAGTTCTTCATGTTTTTAAAACCATTATCACCTGGATGACTCTTAAACTCTAAAGTTTAGCTGTCACAGCGAGGTGCAGCTTTACCATCTTATTAAACAAGTAGTGTTTGCAAATCAAAATACTTGAGGCTTGATCCTTAGTCTAGAAGGAGATGCAAGGAACAGAGAGCTCATTAGGGTGTGAAAATCTACTCTTTAACTTAGACATGTTTTTCTAAGCAATAGTTATATTCATATATACATAGTAGTGTTAGACCCAAGTTATGTACATACATATACAGAGTTAAAGCTTGATTACATTCACATATAGAGTTAAATCTATGTCATATACATGTCCATATAAACATCTCGCAGTAAAGAATCATCAGCCATTTTTAAATGAAGAAAACCAAACGAAATTAACCTAATATGGAAACTTTTACTTTACAGTTTCCTTTTAAATTCAGTATCTGCACGTAGTCCACATCACCTCTGGTCTTCTACAACATTCTATATACCTTCAGTTTATCCCTCTGATTTTCTTTTTTTTAAAGATTTATTTATTTATTATGTATACAGTATATAGAAGAGGGTACCAGATGTCATTATAGATGGTTGTGAGCCACCATGTGGTTGCTGGGAATTGAACAGTCAGTGCTCTTAACTTCTGAACCATCTCTCCAGCCCCAAACCCCCTTATTTTCTAGGCATCTTTGCTTCAGACAATTTTTTCTTTTCTTTTTCTCTCTCTCATTATTTCAGTCTTTTGCCTTCTCTCTCATCTCTAGGCTCTAGCCTCTGATCTTGGGACCATCCACAGCCAGCTTTGTTTTCTCATAATCTCTCTTTCTTCAATATCTGGCTACACCTCTGCTAAACCCTGAAAACCCACAGTGGTTTCTTTTGGTGAAATGTGTGCCCCATCTCTCCCCTAGACGCCCACCCCCTTTTTCTGTCCTTAAATGTCCTGCAGAGTGGTTTTGAATGGAATGCTTTATCCTCCACTAAACCAGGCAGGTTGGGACTGCCTCCTCATCCTCCTACCTGGTGACAGGAACTCAGTTCTCTCTTAGCTCAGCTACACCCATCCTCCCACTCAGGGAGTCTCTGAGGCAGATTCCTTTAGCCCAGGATGCTTTCTGCTCAATCTCCTCCAACCTCCACAGATGCTTCCCTCCCAAGCTTGCTCTCTACCATTCTTGCCTTCATGCCTGCTTTGCAGTTTTTGTACCAGCTCACTATGTTCTCAGCATTCTGTGAATCCCTATGACCCCAGTCCTTCTGGGTCCTGCTTCCAGGACTGAGTGAGCTCTGCTCTTCCTAACCTGGGCACCTTCCCCCACCTTGCATGGCTGCTTTGACCCTGTGCCACTGGCCTGGGGTGGGGGGTGAGGGGACCAAAGCATCCATTTTCTGTCTTCTGACTGAGGCTCCAGCGGACAAACAACAATAAACAGGCAAAGGAAACAAAATAGAATAAGAAGAATTAGGGCCCTGCTGAAACTTATGACTGACATAGACAGATCCCCTTCTTTCACCTCTCCAGATTCCACATGGGGTGGGGGTGGACAGAGGTCCCTTACAGTTGAGATGGTGCAGCAATAATGCTGCCTGATCTCCCTCCTCCTCCACTCCCCCCCCCCCCGGGGAGGTACAGGTTTCCCTGTGGAGGATCCATGACCAGTCCCTTCTGAGACTGCTGTAAGAGTGGTCCACTCCAGCTAAAGCTTCAACCAGATATAGATGCTGGCCCCTTCAGAGTGAGAGCAAAAGAACAGAGAGAGTGAGGCAAACAGGACAGAGGCAGAGACAAAGACAGAAGGCTAGCCAAGCTGACCTTACCTGGGGGTTGTGGGGTGCTGGGGGGGGGTCCTTGGGGATCCCAGACAAGCCCCCAAATTTTCTGCCCAGTCTCAGCAACTCTCAGAAAGATCCCCAGAACCACACCGACTCTCCAAATGCAAATGCAGAGCAAGGTTTATTAGAGCTGTACAGCTGAGCTCATCTGCCACACAGCAATGCTAGTGGGGAGTACCCCTTACTATAAAGCAAGATTTTTTAAAAGCAAAGATCAAGCAAGACCATAGCAATGCCGTTATCAGGTACAAAAGTACTTTGCAAAAACAAGCAGTGTCAATCCGGACTCACCCAAAGCAGGACACTAATATACACATGGCCTAGTTGGCTTTCTGTTGCTGTGACCAAACATTCTGAATAAAAGCATTTCGAGAGGAAAAGGTTTGGGTGGCACACACTTGGAGAGGTCAAAGTGGGAACCTAGAGACAGAAATTGAAGCAGAGGTCATGGACCATCCCTGCTTACTGTCTTGCTTTTATAGCTTTGTTTAGCTTGTTTTCTTATACAACTCAGGGCCACCTGACAATCAGGCATCCCAAGACATTCATTATATAAGAAGATGACCCCATTGACTCACCCACGTGCTGCTCTGATAAGAGGCATTTTTAAAAGGTTCTCCTCTTCCCAAGTAATTTTAGTTTGTGTCCTCTGACAAAAACTAAACAGCACAACCCTACTTTCGCATGGAAGGGTTCAGAACTTCCTGCTGACGAGGCCACGCCCATCTTTACAGCATTCCCACCAACTAGAAGGCATTAAAAATGGTGAGACCATTGCCCATCTTTGCTTGCTATACTGGATGCTTGGCTTTCTTCATTCTTGGAAACAACTGAAACATGTCTCTTTATATTTGATCTAGAATGGTAGTAGACACAAGAATAGAAATTAAAACTTACATGCATACACACACACACACCAAAAAACCTTCCAAATTGTGAAAAGAAATGTTTAACTCTTGCAGAGTTTATATCTTAATTCAGTCTTTCACGGAAGCAACGAGGACTTAGGATTTGCGACCCGGGTGATAACCTTGCCTTTCCAATTGCTGTGTGACCTTGGCATTTGATTTTTTAAGAGGCTCAATTTCCCCGTTTATAATTGTTGGCTTCAAATGCAGCTTTTATTATCTAGTCTAACTTGGGGAACATACACTCATGAAAATTAAGCGAAAGAAATGCTAATTTGACACTGATAAGGTTTTTCATAATTTTTTTTATCCCCTTCAGTATTGGACCTTATTCAATACATCTTTCACTGCCTGTTCACCTAGAAACTGGGACATGTTTTGCACTGCAGCTATGGCATGTGTGTGTGTGTGTGTGTGTGTGTGTGTGTGTGTGTGTGTGTGTTTGCGCGCGCCATACACAGGAGGCGTCATAAAGAGCTTATGAAAAGGTAGTAAAGGTCCCTACCGGCAGCAAGAATGGGAGAACTGGGAGGAACCTAGGAAGGACACTGCGTCCAAACCTTTGGTTTCAGAGCGATCTTTTGTGCCAATATTCAGTGGGCTTGGGCTCTGCGGCTGGAAAGGAAAACGCTTTCTGCCATATCTTAGCCAGCCCCGCCCTCCAGAGACAGTGAACCCACAAAAATAGCTTTGGAGGTGGCAGAGGCAAATAGAGAGACCAGTATGGGCGAGGAGAGCCCGAGTATGGCAAGGGTCAGGAAGAGAAACTGTAAATGCAGAGCTCCTGGGCGGCGGTTAGGGGAAATGCAGGGCAAGCAGGGCGAGCAAGGCGAGCAACCGGGAGGGGTGGGAGGGAGGAAACCGAAGCAGCGGTCAGAGCGCAGGCGCGCCCAGTCTGCTCTCCCTCGGCGCCTCGATGCCGAGCCACGCCCCCTAGCTCCCCCGCCCTCGCGTTTTATTTGGTACGGACCTGCCGGAGGGGCGGGGCGTAAGACGCCGTTCCCACAATGCTCCGGGGCGTGCCGCCGCCGCCGTCGCTGCCGCCTCCACTACCGCTAGTGGAAGAAGATGGCGGAAGGCGGAACGGCGGACCTGGACACCCAGCGTTCTGACATCGCGACGCTGCTCAAAACCTCGCTCCGGAAAGGGGACACCTGGTAGGGAACGGGGATTTCGGTAGCCAGGGTTGACCCCCCGAGGTGGGAGGAAAACTGGGCGGAAGCTATCAGGGCTTGGTTGTCTCCGGCTGGTGACAGGTGCGGACAGGTCCCGGCGGCGGCGGCGGCGGCGGCGGCGGCGGCGGCCGCCCCGAGGTTAGCAGATTTTGGAGGGGGAGGGCAAAGGTTGGACCGACGCGGAGAACCGGGACTCGCCGGTGTGGTGTGAAGTGTGCCGAAGCGGCGGCTTGAAGCTCGCACGGCTCCCGGTCCTCCTCCCTCTCTGGTAGAGCCGCTCCCACCTCAGGCCTTCGCAGAGATCGGGCGCAGCCGTTCGGCGTGAGTCCGCCACTGTGTTTTTTTTTTTTTTTCTTTGACAGATCCTGGTCCCGCTGCACCCACCTCTCTCTGGCCTCTTTTCTCCGGTCATTCTTTGGACCGGTAATTGTAGGCACCCAAGTTTCCCCGATTCTTGGGAGTCTTCCGGGACTCGGAGTTTTTAGATGTTTGTGTCCGGTACCACACACAGGTGGTCCATTTCGGGGAGTCCATTTCAAAGGAGACCCCCCTCCTCCTCCTTAATTTTCTATTTCCTTGTCCAATGGAGGGAACATTGTGGGGACCTTGGGGTTTGTGAAGACTCACCACGTGGTCCTGTGCTTTTTTGCTCCTTGGCTTGATAGAAGCCGGCAGCGTTTCTGTTGAGAAGTGCAACCCTTCGCCCCGGGTTTGAGGGATAGCGTAGGCCTGCAAAAAGTAGATAAGTCCGCTCCGAAGCTTAAGCAGCTTGCTAATATTCAAACTTGTAAGATAGCAAAAGACGTTCTGCGCTTATACACTACAGGAAGCATCTAGAAATGTTAATACTGGTCAGCCAAAGCAGTTGGTTTACGGAATAATTTAAATACGTGGATATGTCATGTGGAGGGGAAGGGCAATGTGCCTGTTTGTTATTTTATTTTTTAAAGTTACTCTCTCTTCCCTCTCTCGCCACACCAAGTGTGTGTTCATGTACTTAAGTGTAGCTTAGTGGAAGGAGGCTTCGATCTGATTTATTTCAGTTTCCCCTTTTACCTTGCAGTGTAACTTTGAAGCAAATTTATTTAAAGTCTTTGCACTTCCGTACCCATGGGTTAAGTGGACAGTAACAGTTTTATTGTATTTGGACTACATTGATTCGTTTAAATATTCTGAAATATCTGACACTCACGAGATAGTGCGTTTTCTTGTAATCTTTTTATTTCTGCCATTAATTTCTAATAAGTGCTGTGAGATTGGAAGCATTTTCAAGTAACCTAATAGTAAGCTTGGATACCCGAATTTAAGTACCTTGATCTTAGTTTGTAAGGCTGCATAGAGTTTCTATGATTAAGACCCTTGATGATTTAAAGCACTTGTTGCATTACAGCAAACGGTATAATCTTTCAGTGGCTTAAGTACACTGTTACTTATATTCTGATGTTTCTAACAAGTTTATTACTGAATAGCAATTGGGTATTCCCTTGAACATCTGTGTTTTACTTGGCCTGTGGAGTCTAAAAGATAAATTCAAGCTTGTTCTCTCGGTATATTGAAGAACATCAACAACAAAAAAAAATTTACTCATTTCGTGCTTCATAAAAATACAAATGTGCCTGTCTATAAAATAGAAACCTGTATATTTAAAGTGTGAATGTTTTTTCCCTTTAGTGTTTCTGTGTGCTGAGTAATATCCTGTATAACTGATGTTGCCGCTGTAGTGTGATTTAGGAAATGAATGTATTGTGGACGTTAAACATTTTATAAAGTTGGGCACTTTAAGTGAGTGTGTTTTTACTTGACTCAGTTACTGTAAACTACGTCAAAATGTAGAAGTTAAGTTCATATTGAGTTATCACAGTGCTTTCATTTCTGAAAGGAAACTGAAGGCCAGCTTTGGGGCAGCAGCTGAATGTGGAAGTTTTACCTTCCTGTTAATTTTCTCTTTTTGTGTAAATCAGTGTTTCTCAACCTTCCTAACACTTTAGTACAGTTCCTCGTGTTGTGACCTCAGCCATAAAATTATTTTTGCTGCTACCTCATAACTTTAATTTTACTACTGTTATGAATTGTAATGCAAATAGCTTCCTTTTGTGATTGCTTTAGAAGACTCACCCCTACGAAAGGGGCAGGCTACTGTAGGGGTCACGACCCCCATGTTGAGAACTACTGTTGTAAATGAAGGAAAAATGCTGGCACAACATACTAGGAATTTGCAGAAACCATTTTGATGCATGAATCAATTCACGTGTAAATTGGGAGGTGCCACTTGGCCCCCCCCCCCCAAGAAACAGTGTGGAACAAAAATGTGATTTAGAGTCTAAAGGAAAGTAATTTGGAAAGTACAATTTGATAATGAACTTATGAGTTCTAAATTGGTAGAAACATTTAATGATGGAATTTAGTTGTTGAACCTGTTTTGAAACTTAATAGTATTTTTTAAAAAATATTTTTAAAAACCCTTCAGCTTGATGATTACCTTTTGTGAGTTATTCAGGCAAATTCTGTCATTTTATGGCCATAGGCAAAGGAAATATTTTTTTGGTGTGTGCATATGATCATTTCTAAAAAACTGATTGCTGATTGGGCTACTAAGAAAAAAAGATAGATTTACCATAATCTTGAACTTAGCGCAGATTCTTGAAACTATAGTCAGGTGTGTTAAATTTCACCAATTAGCTCTTGAGTCCTTTGCAAATAGAAGTTCTTATAGCAGTAACTAACTCAAATACCTAGGCAAATAAAAAGACTTGATTCTGCTTAAATACCAGTGTTTTATTTTCGGAGTGATTTTTTTTTAATTGCAAATGGAGTACACAAGTCTGAGATGAAGAAAAACATTTTTATGATTGGTACTAGTTTTATTAACACTGATAAAAGAGTTATACCTATAAAAAGTGAGCTGTCAGAGTGACAGTTATCTACATAAGGGATAAAACAGTCATCTTGTATTCATTAATCACTGTTTAGTTCTGACAGGACATTCAGAAAACCCTGAACAAAGTTAAATTGAAATTTAGGAATTACAGAAAAAGAATTGGAAAACTAAAGTTTAGCTTAGGGTGAATTAAAGAAACCTTTAAAATACGGGTTTTTGGAGGGTTTCTTGATGAGATTTAAAAAAAAAAGTGCCTAATTTTCATGCTTTATTAGTTGTAAATTCTTCAGGAGCCCAGGAGTGGTAGTGAATGAAGTACAAGATAAGTTATGGATTGTAAAATGTTCCCTTTTGAGATTTTTTTTTTCTCAAAATGAGCCTGTTATGAATAGATGTGTAAAGCTTTACTAAACTATATCTGCCAATCATTTTCAGTAGTTCTTGTGCTGTGTTTATTAGTAATGTGTAGTTGACCAAATCAACTGTGTTGCTTGTTTGAATTCATATAGTCTCTAGTAAGTCTAGTAGGTGTTAGTGACTTTGGAGCGTAACTGGACTTTGTGTTTAGTCATTGAGCTTGTCTGTAGTTTTGTTTCAATACATTTCCAAAGAATCTGAAGGACAAGAGACGTTGGTTTCCATGTTTAGAGCTTCCCTTCTTCCTAGGAACCTTTGAGGCTTTATTTGGTTAGCTTTATGGAATTTTGGCAATAACAAGATAATCTGACAGTCACCAAAAAAACATTGTTGATATAAATTCCGAAGTATATACTTACAAAAGAAGTTTGGTGTTTGCCCCCAAATGGGGCATATATTGAATCACTTACAGAAAATGAAACTAGAAAGCAAAATTTAAAATATTAACATATTAGTAAAATTAAAAAAGAAAGTAGCCATATTAAAGCATATTCTTATTTTAGATGCTTAAAAGAGCAGAGAACCATAATCCTTCATTACAAGCTTGCTAGTTAGGGTTAATGAGTCCTTTTTGGCCAAAATCTAGAGATATTCACTGACTTAATTTATTTCATGACATTCAGTCTTTTTGTTTCCTCCAAATTATGCAGTTTCCCCATTGGTATTTTTAAGGTATGACTGTTTTACAAAGTAGTTTGTGACAGTTATTATTTTTGCTTGTATAAGTAGAATAAGAAAAAATCAAGCCGTAGTCTATGGTTTTACAGTTCAAAACACGAAGCACCCAGGTGCTGTTCCAAGTATATGTTGATTTGAATTCATTGCCAAAATTCAAGGAACTGCTCCTGCTATTTACATTTGACAAAGTTGGAACCCTAAACTCAGAGTCCTTTACACAACAAATGGAATTTGACCATAAGTAGTTTGTATCTTAGGTTCATGCCCTTAAATCACTGTACTAAATTGCCTTACTTTTAAAGATTCACTTAAAATAGTTCCACTTTCAGGAAAAAAAGACTTCTTTTTCTCTTTAGAGAAAACCCATTTTATATTTAGCAACAGAATTCTATTATTTTATCCCACACTTGTCTCTTGTGGCTGTTTCGTTTATATGTGATGGAGTATGTAGGAAATCTTAGCATCTTGCTTCTGGAAATAAAATCATGGTTAAAGACTGATAGGCAAATACCTGGATATCTAGAGCAATTGCCATTTTGATTGAAAACTTGAGACAAGATTGTCTATAATCATTACTGATACAGACTTTTGAATTTTAATTATCAGTAATAATATATTTATATTGGAGGTGATAAGGCCCATTCTCACTGCTTTACAAACTATCACAAACAAACAGTCTGTGTAGAATATGGTATTTTATTTTATAGTATTCTATCTATATTTTAAAAGCATTTATTTATTGCCACAGGCACATGAAGTTCTTATGAACAGCCTAGCATTTTAAAAACGTATAGTTTATGATCCATGTTTTTCAAGTGAAATAAATTTTTTAGTTACTATTTTAATGAATTTATAAAGTCAAAAAACATTTTTAAGAGAATGGAAGGTGTAGCCCTAACCATGTTGACACCTCATGAGTGTCATAAAAATCTGACAAGCCTCATGGTGCTGCTGCTTCTGGACAATCGGTTGTGTTGTCTTCATCATTGCATATTTTGTTTCATTATGAATTTAAAATGATTGTTTTTTCACCTGGAGAATCCCTTTATTGCTAGCCATATGAGTCACATGGTTGGAAGGTAAGTCTGTTGGGTATGTGGGCAGAAAAGTAAGGAGCTTCCTGAAACAGCTAATGAAGGCTAAAATGGGAACATCTTAACTGACCCTTAAAATAGGTACTAGAAAATGTAGTTATGCTTCTTTCCTATACATGAGGAAGTTGGGAGGAATTAGTTGACTTCCCAGTGATTCAAATGATATCACTGCAATTGGACATTTATTGACTTGCTTAGTCAGTGCCAGCCACGGTTCCTAAAGGCCTTAGACTTGTATGCCCTCAGAGTACATGCCCTTAACTCTCCTTTGGGTTTCTGAGCTTGTTTAAGTACCTGGTGATAGTTCTAACATCATGGTAGTGGTCGTAGTTTGATCCTGTTACTACTCAACTGTAATCCAGACAGTGGCTCTTCTACTCCTTTCGTAGTCCTCACATGGGGATTTTCAAATTGCTAGCGTTGTTGGCTTCGGGTTTTGTTTTCCAACTTGTTGCCTTTTTTTATTCCCGGGGTTACCATTTAATTCACAATCTATGTCTTACTTATTTCCCTGAAGTTACTTCTTTAGACTTTCTTATCTAGTCTCTAGATGGGGAGATGACTACATCTTTAAATTTGAATTTCTTTAAATTTTATCATCTAGTTCAAATAAAAACAATAAAGCCCAAAATGACTACTACAGAAACCTCAAATAGGTTTCTAGTAAAACTAGTAACTGGCCTTAGTTTTAAATACACATTACAGTATGTAAGGAAGGCATCTAGAGTTGTTCAGATGTGAGATAAGGTAGAAAACCCTCTTAGGAGTGATTTGTATTTGATCACTGTTTGTAAATGGCTTACACTGCTAAGATTCTACGTGGATTTGTTTATTTTTTTACTCAGGAGAGTGAATGCAGGCATGTGCATGAGTGCATGGGGCTTCTGTTTTCATCTCTTCATGCCAGGCTGGCTAGTCTGGGGTGTCCAGGGATTCTCCTGTCTCTGCCTGCTATTTCCTGTAGGGTTCTTGGGACTTGAGTGAAGCTCCTCATGCCCATAGGAGGAGTTTTAGCACCAAAGGAATTATCTCCCAGCCTCATCACTTTGCCAGCAGAGAGTGCTTGGCTACTCTCTCTGAGCTGAAAATACCAACTGCCCCTCCCACCTTCTGTGATTTTGACAGACCCAGGCTGTGGGGGTTAATTCTCCACTGTCATAGAAAATTGTTTAGCAGAAGTACTCACAAAAGGCCAGACTATCCCAAGTTATAGAGATAGTTCAGTTAAAGCCTGGTGATTAATATTTGGGTGAAAAAGAATACCAGGGTCCTTTATTTTGGCAAAAGACAACTTATTTAATAATTTGTTTTTTTTTCCTATTACTGTCAAGCTCTGTTCTTGCAGCTTGACAAAGTAACTGATTAGTCAAGAGGTTTACCTTTGATAAAGACAGAAAAATCATATTCATAATGAATAAATTTAATGTTGAACTTTCTGGTTCTAAGAAGATATATAAATCTGTGGCTGTGGTTTACAAAATATTGCTCCTGTATTAAGAGCCTTCTTACATATATGAAATAGTAGCATTTTTATGGAGAAATTGGGAGAAAGTGTACACAGTTGTATACTGGATAAGTAGAGGGGGGATTCTAACCTAGGCAGTCTAGCCCCCGAAGACCTTCCTGTGAATGACTAAGCCATACTCAGTAACTCTTTAAATAAAAGTAGATACATAACAGTATTAAAATCAAGAGGTGCCAACATTGTCATGCTAGTTAAACACCATTTTTCAACTGTTGTCCATATGGGGAACTTGTGGGATTTTCTGTCCTCACAGTCTGTGCCTTATACCTTCTGACTTGATGCTGGTGGGTTTGCTATTTCCTGTATTATTAGACTTTAGGTTACACTTTGTTTATTTCAAATACATCTCCCTGATTCTTTTCTAAGATTTCGTCATACATATTTATTGTGTAAGTGTGTGGGCTTGTGTGTCAGGGTGCAAATGTGAAGTTCAGAAGACAACTTGCTGGAGTCTATTCATGTGGGTCTTAGGATCAAACTCAGGTCATCTGGTTTTACAGCAAGCACCTGTGACTGTTGGGCCATCTTGCCCCTTTCCTTGATTATTGATATCCACTTATTTTAAGAACTCAAAATTGATTCCTGTAAAAGCATTTCTTTTCTTTTTTTTTTTTTTAAAAAAAAAAGATTTATTTTTTATGTATACAGTATACAGAAGAGGGTACCAGATGTCATCATAGATGATTATGATTCACCATGTGGTTGCTGGGAATTGAACTCAGGACCTCTGGAAGAACAGTCAGTGCTCTTAACCTCTGAGCCATCTCTCCAGCCTGTAAAGGCATTTCTTAGTATAGATGTATAATCCTGCTACACTTTGATTTGTAAAAACAAATACAACAGGTTTATTTTGATATAATTTATGTATTATAATAATATTCCCACTAAGAATGGACAGTTCTCTGGATATATACATCATAAACAACTTTAGAATAGTTTCATCATCCCAAAAGAAACTCCATAAAATTAGTAGTCACCTCCCATTTCTGCTCAGTCTCCTCTTTCAGCAACTTTGTTTAGACCCTGACGACCCTGACACCCCCCCCTGCATTTCTTAGAAACAAGCTGACAGTATTAACATGGTGAATGTTATATGTCTTTCTACCCAGCTGTCTCTCCTGAATTTTGACCTTATACGATCTAAAGGAACAAACCCTATTTCCTGTGTAAGTAACCTATATAAGGGCCAGGAAAATGGTTGAACAGGTAAAGGAGCTTGCAGCCAACTCTAGTGACCTAGGTTTGAGTCTCAGGACTCACATAGTAGAGAACCAACTACTGCAGGTTGCCCTCCTCCCATCAAATGCACATTGTGGCATGTATGCACCATATGGAGAGGTGAAGAATGAGGGGGGGTGTGGGTGGGGGGGGTGGGGGGTAGATAGATAGATATGCTGACTATCAAGAAGACAAGGTCAAACAAACACTACAACACCCTCAGCAACTGGAAACTGAGTGGTGTCCTGAAGGGTGCTTAACCCACACTACTTCCTTTAGTGAAAAAGCAGCTGTCCACGCTTAAAGTTTGCAGACATTCAAAATAATGTATATTTGGTTTGGAAATACCAGTATGTTAAAAAAAATAAACATTATGGAATAATAAATGCTAAATTCAGGGCAAGAGTCTGCAAAAAGTTATCCTCAAGACTATATAATTTGTGCCTGAGAGGTGGTTGTTAGGATTTTTATTTGGGGGCTGTCCTAACATTTGTTGGTGCTCTTTTGTTTATTCCTTCCCTTTCCTGCATACTTCCCTCTGCCCTCAGTTCTTTTTCCATAGAAAAAAGTTGTTAGACAAAATTAGTTAGATCATGGAATTTATATAGTAACAGTCAAGCATTACAAATTTCTGATGTTTTCTTGTTTCTCATGCTTATCCAAACTCTTAACTTATGTCAGGTATATAGCTATGGGGTCCATGTTTGAGGTACCAGTGAGTGTATACGTTTTGGATGAACAGAAGAATAATCATACTTGACCTCCTTCTTGAATTCCTTATTTGTCTTAGCTTAAGTTTAAAAATGGGTCATAAAAATTAGTTCTTTCTCACTGATGGAGTTGAGATGCATAACAGAAAATAGGTTAGAAAGGCCTGACATCTGAAAGATACAGAGACAGTAAACCAGGCCACTAGCTTATTTGAAAACTATTTCATAGTTCTTTGGGTTTACTAAACACTGGAAGTCTGGATTCTAGTGGTATTTTTAAAGAAACAAAAATATTTGATTTATAATAAAGTACTAGATACTCTTCATGCACCCTTATTCACACACCCACGGAGCTTGTTGGGAAAATCAGTGCACCTGAAATGCTCTGTCAGTAAAACGTAAAACAAAAACAAAAAAAACCAAAGTTGATATTAAAAGTATTCTTGAAAAGACCTAAGTTTGACTCTCGGGACCCCATGGTCGAAAGGGAGAACCAGCTTCTGCCTGTGGTCATCTGACCAGCATACATAAAAGTTCTGTGGTGGTAAATATTTTGCAAGCCCCAAGAAAAACAGTATAGTATTGTGGTCTGGACAGTAATTTTCAGTGACTCCACCATCAATTTTAAGATAGTCTTCAAATACAGTAATGCAACAGTAACAACAACAAAAGCCTCAGATCTGGTTTTGTAGGAGTATGAGGAGGTAAGACTAGAGAATTTGAAATTTTAAAAAATATTTTTGTACATATTCAGAAGCAAATTTATAAAAGCTTTATAGGAAACAATCTAATAGTAGTCCCAGGTATAACAAAGGTCAACAGAATTATGGGGAAACCCAGGAAGAGGATTTAGGAAAGTAGAGCAGTGATGGATGTGTGGTGTTTTCTGATTTGTATGTATTTATGCTGATAACTTTCAGATAAAGATTCTCTAATTACTTACAAGGATATTTTTAAAAATTCCATTTCTCTTTACATATAAACATAATAATAAGCTATTATATAAAATTATTATAAAAAATAAAAATCATAGCCTAATCCAATAAAGCATAGTTAACTTTAGAAGAACCAATTTCCCCTTCAGTTATATAAAACAAAGAGAAAAAAAAACCCAGTAGAAGAATGTGAAGACACTGTACATGAATCTTACATAAGTGTACAGTGTATATATTCTGTAATGTAGCTATTAGGTCTTTTTAAATGGACTGAGGCTATAATCCAGTTGGTAGAACTTGACTAGCATGCTCAGGGTCCTGATTCTGATTCTGCAGCACTGTATATACCAGCGCCAGTGTAGTGATGTACCCTTTATTTAATTCTACCATTAGGAAGTGGAGGTATGAGGACTAGAGGGTCAAAGGCATTCGTGGATACATAGACAGTTAAGTCAAGTCACGGTACATGAGAACTTGTCCCCCCCCCCTAATAAAAATAAATAAAAAGGAGTGAGCTTATAATTTTGTTTTTTAAAAGTCTTGCAACAGAACCAGTAGGATGGCTCAGTAGGATGCTTTATACCATACCTGACAACCTGAGTTTTATCCCTGGGACCCACATGATGGAATGAGAGAACCAATTCTCACAAGTGTTTTCTGGCTTATATATACAGTAGTTCCCACCATACTCCACCCTCAGTACAAAACCAAAAAACCCTTTAAAAGTCTAGTTGCAGGATAGAGAACAAATTTAAGTGAGATATATATGAAGCAGAGAGAGAACTCAAACAGCTATTTTTAGTAATTTTGCCACTAAAAATGTTGGAAGTGGTGAGGCACATAAATGTATTACTTTGTGATAATAAAGAAGAGAGCTACAAACTGCTAAGAATGTCCTGAAGGTACTTGGTGACTCTTACACATTATGGAGCTAGGTTTCTAGCTTAAAATTAAATTACTGGTGAAATAATTTATTAAATAATAATAAAAATTAGTAAATGTATATGCGAAGGCTGGTAAGTTGGGGTTGAGGTTTCTATGGGAAATTGTAGTTGACATGGCCTGTTAACTGCAAATAACAAGAACCAAGAGCTAGGCCTGCTCTGCAGGTGTTGGGATGCAGTAACAGAGGGCACAATGAGAGATGCACAGAGTGATATCTTGTGCATCTTGGTGATACTGGCTAAAACCCAACATTTGCACCCACTCATCCCCCAAAAATCAGAGTGACAAGGTAAAGTTTTACGTTGGCAAGTTTGTAAAATTGTGAACCTGTTGGAAAAGAAAGTGAAAAGTGAAGAGATAGAAAGTGAAGACTGTAAAAGCATGTCAGAAAAATGAGGCTCAGGAGGGAATGATTATGTAAATTATGAGTGATAGAAGAGGAAGAGAAGCCTCTGTTTATATGCTGGTTGAAAAACCCAGGAGAAATAAAAGAAGCTATCTGTTTGGGACAGTCTCCAAGGAAACAGGAGTTTAAAGAGTTACATTGTCCTGTGTAGAAGGAAGAATGGAATTGGGGAGGGCATTAGGCCTCAGCTTTTTATATAATATCTAATGCAGCTGTCTATTAACCTAATGAGTAAGACAGAATTGTCTGAAGAAAATGCCTCCTACAGATGCAGGTGCATCTCACCTGTTCCCTAATCCTACTTCCTCCTCTTGTTGAGTCAGCCACCATTCTATAGTTAAGCTTTGGAATTGCCTTCATACTTGTATGTATGTGTGTACATCTCTGTAACAGTATCTGTAGCATGTCTTACATTTGTCTATGAATGTATTGTGTATGCATATATACATTTCCTTGGTATATGTTATATGGAAAGCACCCTTTTGTGGCCTTTTTCATGCGACATTATAATTTTTTAGGTTTATTCATATTATTACATGTACTTGTTTTTGATGTAGATATGAATGGTATGTATCAGAAGTTTTCCCAATTTTCATCATGTTATATTACCATTAATATTATTTCCAGTTTATTCTTGTAAATATGAGCAAGAGTCTTTGTAGACTAGAATTTAACAGTCTCCCTTCTGTATATGATTATATGAAGTGTGTGTGTACACCCACCCCCCCCCACCTCCCCACCCCCACATACAGGTGAATCCAGGGATGTTTCAGGCAGGGGCTCTAACACTTAGCTGTATTCTCAGCCCCTCACATACAGTCTCCATCCACCTATAATTTTTATACGAGCTCTGCTGTAACACAGCTTGTGTTTGTAATGCCACCATGCTATGCAAAGGATCACAGTTGAAAATTACCAGTGGTTGGGCAGTTAAGAGCACTGGCTGCTTTTCTGGAAGACATAAAGGTTTGATTCCCAGAACTACTAGCAGCTCACAAACATCTGTAACTCCAGTTCCAATGGCCCTGGCATCCTCCTTAGGCACTGCGTGCATGTGTTACACAGACATAAATGAAGGCAAAAAAATACCCATACACATTAAATAATAAAAAAATTAAAATTATGAGACAGACATAAAGAATTGAAATTAGGGTACAACACTCAAAATTCTGTCAGTGATACTTAGAAGAAAGCCATGCAAAAGTGATAGCACTGTTTTCATGTTAAGTAGTTAAGAAATATATAAATGCCAAAATAAATATTAAATTTTATTGTGAAAGATGAGATTTCCTTATAGGTGGAATTGAAAAATATTGCATGTGCGAGGCGATTTTAATAGCAGGTGGGAAGTATATGGTTTATAACACAGTAAATCAAGGTAGATGTTGAAGCTGTGTGTATTTACAAATTTCTCTAGGTTAAATACAGGCAAGTAGTTTTCTTTGTTTACACATCTCCTATATCTAGAACACCAGTTTTAAGAGCCATTCATTTTGCAGGTCCAAAGGCATGTCATTTGCTTCACCCTAGTTCTGCCTGTTTCTATATAAAATACTGCTTAAGTGTACAGTGCAGTTTGTATTATATTCAAATTGGTCCTTCATCTATTACTTTTAGGTGGTTATAAGAACTTTTAAGGAAGCGTTTATTACATTCATTATTGACTTAGAGTCAGTAGTGACATGGGCATCCCACAGCACTCATGGAAATCAGAGGACAAGTTGGAGAATTAGTTCTCCTCTTGGTTTGGTTTGGTTTTGAGATTAGCATGTGTGTCTCTCTGCCTGGCTTGGAAATCCAGACTGACCTCAGACGTACAGTCTTCCTGCTGGAGTCTCCTGGATACTGGGAGTACAAACATGAACCATCATACCTAGCAGAAAAGTAAGGTGCTCATAGAGAGACTGAGATCCTCTATAACTTTTTCAGTTTGTACTCAATTGACAAAGGTTTTCTTGAATTTTTATCATTTGAATTTTTTGTAGAGCGCTACAGAGCGCTTTTTTTTTGTCAGTACTCGAACTCAACTACTTATTTTAAAATGAAAATAGTTTGTTAAGGTTTATTAAATGACATTAAATAGAACCTGAGTAATTGAGAAATTTTCCACAGTACCCCAAATTATTCAGTTAAGTTCAGCGTAATCCCAGTCATAATCATCATCATCTTCTCCTCCTCTTTGCCTCCTTCTCTTTTTCTTGTAGAGCCCAGTAAGTTTGTTTAAAATTATTTTGGAAACACAAATGACCATATGTAGCTGAGGCAATTAGAACAATACGCTGAAAGAAATGTTCTATATCGTGATTAAAGTAATTAAAACATTATAGAATTAGGACAATGATAAATGTATCAATGAGAAAAATAGAGAAAATGTCTTTTGGTGTGACATTTATCCACAGAGAAAGCAAATCACATGTTTAGTGTCTTAAATTACAAAGGAGGAAAAGTCCAGAATTTGCTGAGTGATTTTTTTTTGTATGTATTTATTGGCTTTTAAAAAATGAATTTAAGTGGGGAGAATATGGGAGGATCATATTTTCAATGGAAAAATATGATCAAAATATATTGTACTGTATGATTTTAAATCAAATAAAATTTTGGAAAATGGGTTTACTTAAGAATTACTAACTCGGGGCTGGAGAGATGGCTCAGCGGTTAAGAGCACTGTCTGCTCTTCCAGAGGACCCGGGTTCGATTCCCAGCACCCACATGGCAGCTAACAGCTGTCTGTAGTTCCAGTTCCAGGCAAACACCAAGTCAAATAAATAAATAATAAATAAATAAAGTTTAAAAAAAAAAAAAAAAAAGAATTACTAACTCAAAAAGTTGTCCAGTGTGAGAGCTTTGAGTTGCATAACTGACTATAGCATCAGGGCTCTGTAGAATTCTCTATATCCACTTTTAGGGAAGGAAACTGCTCATGAATATTCTTTAAGAATTAGAAGGTTTTGTTAGGTTGGTGCCTTTGCTTTAGCTATTTTCAGACATAACTGTGGGTTTTTTATTTCTCTAGTGCTGTGTGTGGTAAGCCCAAAAATGTTAAAATAGTGATCCCTGAAGATGTGCATTACTCACATAGCTGGAAGTGTCTCCTTAGCCCCTGCTGTTATTTTTCTTGCAGGTGAAGCTGGTTAAATGCTAGAAAAATGTCCCAGAGACTTAAAACTTTTGTGTGAAGTCAGTACCAAGTGTAATGTTGAAAACGTTAGTGATAAACTACTATATCTAAATTTGATTATAATTAGTGTAATCAGCTTTTAAAACTGTTAATCTTTCTTTTCTTTCAAAAACAATTAAAGAATATAAGATACATGTATCATATTTGTAGGTTTCTAATAGAAACATTTTATACATCTGCCTTATTACATTGTACCTTAAAGTTTTGACTGATTGTTTTATATATATAATATATATTTAGTTTTGTCCAATTGACAAGGGTTTTCTTGAGTTTTAATCATTTGAATGCTTTGCAAAGTGCTACAGGGATTATTTTCCATTTTTATGTCAGTCCTTGATCCCAAGTAGTAACTACTTATTTAACAATGAAATTCTCTTGTACAAATGAAGTCTTCTTTTCACGTACTAGTGACAGTGCAGCTGTAATGTTAGACTGTTTTTGTTCTCAGTGGTCCTTTGAAGGAGACATATTCTCTAATAAAAAATGAAATAATAGAAGTGGATTGACGTGTGGCTAGTCTTGTATTTCCAGGTGTTTTCATTAACCAGTTCTTCTTCTTTTCTAGGTATCTAGTAGATAGTCGTTGGTTCAAACAGTGGAAAAAATATGTTGGCTTTGACAGTTGGGATAAATACCAGATGGGAGATCAAAATGTCTATCCTGGACCCATTGATAATTCTGGACTTCTTAAAGGTATTGTTTTCTTCAGTTGGTTGTAAATGTGTTAAATTTAATGAGTGTCTGTGGCATAACATGGGGTGTAACAGTCAATAGTAAATTGACTGATTGATAGAAATTTATTGTAAGCATAGTATGGAAGGTAGCACATACCTGTATCCCTGGACAAGAGGCCAAAGCAGGAGAATTAACTATTTTCAGTTTGCCTTGGATACATAAGGAGACTCTTTCAGAAAAGGAAAAGAAAAAGATACTTATTTACAAATCATTCTGTAATTATTTGTTACATATATGACACATTGTTGTATTTATGCTGTGATTGTAGTTTAGGATTTACAGGTTGAAATGAAGAATGTAAATTATAAAGCACTATTTTACTGTTTGGGGGAAATGCTCTGGCACACATTTTTCTAATGGACACATAACATATTTTCAAAGTTATCACCAGCACATGTTTACATTCTTGACTTTTGCCCTGTTCTGCAGCCCTCACCACTTGCCGATGCTTTTCTACCTCTGTATTTACAGAAAATACCAGCACTTCCTCTTGTGCTCAGATTGGAGTCAGAGAGACCAGATCTGTAGAGCTGAGTTAACTAAAACCTGGACAATATGAAAAGGACTGAGCACATCATTTCTACTTTGATCTCAGGAACCCACATAAAAGTAGAAAGAGATAACTAACTCCAATGTTACTCTCTAGATCTACACTAGGACATGTACCTTCACTGTTCACACACAACAACAACCACAATAATGTATTTTAAATTATTTTTGGAAAGATTATATAACCATAAAATGTCTCCAGTTAAACAAAAAGCAATAAAGAATGTGTATTTAATTTTCCAGGTTTGAGTGTGGCTCACCTTGAAGCACCACACATGGCCAAGTTGTCAGTGCTCTACCTGACAGGAAGCACTAAATGGTCCACACTAGTTCTGAGAGCTCTTAATTACTGTACTCAAAGTACTTTGTGAGGTCAAGAGAAGGCAGCTTTTCTACCAGGAAGGCAAGTGGGGGATGAGGCACCTCCCAGCATCCTGGCATGTTGGTAATAGCTGAGGGACTGAGTTTTGTCTTAGCTCCCTGATGTGCTTTGGATGCTAAAAGTGAAGAAGAAAGGAGCATGATAAGGAACTTGCTTTAGCTGCCACAACCCTGCAGTATTAGGAGGTACTGCAGACTGGATGGTTGTTCTGTAGAGGAGCAGAGTAAGCCATTTCTGATTGCTTGTGTGAAGGGCTGGTTTCTGTTGTATCTTACTCAGGGCTTCTGGGGCCAGCTTAGTTAGATAGGGAATTTAAAAATAAAAGAGGCAGTGGCTGCGCATATATGAAGGAAGGCTCAGATTGTGGTATTTTCCACAGAAGGAACAAGAGGAGTAGAGTATGCCTTCAGTGTTCTGACCTGTGGTTGAAATTAGAGGAAGAGATTTGTAGTAATAAGTTTCTGCATCTTGCCTGACCTGTCTGAAGCCATTTAGTCCCACATAATCACAAAGGCTTTTACTAAATAAAAGCTGTTTGGTTTTTGACTCAGGCTTATTACTTGCTAACTCTTACTCTTAAACTAACCCATGATTCATATCTTATTTAGCCCTGTGGCTTGGTACTTTTTCTCAGAACAGCATTCTTAACTTCTTTCCTCTGTATTTGGTAGCCTCTGTTTTTTCTTCTTCTTCCCAGAGTTGTCTTAGTCTGGTAGCTTTGCCCATACTTCCTGTCGACCTTCTGGCCAGTTAGCATTTTATTAGACAAGTGTTTACAATGACGTATATTTACAATGTACAAAAGCATAATCCCACAGCAGAGATTGATGGATCCTGCACAAAATTAAGAAGTAAGAAAAAAGAGTCCTTCCAGTTGGTAGCCCACATGTGAAGGAGAGAAAAGACATAGTCATAGAAAAATTGTGAAAGATTCAGAATCTCTAGCCAGGCTGGTAACTGTATATGAATAGCATTTCCCTAAATGTACTATATTCTGGGTCTTAAACCTATCTCAAATCATAAAAAGTATGTTCTTTTACCACAGAAAAATAAATCTACTTTTAAGAAAATATTAAGCTCAGTAAAAAAGTAAGCAATAATAATAATAATAATAAATTCTTACTTTACCAAAAGAGGGGTTGGGGATGTACCACAATAAAGTTCTTACTGCACAGGGAGGGGAGATGTAAATCACATCTTGGTATAAACAGCCTGGCGTGGAGATGGGAGCTAGAGACCTGAGCCTGCTGGACGGCCAGCCTAGTAAGTCTCAAGACCGGTGAGACACCCTGTTTTAAAGTCAAGTAGGTCAGTCAGCTCCTGTAAGAATACCCAGTGATACCCTAGGTCTACATACATGCAATGTCAGTACACACTTGTAAATGTGCCCATAAAGTTTGTACCTGTGCATACTACTATACCAAAGAAGAAAATAGTTTTCCAAAAGAACAGGTACAAATGTTCAGCTTTATTAATATGAATGAAATGAAAAGATTAGCGGCTGGAGAGATGGCTCAGTAGTTGAAAGGGTGTGCTTCTCTTGAAAAGTTGTTCCTGGTGCCAACATTGTCATTTCACAGTGCCTGTGACTTTAACTTTATGAGCATTGAATGCCTTATGGCACAGACACACATAGATACATTGTATCTTTCACCAATATCCATAATTAAAAGTCTTTTAAAAAATGAAATTTAGCCTTTTCTTCTCTGTCCCCTGATTTCTTTCTCGCTCCTCTGTTTCTTTACCGCCTGGGATTCTTCTCTTAAATAAACTCTAGTGTGTGGCCTTGTTAGTGTGTACTTGCTCTCACGTGCGGAACTAACAATGAACACTTGATATATAAAAAAAAAAAAAAAGAACAAAATGAAATTTAAAGTCACAGTGACAGGTAACTGCGGATGTGGCACAGTGGTAGAGAGAGCATGTGCATAGTCCAGAGTTTGATGTACAGAACCATAATGTGTCATTATGCCTGTGTAATTTAGTTAAAATACCTAAAAAATTACTTTTGATACTTGTTGAGAAGAATAGAGAGTGAATAGATTTAAAGGTAAATATCTATTAGCCATAGTACCCAGTCATACTATGCTAGATGTTTCCTTAAAGCAAATTAAAGCATTTACCCATAAGGAAAGTTCTACATTAATATTCACATAGTGTGATTTATAATAGTAAAACTTGCTACCAAATGCCTGTTAACACTTGAATGTATAAGCAAACTGTAATATATTCATATAATGAAACTCTACTTACCACTTAAAAAACAAATTGCTGAAAGAGAAAAGTATCTATAGATCTCAAAATAGTGTAAATAAAACCTATAAGAAATGTAGTTTGTTTATAGTAATAGAAGGCAGATAATATTTTTGTAAAATTTTAGGAAGTAGAAATTAGCTGTAAAACACAGGTTAATGATTACCATAACAGTAAGATTCAGACAGCAGACAGAAGAGATTACAGAGAGCCCCAGGAGAACAGTTAGTTGATAGTTATATTATCATTTTTACTAGTAGCTGTAATTTTACAGTTGGTGGATAGGACAGAACATACCCCTCTTTGCCCACATATTTTATGGCATGGGACACAGTTTTCTTTGCACCAGCACTACCTGAGGACTCTAGAAGCCCTCACACAGAAGAGGACCAGGAGCTGAAGAGAAAAGACCAGGATAGAAGAGTAGAGAACTGAAAGGAAGAACAAGGCAGTCTTGAAAATAGCCCTAGCGGGGCTGGAGAGATGGCTCAGCAGTTAAGAGCGCTGTCTGCTCTTCCAGAGGACCCGGGTTCGATTCCCAGCACCCACATGGCAGCTAACAACTGTCTGTAGTTCCAGTTCCAGGCAAAATACCAAGGCAAATAAAGTTTTTTTTAAAAAAAAAAAAAGAAAGAAAAAAGTCCTAGCATCTGGACAGATAGATACTATGTTTGTTACATTTGTGCTGCACAAGGAGTACCATCACCCACAATAAAGAAGAACCTACAGGTAGAAGCTTCTGGTTCTACTACCTGTCTGTGAGAACAAAGTTAATTTGTACATTAGACCAGAGATGCTGTTTGGGCTGTTCAGCTATTTTTGAAAGGTCTAAGTGAGCTCATGAATGTCTTCTAGTCCATGCTTGACAAGTATGAGGCCAGCATATAGGTTTTTAAAGATTAAGAGGCAAGAACTGGAGAGATGGCTCAAAGGTTAAGAGCACTTCCAGAGGTCTTGAGTTTAATTCCCAGTACCCATATGGTGGCTCACAACCACCTATGATGTGATCTGGCGCCCTCTTCTGACATGCAGGCAGAACACTGTGTACGTAATAAAATCTTTTTAAAAAATCATATAAACTAAAAAAGTTTATATTTAAAAAAAAAAAAGATGAAGAGGCAAGTAGAAATGAGCCTGCATTCTAGTTCATATGCAAGGTAAAACAGGACTATCTTTGTAAATATGCACAACCCAGACTTAGAGTTTGTGATGACAGTGTATTCTGTCCATACATGATGTGGTTTAGCTGTTAGACCATTCCATCTGTCACAGTCTCTGCAAGTGTGCCAGCCTTGTAATTCTCCTGGGTAAAACATTTGTGTAATTTAAGGATGTACAGTTACATATCATTAGATAGGGAAGTGATTAATCAAAAACAAATCCTTTCTCTTTAATTTATTCACGCATACACACAAAGTGGTCATTTTATTCTAGCTACTAAGTGTAGTATTATGTGAATTCCATCACATAATCAGACTATTCACCTAAATCAGTTATTGTAAAAAACATAACATGCAAGTCTTTTCGATTTTTCCCAACTTTTCTTTAGGCTAGATTGTGTTATGTGGCAAAGCATATGGAGTTAGAGTAGACACATTCATGTTTAATTCAATCTCTGCAAATTTTTGCATATGGAACCTTGAGCATCTTACTATCTCTTGGTCTATTTACTGATGAAAATGGAGCTACCTACTTCTTAATGTTACTCTGAAAAAAACAAGCCCAGAATAAAATAGCAAGTATTTTATCCCTCCCTTTTTTCTTCCCTCCTAGCTCAGGTTGGCCTTTGAAGAGAACACACTGTGTAGCTGATGACTTTCATTTCTACCTTCCAAGTGCTGGGATTAAAGGTGTGCACCACCACCATACACAGCTAATACAATGTTTTCTAGAATAAAATGGTCATATTATACTTACATATTATACAGAGTAACTCTGGGCAAGTTACTCATTGTCTCTGAATATATTCCTTTTTTTAAGATTTAATGTATATGAGGGCTCTATCTGCATGTACACCTTTATGCCAGCAGAGGGCATTAGATCCCAATATAAATGGTTGTAAGCCACCATATGGTTGTTAAGAATTGAACTCAGTACCTTTGGAAGAGCAGACAGTGCTCTTAACTGCTGAGCCATCTCTCCAGCCCCTCTGGATGTATTTATATAATAAGCATCCATCTTGCAAGATTGTTTAAAGAACTCACAGTAGTGTGTCTGCCATAGTTATCTGCTGTGTGATGTCTCTCAGTACATTTTACTTACTTAGTATATATAATTTTCTTCATATTCAGAGTTTATGAAAACATATTTCAAGTTGTATTTGCTGACAATTTATACTTTACTACCACTGTTTGTAATAATACTTAGGACTAGTAAAGAGGTTCAGCTGGTAAAGGTACATGTGTCACCAGGACTGAGGACCTGAGTTCAACCACTGGGCCCATGAGATGGAAGGAGAGAATCGAATCCCACAAGTTATCCTTCCTCTATAGGTATATTGTTGAAATAGGTTTCTGGCCCGGGCTTTCCCATCTAGACCAGAGGTTTGGACCCACAGTCCCACAGAAACACACAGACACTTGTATTATTTTATGCTGATTGACCTAGGGCCCACGCATATAACTTGCTAGCTCTTTAGTCTTAAACTAACCCATCTCTCTTATCCTATTCAGCCGTGCAGCTTGGTACCTTTTCTCAGAGCAGCATTTCAACTTTCCTGTGTCATCTCTGGGCATCTGTGTTGTCTCTGGCATCTGTCTGCCCTGAGATGTTCCTGAGTTTTCTTAGCCTGGTAGCCCTGCCCACACTTCCTGTCTGCCTTTAGCCAATCAGTGTTTTTATAAAACTAGTAGGTGGAACAAATATTTACAACATACCATAATCCCACTACAGTATATCATGTGATACATGTGTGAATATACCATGTATATGCAATAAATGTAATGATTTTTTAGCTAGTACTCGTTTTACTTCTACTATTGAAGATCATGTAAAATTCAGACTTTAAATTTTTGTTTCTATATAAAACAAAGCTTACTTGAAGTTCAGAAATCCACAAGTGTTTTCCAAAAGAATAATAATTCTGTTACCCTTGTGAACCTTTTTCCTGCAGGAATAGTACATTCTCATCATAGAAATGCCACAGAGAACAGTGTTTCTTCCTTTGATGATTAAAGTGAACTCAGGTTAACCCCTTTAGGTCAGCTTGAGCCAGTTCTCTTTCAAAGTGCCTTGGAAACTAAAATGACCAATTAACAAATGGGTCCCAAAATGGGACAGTGACATTGCTCTGACTCAGGATATTATTCCTAGTTCTCTGCCCTTCATTATGCAAAAGTACTGAGTTATCTTAGACATTTGAAAGCTTTTAGAGTTAAAATTACTTCTACACAACCACTGTTTTTGATTTGGGAATAATGTAGATACTTTACAAAATAATTAAAAAAAATTTTATCATGCTTTCTAAACTTATGTATGTTGGAGTTGTTTGATATGTTGTTGATTTAGTGCCATAGCAGGTTGATATTTGTTACCAGCTTGTAACATGGATATACTAACACTTGGGAGACTGAGGCAGAAGGGGTTGCAAATTCTAGGCCAGCCTGGGCCTAATCATGAGACTCTGTTGGAAAGAAAAAGAGAACTGTTGATTTACTCATAAATTTTTTATGCTTATTATTTGATGCCCCCACACTCATGTAAGGGATCACTGATACTCATAATAGTCCAAGAACCTCTCCTTTTGGTTTCTTAGCTAATATTAATGTTTTAGTATTTTAGGAACTTAAGAAAAATTATGTATTTTTAACACTACTAGTTGACTGATAGCATCTGGAAAGTTCTTCAGGCAACAGTTGGTTTTGAAGTATATTGATTTGAACCCTCTTGGAGGTTTTTGGGGTTTTTTGTTCCGAATTTATTATTGTAAATACTTCAGGTCACCTTCCTGAGTTTCAGTAGCTTGTAGTGTGTGTAACAGTGTATTTAGAGATATGTTCTGTGTCCTGTTCTGCACTGAGTTTATTTTTCTCTTTGTAGATGGTGATGCCCAGTCACTTAAGGAGCACCTTATTGATGAGTTGGATTATATACTATTGCCAACTGAGGGCTGGAATAAACTCGTCAGCTGGTACACACTGATGGAAGGCCAAGAGCCAATAGCAAGAAAGGTACATTTAAAAGTAATTGAGCATGAGCATATTGTTAAGTAGCTCATGTTGGTAACTTGAGGTGTTCTGTAACCTTCAACTTGTCTTAGGAGAATAGCCAGGAAAACATTCCTGTGGACTGGATTGCTGATAGCATATATGGAAACTCACCTACATTCTCACTATCCTGAGGACAGTACTTAGAATTGATTAGTTAAGACAGAATTACGATCTTTATTTTACAGACATGAGGATAAAAAGAAGGAACCAATTTCTTACATAATTCACTGCTTTTTTTCTAAGACAATGTACTTGAAAATTTTTTGCAACATAAGATACTTTAAAACTGAAAATGTAAGCTTCTAAGTTTTACAATTATAGTCTAGAAATACTAAAAATGAACATTTTTTGGAACCAAAATAGGCATTACTCTAGTAGAATACCAAATTTCAAAGTAAATAAGCTGACTTTATGTGTCTTGAATAACTTATTTTTGTTTGTATAATGTGAATATAATTCTGTTTCTTTTGTCGTTCTTGGAGAAGTGAGTGCTCTGACTTGTGGTTGGATAGTCTTTTACATATGAAATGGCACTGAAAGAAAAACTTCATTGTTTTAGAAAAACATTTTTTCTTTTCTTTTTTGCATTTACATATTTATTCATATATACATATAAATGTAACAATAATAATTATATGAAAACAATAGATTTGAGAGGAAATGAGGAGGACATAGGAGAAGATGAAAGTAAGGAGAGGAAATTGATGTTATTATAATTAATAACTTTTTTAAATGCATCAAAAACCCTAAATATACCTAAATCATGAAAAGAAATGTCAAATTTCTTTTTTTTCCCTTTATTTATTTTGTATTTATCAAGAAAAACAGTAAAATGAATTTAAAATGCTGATAAGTTAACAATAACTATGAAGAAGATAAAAATCATAAGTATGACTTATCAAGGGTGATAATGCAAATAAGATTACTACACATATATTTACTTTGTGTTCAGCTTTCCCTCTGAATTTTTTTTCCATCCCTGTATATCCTTATTCAAGGTCCCTTCCCCCTCCCACCACATCAGGTCATTTTTTCTTCTCCACAACTCCCCATCCCCTCCTTGGGCAGGGAGCAGACAGTCCTATGGTCCCACTGACCCAATAATGCTTGGGTCAGTCTCCACTCCTGGCCAAATCCAGTTTTGTCCCCCTTCCCTCAAGAGTGAGTCAGTTGTTCCTATAGTTGGAGTGGGGTCTGAAGGGTCAGTCCAGGATGTTTCTGATCCCAAGCTGTTCAGTGGTTGTGGTTTGCTGCTTGGGCATGCTTGGCTTTTTTTCTTGTTTGTTTGTTTAGAGACCACTAATGAGTGAGTACATCCCCTGCTTATCTTTCTGAGATTGTGATACCTCGCTCAGGAGGATATTCTCCAAATCCATCCATTTGCCTGCGAATTTTAGGATATCATTTTTTCTTACTGCTGAGTAGTATTCCATTGTGTAGATGTAC
>PVIH01001123.1:96418-192290 GCA_004025045.1 Sigmodon hispidus | reverse complement strand
TTTCAGTTGAGGGACATCTAGGTTGTTTCCAGGTTCTTGCTATTACAAATAATGCTGCTATGAACATAGTTGAGCTAATACCTTTAGAGTGTGAATGTGCCTCTTTAGGGTATACACCCAGAAGTGGTATTGCTGGGTCCTTGGGGAGATTGATTCTCAATTTTGTGAGAAACCGCCATATTGCATTCCAAAGTGGCTGAAGAAGCTTACACCCCCACCAACAATGGAGGAGTGTTCCCCTTGCTCTGCATCCTCTCCAACATAGGGTGTCATCTGTGCCTTTTATCTTAGCCAATCTAACAGGTGTTAGGTGGTATCTCAAAGTTGTTTTGATTTGCATTTCTCTGATGGCTAAAGATGATGAGCACTTTTCAGGTGCCTTAGAAAAACATTTTTTTCTTTAAATTTTTTGATAGTTTTATCTGAATGAATACACATGCATTGTAAATGTATTCACCTTGTTACCCTCACTTATTCCCCAAAACCCACTTCTTATGGTTTTTTTCTTATACCTGGAACACATTGTATTGGATCCACCAACAAATTCATTGCCTTTTTATTATTATTTGTTTATTTTTATTTTATGTGCATTGGTGTTTTGCCTCTATGTATAACTGTGTGAACTGGAACTGGGAACTGGAACTACAGACAGTTGTGAGCCACCATGTGGGTGCTGGAAACTGAACCCAGGTCCTCTGGAAGAACAATCAGTACTTTTAACCACTGAGCCATCTCTTCAGCCCCTCACTGGCTTTTGTTGCTGTTTTTTAATTCTTAGCCTTTTTAAGAAAATTTACTAAAGTTTGGTTTTTGAAAATCAAGGGCATTAAAGTGAAAAAGAAAATCATGGAAAGTTTACACACAAAGAAAAGTTTGAGAAGTCTGTTACAAGGTCATACATTTGTTCATAATGAGGTGAATGCAAATGTTTCAACATGTAATTTTCAAACTTTAATATACATAAAATTGCTTAGAATCCTTATTAGAGTTGCATTTTTCTTCCAAATTAAATCAGTAGGTCAAAGAAATTGCATTTTACTCTGTATCCTAAGTTACTGATAAGTTGCTTCATAACTTTTATAAACACAATAACTGTTGTTATAGAGTTTGATGTGCAGCTCTGAATTGTATCAATCTCTGGTTACACTAAAGAATCCATGATTCATAAACAAAAGTAACTATGTTCTAGTGACAAAGTTTTAAAACTTTTTCAACTAATTTTAGTGACAGGCACTCAACCTTACAAACAAGCTAACCAGAGAACAAGGATAAGCAAGAAACAGAGTGAGCAGGAAAGTGACAGCAGAGACAGACTCATAAGGAACTGTTCGTGGTGACAGTAGACTAGTCAATGAGATCACGACAGTTCTGAAACTAATAATATGAATAATGGACTTTACACTTGAGTGTAATGGTAAAGAGAGCTTAAAAGTGAACTTTGAAGTCAAATGATGTTAGTAGAAATACGCAGTGTATAATTTATACTGAGGAACAGAATGTCTTTAAAAAGTAAAGTTGTACTTGGTATAGTGACTAAATTTAGCATAAGTGCATATCATTGGAATCTTGGGTGAGCCGAGGAGGCCAGGCAGAACTAATGCTTGAAGAGAGGATGGCAGAAGCTGTTCCCAAACTGAGAAAGTACCACCTTACAGAGTCAGGAAACACTGGTTCCCAGACTGAAATGATAGAAACACATAATCAAAAGTTAACAAGACAGAAAGATGCATTGTCCTCAAAATAGAGTAAGTCAAAGAAATGGTTTTCCAGCATAAACAGTGGAGGTCAGGAAGCAGTAAAAAAGGAAATAACTGGCAATCTAGAATTCTATGCCTAAGGGAAGGATCCTGCAAAAAGAAGAAGAAAATAGAAAGACCTAAGTTCTATTTCCCTAGTTTGGGAATACTGGTGTGTTCTCCTATACCTGGTGCGATGTATTTTAAGATTAGGTTATGGGAGATCCTGCGATTTATATCTCAGATATCTTTGTCATGGGGCACTGAACTGCATATGTCAAGGACATGTGTATACTCTAAAAAGAGGCCCACCTAGCCAGTAAAGTAGACTATTAGTTCTAAATGAGTCATTAGATAACTGAAGCTACAACCCAGTGCTTGATAGAAACTTCATGAGAAATCTCAACCCAGGTCAGCATAGCTAAACCACTCACAGATTTTTGACCCTTAGAAGTGATATGAGATGTTTGTAATTATGAAGTCTTAAGATGATTTGTCATGTACCAGTTGATTTTTCACACTAGATACCTGGATGGTATAGTATTAACAAACAGGAACTTTGGTGGCTTTGGCTTTGGCTATACAGTGATCTAGGTATGAAACAGCAGTATCAATAAAAGCCTAAAAGGCCGTGAGCAGACTGAGTGGAATTTGGGGGTGGGAGTGAGGCACCAGTGAAGACTTAGAGGAAAAAATGGGAGAACCTTGGACACTGTAGGAATATGATCCTTGATGTAAATGTCTCTACTATAAACTGAAATAAAAAAATGTATCATGAATTTAGGGATTTGCCAAAGTGGTGCCTAATATTTACTTGTACTGCCTATAGTCTGGTATATAAAGATAATAAGCTAAAGATGGAGTAATTAAATGCAACAAGCAATAATTTACTAGCTTAAAATATGATCTTAATAATGTTAGAGCTGGAACGTGGACTGTAACCTCACCATGGCAAAGTCAGAGAATTGTTTCACAGAAATACTTTGTAAGACCTATTAGAATTAAGGATGGGGGCTGCAAAGATGGCTCAGAGGTTAAGAGCACTGACTGCTCTTCCAGAGGTCCTGAGTTCAATTCCCAGCATCCACATCGTGGCTCATAACCATCTATGATGAGATCTCATACCCTCTTTTCACATCGTGGCTCATAACCATCTATGATGAGATCTCATACCCTCTTCTGTATACTGTATGCGTAATATAAATAAAAACTTTAAAAAAAAAGAATTAAGGATGTTTTTCTCTTAATAAAATTCATTGATAAATTGATCAAATCCTGGGTCATCAGACAAACTCCCAAAATGACAACTGATAGAAGTTATCCTGTTTGTTTGCCTGGTAGGATTCAGCTAGGAATAAGTAACAGAGATGCTTGATTTTCGAATTATTTACAACAGTGTAATTTTAAATAACCAGAACCCAGTGAAGAGATAAAAATCAAAATTTAAACTAAATATTAATAACAATACAATTTAAAAAATGGTTAAGCCAGACATGGTTCCTGCTGGCATATGCTATGATCTCAGTATCTAGTATTTGTGAGGTGGAGATGGGCTAGCTTAGATCACATAGTGAACCCGTTTTCATTTCTACAAAAGACCAGTGGGTAAGATGAGTCATTTTTATGAGGACCTTTACAACTAAATGCAAATATTGGGGAAAAGGAAATTGAAAATCAGTTTTTTCAGGTTAAGGAAACTTAATTTTAGTGAAAAAATAATTGTAATGTGGGCATTGGTGAAGCTAAACAAAATTACAGTGTATAGTATCTTATGATTTTACTCAGATATGAATCCTAGTCCCAAAATTTTTGCTGGTAAGAATACTTGGCTCCTAGTTTATTATCAAATAGCTACAAGAAAATCTTATAGAAACTCGGTATATTGTTACATTCATAATATAACTGTGTTAAAAAAGCTAGAGCATCACAGTCAGAACTTAGACATTTTGCACTGAGTTGTTATTGTGAGACATACAGTCTGTAAAACCAAGCATGATGAAGAGAACATATCTGAGAAAATAGGGTCATGTTGGATAATACAGGAAACTCAAGGTAAACTATTAAAAAATTCTGGGTTGAAGCAGGCTTTCCTGTTAAGCGGAGTTTTTGTGATTCCAAACTGGCTTTGCTATGAGCCTGCTGCTTCTGTGAGTCCTTGGAGCCTCCCTTGCTACATCTAATGTTTCACACATCAGGCCAATTACTATTTTCAGAAACAGTGGTCATGACTGAAAGTCTACAGTTAACCTTTAGAAGAGCAAAAGGAAATATACTTATTTAAAAGGTGAACCTAATAGATAAATATTTATCATCTTATACTTTATTACTTGCATGCTTGGCTGCTTTTCTTTATTTTGTTTGTGTGCTATATAGACTTACTAAGTACCCATTTAAAGGTCAGACAAAGTCATTGTAGAATGAAACAAATATAGCTATTACAGGGACAGAGTGGTCAT
Source organism: Sigmodon hispidus (assembly GCA_004025045.1). Lineage (NCBI taxonomy): Eukaryota > Metazoa > Chordata > Mammalia > Rodentia > Cricetidae > Sigmodon > Sigmodon hispidus. The sequence continues at coordinate 188,098 of PVIH01001123.1, read as the reverse complement.
TTTAAAAGACGTATTTTAACATAAATAGTAATAACAGACCTTGTAAATTAATTACACAACGCTTCATGTAGAGCACTGTTAAAAAGGTAGGCATATGTGTGTATCTTTATTCAGAGCTGTATGTGCAAATCATAGAAAAATTGGTGTACTGTCATTTTGATTAAACAGATAAATTTGTTTATGGTATATCAAAAATATTAACAGGTTAGTAGAATGCCTTTCTAAAGTATTAATGTTTTAAATTATATATGATAGCTAATTTCATTGGATAGCTGTAGTTTTTCTGAAGCTTTGTTAAAGATTTGTATTACTATGAAAAAGAACTATGTTGATAAATTTATACTAATTTGCTTTTGTTTTTGTTTCCTAAGGTGGTAGAACAGGGTATGTTTGTAAAGCACTGCAAAGTAGAAGTATATCTCACAGAATTGAAGCTCTGTGAGAATGGAAACATGAACAACGTTGTAACTCGGAGATTTAGCAAAGCTGACACAATAGGTAATCCAAGACCCCGTCCCAAATCACTGTTTCAGAGACTTGGTTGGGATTCTTGGTTGTAGTCTGCTGTGGTGCTAACCTGTTTAGAGATGTATTCATGAACATTAGAATCTCAGCTTCCATGTGTATGTCTTAGCTTAGAGGTGACTAGCTTGTTACTGTATTTGTGCCATTTAAGAAAATCAAAATTTAAAATTAGCACTTGAAAAATTGCATACCATGTTTATAACAACAAAATATAAACTTCAGTAGAACTTTAAGTGAACCATGTTTAAATAAAGCTTGGTCAAATATGGAGAAAAAAGTCGATTGATATTTCCTTTATCCCAGGTAAGTAGGTACCTGGCTTGGTGGTTTGGTGTTACTGTAGCATATTTTGAAGGGTTTTATTAATGAGTAAGCTTGAGAAACATAGTATCAGCTATCAATGGACCTAATTCTCGAGCTTTTTGTAAGTATTGACAGTGAACTGAGTACATTAAAAATTTTAGTTACTACATATTAATTATACATGCTACTAGGTTTAATTATGAAATGTTCATACGTGTGTATATATGTGTGTGTGTTATAATGACATTCATCCCTGTTAGCCTATCTTCTCCTGATACCTTTATAATAATGCACAAATATGAATACATTTATTTTCCTAATAAAGTATTTATTTAAAAGATAGTAATAATATTGATCTTATTGGAAAATACAAACAAATAATAGAGAAACGTGATATGCAGAACTCAGCACACCAAAGAGATTAGTGGGTTAAGAGTTCGTAATTTGACCTAGTCACTAAGAACATTGAAAGTAAATGAGGGGTGATAGCTGCACTGTAATCATGGCTATAAGGATAAGTATTTAGAAGGCAGCTGGACTAGTCTAGCAAAATAGTAATAGTAAATTATCATGTAAGGTCTGACCTCTCCTGCCACAGTTTCCTAGCCAGGTTTACAGTGCCAACCATGAGTTTTCTCTAGTGAGTAGGGATAGGGTTAGGGTTAAATCAAATCAGATTGCCATTGGTTACCTAAACTGCAAGGTGTTCTATTGCGCTCTAGGATATATGGCTGGAAACGTGTCCCTCAGCAACCTACTTACTACTTTTGGCTCTAAAAGCCAACTACAGATTAATAGCTAGTTGGGATATAAGTAACTACATGTTGATACAATTAGTAATCATAAAATCTCTACAAGTTAAAAATTTCTACTTTAATAGAAATGTTATAGAAAATCTGAATCAATCAGAACCCTTTTTAGATTTACTTACAAAACTCAGGAAATCAGCAACTTTTTAATTTCTACATTGGAGTCACTTGTTTCTGTGTTCCACCCAGCCAGTCCCATAGTTGTTTATAAAATAACTTGGAGGCTTAATATAGTAACTGCTGTGCCAGTAGATCAGACATATTACTAACTAGCTCTCACACTTAAATTAATCCATCATTCTTATCTGTATTTAGCGAAGTGGCTTGGTATCTTTGTTTTAGTCCAGCATTCTCATCTTGCTTCCTCTGTGTCTGGCTGGCATCTGTGGCTATCTTTTCTCTTCTCAGAATTCTCCTAATCTGGTTGCCCCACCTCTACTTCCTGTCTGCCTGCTGACCAATCAGAGTTTTATTAAACCAATACAAGTGACAGAATTACAAGTGTACAGATTATCCCATATATTGAAAACAACCATTAGGAAGTTTTTACATTAAGTTCTAAATAAGAATGTATAGAGGATAAATGTAATGTATACAGAATATCTGTTTCAGAAAGTTTGATCTAACAGATTTTTTTAACCCATCTATTTAAGGTATCCTAATACTTTTTAAGGATAGGGGCATTGGATATATGTCTTAATATAGTAAATGAATTGAATTTTTGGTAACTTGAAATTTCTTATTGTTGAATGGTTTTCAAACTGCTTGAAATTTTGATAATATGTGAAAGGTGTGTGTTATTCCTTTGATCTTTAAAAAGACTTTCTTGAAGCTGATTTTTTAAAAGTTCTGTTAAATTGTCTACCCAGAATTAGGAAATTAAATTCCCATTTTTGTGTTGTTGCTAAACAAATGAAATATTGTGTTTTCAGTTCATACCACCCACATGATAGTAAAATGATGACAGATAATTTGAAATAGTTTAGAATATTAGGGCTGAAAAACTTGCCTTTGACTGTTTTACTCTAAATTGCTGTAATTGGGTACTGAGTATGTTCCAGTAGAGAGAAAAATCAGCTTCCTATGTTTCAAGGCTAACCACTAAGGACATAATTTGTTTTAAAGCTTCTAAAAAATGCTTTCTTAATAAAAATTAATAAATTGGTTGACATTTTTAAATAAATATTTCTACTAGAAATATTTTTCACGATTTTCTGTTATGTAAATATAAAACAATGCTTGTTCACTTTTTGAATAGGATCAGTGTGTTATGTGGAAAAATAATTGCTCAGCCCTTGAAATTCATCTTAAGTGATTTTGACATGTACACAATTTTGGCCACTAGCTCCCTACCTAGGTGTCTGTCATTGAAGGCATTAGCTTGTTGATTTTTAGTTTATTTAGAATAGATGACTGCAGATAGGCAGGATAGCAGGCTGAGTGGCTGCCACACCTTAGCTGTACTTGCTAACACATTATTCCTGAACTCTGCTTTGTTCATTCTCTTGGGCACATGGCACCAGTGCCAACTCTCCTTTACTCTTTCTCTTGTGGTCTCTGTTGAGTTCCCCATTTTGCCAAGTCGAGTCATGATTTAAGTCTTCCATTTCTTAGCAGAATTTAACATAGTAAACTACTTGTCCAGAAACACCACCATATTCTTGATTGGAAAATTATTGGCCTCTTCTCCCTTGGGCCTCCTTTTTTTTTTTTTTTTTTTAAAGAAAACAACCCCCCCCAAAAAAAAAGTATCTGATTTCCTGGCTTAAAATATTTTATGTTCAGCCCAATGCTTTTAATTCCAGTTTTAGCCGCTTTTATTTTCACTTATGACTGAGAAGACTCTTAATTATACATAAAGTGAAACACTCTTCTCTTGCCTGAAAAACTGTCTACTTCACATTCTTCCCATCTTGGTAATTATTTGGCTCCTCTTACAGTTGCTCAGGTTAGAACTATTGTTGTGTTAGGCCAGTGGTGTGGCTCAGTAGGTAGAGATGTACTCATAGCCATCTCCGGAGCTCACATGGTGGAAAGAGACAACCATCTAACTTATTCAAGTTGTCATCTGATGATGCCCATGCCTCCTCAACACAAACACACACACACTAGATATTGTAGCAATTGTATTATTTTTTACATATTTGTTTATCATTTCTGCTATTTTATTTCATTTCATTTTATTTATTTATTTTTTTTTACAAATTTATGTTTAGTCTGATAAGCATTTAGGTTTGTGTAACTAATATACCTATTTTTTAAATGTATTATACTTACATATCTTTTCTTCTTAAATTTTAGATACAATTGAAAAGGAAATAAGAAAAATCTTCAATATTCCAGATGAAAAGGAGACTAGATTGTGGAACAAGTATATGAGTAATACATTTGAGCCGCTGAATAAACCAGATAGCACCATTCAGGATGCTGGTTTATATCAAGGACAGGTATTTTTAACAATAATTTCTTCGAAGATTCATTTTTATTTTATGTGTATGTGTGAGTACCTGCAAGTGTGTCATGGAGACCGGAAGAGGGCGTTGCATCCCTTGGAAAGGGACTGGAGTTGGAGGTGGTTGTAAGCCACCTAATTTGGGTGCTGGGAACTGAACCTAGGTCCTCTGCAACAGCAGCAAGTGTTCTAACTCCTGAGCTATCTCTCCAGCCCAACAGGAGGAATGTTTGAGACACAGCTTTTTGCGTTACAAAGCTTTCTGAATAGTGTGTAGTATGTGTGTGGGCGGGGCCTGTCTCTGACTCCTTCTTTCTATGTCTTCTCTGTCCTCACTAGTCTATAACTGATTTCTAGTCCCTTGTTGAGCTTGTCTCTACTTAAGAATGTTTTCAGTGGAAACAGCTATTGTGGTGCCTTACAGGTAGATCAGCAGACTTCCTATAAAGGGTCAGGTAGTGGTTTTGTTTCTCCTGGCCATACGTAAGGTCTCTGTTACAACTGTGCATCCTGTTGTCACAGTATAAATGCAGCCATAGATGATGTCTAAAGAAGTGGATACAGCACATTACATTAAAACTGGTTTAACGGAGCTGCAGGCTAAGGGAACCTTAATTTGTCCATCCCTCTTGGACCCATCAGCTCCTCCTAATTTGATCTTCCCTTTGCCATAGTCTAAAAACATTAAATATAGTGGGAAATAAGAGTGTTCAATTACAACTAGCAGCTGAACCTACCTTGTAGCTATCTCTTCAATTAATTTTTTATTCATTTTAAGCCCTTGCCTTTCATAATCAGCACATCCTAATACCTCCAGTTTATTCCATATATGCATAGTCTTACTTTATTAGAATATTCATTATAAATGTGTAAATCTGGTTCTTTGTATTTCATAAACCTTTCCTGACTCCTTATGGACTATGAGGTCCGGAACGCTTAACCAGCATACAGGTCATGGTTTAGCCTTTTGTCTAGTTGTCTATCTTTAGACTGTCCTTGTCTTTTGGTTGCCATAGTATTCCTGCAGTTTGCTTTTGAATACATTATTCATCTTCCCAATGTATTATTCTTCCCATTTCCCTGCATCTAATCCAATAAAAAATTATTTTAGCCACTCAAATGTTATTAGCCATTTCATCCTATTAATATAGGTGTATCAAATCATACCAATTTATCCTTCACATTTCAGCCCAGATGTTCTTCACCTCTTCTCATTTCTCTTAATATCCATTGATCTTAATTTAAGAATTCCTCCCCTAATTTCTGTATTGACTTACTAGCATCTTTTAAAAATATACTGAGACTAAAGTTCATGCTTTGATTCAAGTTTTTTAAATAACTAATATCTAATACAGTGACTGGTGATTCAATATGTAAATGACTTTGTTATGCCAGTTTATTTAAAAATTACTATTAACATCAGTAATATGAGTTATTTTTTTAAAAAACAAACCTCAGAAACTGAGATAAATTGTTAGTACATATCTGCTATATATCAAATATTATACTAGGCTGCTGAAGGCAATTTGGTGAGCTGGGAACTAATCCAATGTGTCAAGTGCTTGCTGTGCAAGCCTAAGGACATGTGTGGTCCCTAGCATCCTTGTAACTCTAGCAGTGGAGTGATGAGACAAGCAAGTGGAACCAGCCTTGTGTGGTAAGCCCTACCTCTGGCTGCACATGCATGTGCTCACACACAACCTCACCTGTTCACATGCAATTAAAATGTTTTAAAGGAATAAGGAAATGGTGACATTAGACAAATAATTCCCTCCAGAATCTCAAAAATATCAAAGCAATGATTTTCAAACTTATTTTATTCATTCTTAAATGAAACTATGAAAGTGAGTATACACAGTAGGAAAGTTGCCTGATTGAAGATCAAGTGAAACAGAATTAGTTGCCTTCACAGCTAGTGAGCCCCTCCATCTTCCACTAGACACAGGTCTCTGCCCTGAGAACCATCTGTTGGTATTTGCAATAGGAGCATAATTTGAAATTGTGTAGAGTTAATTCATTCAATATTTTAGGGACCTTATGAACTGGATGTTACTTCCCCAGACATAACAGAAAATGTCTTAGAAAGGTAAAGAATTTGATGTTACTGATGATGCCCATTTGTCCAGTTGAAGACTAGACTAGGATGAAAGAATTAAGCTAGTTTAATAAAGACTTGTTCATTTGGGAGGAGATGTGTTTCAAAGAATATACATTAAAATTTCCAAATTAAAAAACTTGTGTATGCTATATGTGAAAGACCAGAAGAGAATATCAGTGTCAGCTTCTCTGTGTGTATCTTATTCCATTGATAGGGCTTCTCACGGAACCCAAAGCTCACTGCTTCAAGTTCTTAACATCTACTGTTCTCACCCCAACACCCACCCCCAGTTCTAGGGTTAGAAGCATTTGTAGTCATGGCCAGCCCTTTTATGTGCATACTGAGCATTTGTACTCAGAGCACAGCATGCACTCTTCTTCACTGAGCCACCATTTCCCTGACACAAAAAAAACACTATCCTGCCCACCCCACCTTTATTGTAAATTAAACTTCCCGTGTTAGAAAGTAAAAATGGAGTTGGAGAGGTGGCTCAGTGTTCAAGGGCACATGCTGCTCTTGCAGAGACCTGAGTTTGTTTCCAGCACCCACATGAGTGGCTCACAGTCTCCCATAACTCCAATTCCAGAGGATTCAGTGTCTCTTCTGGCCTCTGCAGGTTCCTGGAGTTGTGTGCATAGACAGAAAACAGTACATTACTAAAAATAAAAAGATTTGTTTAAAATAAGAGAGAAATACAATACAAAAATGTTTAGCCCTCCATACTGGAGAATTTTTCCTATCTCTCACTGATGTATGTATAATTTAAATTTTGAATTTTTTCTAAATTTTAACAATAAGCAAAACAGTGCTCAGAAAATGATTTGAATAAAAAGAAAATTATTTGAAGGAGTGAATTTATTACTTTTTGTGGGTTATTAGTACTATCTGTGGCTGTAAAATATGGAATTTTAAGTAAAAATGGTATTAAGTATTAAAATGTAATTGCTAAATGATAATGCATACCTATGAGAGTTTTTATAGCTGAAATTCCTTATTTTAAACATGATTTAACTCCTCCAAATGATCATATAGTTGCAGGATGTAGTAAAGAAAATCTATTAATCTATGAATCACTCAATAAAATCTACTTAAATATTTGAAAATATATACTTACACATTGAGATAATTAGAAAATGAGATAATGGATAAACTGATAGTTAAGGACAAGAACATCAAAGAGGTCAGAATGGTAGGTGCTTGGTGCACTTAGCTTTTGGAAAGCAATATACTATCAGATAGCTTCTTTGAGTGTATGAAATACATTAAAAGGCAACTTTAGTGCTTAATTAACATGAATGCTCTTTCAACGAGTTACATACATTTCTTGAATGAGCATTTCAGTATCAGTTACATTTCACATTTTGTATTCGTTACATTTTATCTGTTGCAATCTGTGACTAGGTCAAAAGCCAGTGTGTCAATGGTCTGGAAGCACAAAGTACTCTAAGGAGTGTTGTTGTGAGGTGTATAGTAGATGCAAAATTAAAACTAGAAGAAAAAGTGAATGAACTAGGTACATAGGATGAGTTCATTGGTGTTGAACTGTTTTTTATTTCATATTGTCTTTCATTGTAGTTTATTAACATGAACACTTAGAGTTTTAATTTCTTATTGGTAATATTACAAATTTTTTAATAAATATTTTTAAATTAAGTTTTTCTTCCCTACATGATTCATCCTAACAGAAACTAGAAGAAAGGCCTTATTATTAACCTGGAACATAATCTCAAACAAAAGGGGAAGGAGTTGGGATGCTTTTTAAAAAGCATAGTTTTGTCTTGGCATGGACGTTTTATTGACCTACATGATTTTTGTCTATCTGACATGTGCTGCAGTGGGGGGCTTGAGTTATTGTAATTTGATGATGGGATTTTTGTAAATGTGACTCAGTTGTGTACTAAAAGAATTGATAATTTAAGGCTGGTAAGATGGGTCAGTGGGTAAAAGCACTTGCTGCCAAGTCTAACTGGAGGGAGAGAAGTGACTTTGCAAATAGTCCTCTCATCTCCACGTGTGCACCAAGGCACTGGCATGCCTGTGTACCATGGTACCTACACATATAGGCACCCATCCATACTGCAGATAAATACATAAATGTGATCACTTTCTAAAAAAGATTTTAGAATTCACAAAAAATGTTAATGAATAACTTCAAAGTCCTAAACAGATTATAAGTAAACTATAGTTTGGAATTTTTGCCAGTGTTTCTCAATACTATTTGCACAGCAAAAGTTAAATCATGATAGAGCCACTGATAGCATATCTGTTAACTGCACAACCATGTTGCAAGTGTACAGTTTAAAAGCATGCACTTTAAACTGAAACAACTCATAGTCTATTGTTTGGCTTATACACTTTCTTAAAGTTATAGAAACTTAATTTTTTCTCTTTTACTTTTTCAATATCAAAACTGACTTTAATTTCAGACCATTTTGTCTGTTGCATCTTTAAATAATCAGTTACTTTAGTTCCTTATCAGCTTGTCTCCTAAAGCTGTCTGACTTCATAGCTGTGGACAAACACCCTTTATTGTGTCGTGTTTGCAGGTGTTAGTGATAGAACAAAAAAATGAAGATGGAACGTGGCCAAGGGGTCCTTCTGCTCCTAAGTAAGTGCTTCTCTTGTGGTTTGTTGCATGATGTTGAGACTTGGACTCAGATACTGAAGTCCACAATTAGACCAAAACCTAACTGAGTGTTGCAAGAATACATATATCCTTTATGTATTGGAGAAGTTTTCTAATTTTCACTTAGATTAATGTGATACAAATTTAAAGCCTTCAAGGTCAAATCACTTCTAGAATAAGTGATAGTATAAATAAATGTTGCGTTGTCTAATATAGTTAGATCCTTAAGCATTTGTTTCATTTTCTTGAAGAATGTGGTGCTGTTTTTGAAGTACACCTGTTAATGAAATGCTTCTTTATGAAAGACAGTCTGGTGTGAGACTAGTATTTCCACTGTACAAATGTCTTAGAATTTATGTTGGCTAAGTAGACTGTCTGGAGTATTAAGAGTTGCTTTTGATGGTAAATGAAGGAAGGGTTGAATCTTTTCAAAATTATAAGATCTACTCTGCATTATCAAAAAACATACAGCTATTTATATTATGCATAAACTGCAAGCCTCTTAGAAGTAATACATCTGTCTGCAGTTGTAATATTTCTGTAGCCTAAAGAGAACCTTTTTATCACACCAAGGTTCCTTCTGCAAATACTTGTGCTAAGTGAGATAAATGAGAATTACAGATAGCTTCATATCTACTCACATTTGGTTGATACCAAGTAAGATGGAGGGAAATTTAATTTTCTAAGACTCTGAATTTTATGTTCTCTAATGAGGGATTGTAGATCTGAATTTTGAAAATTTTCAAAATAACGATTTGTAATTAAATTGCTAATGTGTTGGATGCAGACATAGCAAATTTGTAAAAGCAAACAGTCTTGCTACTTGATTATGTAAGGATACTAACAAAAGAAGTTTGAGTTCAATGTAAAACATAAATACTACACCATAATATATCTTGTATTGTCAAATGACAATTTACCAGAATATAAAACATTTAATATTTTCACTTGTGTATGAAAAGATTCCTAGTATGCTGATGATAAAAGAAAATTCTCCTACTTTAAGAAAGCCTATGTAGCCAAAATCAATAGCAGTTAACAGCATATTTCATTGTGAAATTTAAACACTTGAATTAAGACAGAAGATAAATTTACTATTAACATAATATGAAAGGGCCTTGTAACACTAATGATCAAATATTCTACATAAAAGTCTAGATGGGAAGGACACATCAAATGGCTGTTCAGTGCCAAAAGTTCTGCCCTGAAAATATAAGTGACACATGGAATATGTGTATATATAAAATAACAATGAAAGGTGAGGCTGTGAATTTAAAGGAAAACGGAGCAGTATTAGAGGGTTTGAAAGAGAAGGGGAAAATGTAATTACATGATAGTCTTTTTTAAAAAAATCTAGATCAGCAAACTTCTGAAAGCTGTGAAAACTGAGCAGATTGGCAATCGCCCTTTTCCAAGCCAGTGGGTCAGTGATCTCTTCTTTTTCTTTTTTCTTTTTTTTTTTTAGTTTATTAGGTACACAACATTCTACCTGCATTGACTACAGACCAGAAGAGGGCAAAGAGGGCATCAGATCTCATTACAGATGGTTGTGAGCTACCATGTGGTTGCTGGGAATTGAACTCAGGACCTCTGGAATAACAGTCAGTGTTCTTAACCTCTGAGCCATCTCTCCATCCCCACAGTGATCTTTTCTTAGTAGGATGGCAGAGACTTTCAGTTTTGTGGATCATGTGATCTGCAGCTTTGCTGATAAGACAGGCAAGAAGCCTTAGTATTGTTAGCACAGAGGTATTGCAGTAAAGTTTTATTTATATGAAAGCAAAAGGCTTGTATTTATTTTATGAACCATATATTCTATGAGTTCTAGTATATGCTACTACTAAATTGTATAGAAAATAAAACAACATAAACATAAATAAGGATACATAAATTTATTATTTGGTAGATAATTGAGAATTAGTACAATGCTAAGTAAAAGACCTCTAATGTTACACTAGCAAAAAGAAAAAAGAAAAGAAAGAAAAAGAAAACAGGCAAAAGACCTGTGATAGACAAGTAAACTGAGGAAGAGGTGGCCAACTTAGGATGTGATACATAGTAGTGTGTTGCCACCTGGCAGTTAGTTGGTTTAAACACCTGGATACTGTTCTCTCTTGAGAATAATCTACAATATAATACATTGGGTTTAGAATGGATGCTTTTATTAGACATGTATCAGGCAAGAGTAAAAGAACAAATGGCAGGTAAGTACCATCATCAAATTGGATACTGACATCCAACAGAAATGAGTAAAGAGACAGGCTGTTCTAAAATAGTCTATTGGACTTTACTTTAGAGTGGTGTTCAGACAGCGTAGGGCATCTCTCTGGATGAGCCTCCAAGTTCTTACTCCCACCACAGGCATCTCTATTGTTGTATGAGATTTCTGACCACTACCGAGCCAGAAGTTCAGACCTGCCTGCAGTGGCTTTTACTCCCAAACAATGACTCAGACACTTACATTAATTTTATCCAGTTTGGACTATGTCTCAGGCACATTACTAGCTAGCTCTTTCATCTTAATTCAACCCGTTTCCATTAGTCTACCAGGCCCCTTACATCTTTCCTCTTTGGTGGCTGGATGGAGTCTGTCTGAAACTCAGTTTCCCTGCCTACTTCTTTCTATGGCACCTGACACAGGCCAAAACAGTTCCTTTATTTACAGCATACAGTTGGAACATTCCTACCACACTCTATGCTAGAGGTTGTGATTGTAACCCCTATTGGAAATGTTTCACCTTTCAGTTACTCTCAGAAGTACAATGTTTTCACTATCCTTAGCTGTTTGCCTTTCTCTCTTTTTCACTGTTACAGAGGCATAAGGCCAGCCTGACCCATAGCAGGGAGTTTTGGAGGACACTTAACATGCCTATCTGAGACAAGGGGGTTTTCTTATTCCCAAAGATTGCTTTCAACAAACTCAGATGACAGTGTGCAAATTTAGTTTATAACATAGATGAAACCGTGCAGTTTGGTTGGTTTTACAGTTTTTGTTTGGGGTTTTTAGGGGTGTCTTAAGTTCCTATTGGTCTGATAAAACATGACAGAAAGCAACATGAGGAAGAACTCAAAAAGGGGATTTGGAGCAGCAGCCATGGAGAGACGCTGTTCACTGACTTGTCCTGCAAGGCTTGTTCAGCCTTCTCTCTTATGCTTTCTGTGACCACCTGCTTAGAGGTGGCACCTCCACCAGTAAAAAGGGCCTGCCCACATCAAACATGAATGCAATTTTGCCTGTAAGCAAGTTTTACAGGCCCATTTTGATCATACTAAAGCTTAACATTTATGTTAAACTGTAAATTTTAGGAGTCACTTGAAGAAGTATTAAATATTATAAATATTAGTGAATGTATATAATTTTACTTAAAACATCTAAATATATTTTAATTACCATGAAAGCAACTCAAAGGCTATTTTATTAGACTTTTGTGCTAAATGTCAATATAACAGTTTGAAGTTTTAACTTATATTTTAACACATACTATATACATATGTATTTAAAATGTTCTATGCTTATTAGTTGCTTTAGAACTTGCATATATAATCCAGGTTTGAGTATCCAGTTTCTTACACTTCAGAACACAGTCTTTTTCAGTTTTACCTTTAAAAGGTTTTTGTCTTTAAATTTTGTATTGTTACTTTTGTCTGCCTTGCAAAGACATGGACATTAGGGACTGATCCTAACTGACCTGAAATACCTGGATAGCTAAGTCTGTGTTACCCTAAAATAAAAAAAAAAATAAGATAAAATAATTGTGGAAGCCTTGGAGTTCCTTTGAGGGGTGGGGGGAGAGAGAGAGAAAATATACCAATAAGTTAAGTTTTACTTAACCAAAAAAGAAAAGGAAAGAAGGACAGTGGAAGTTGCTGCTTTACTCCTGAGCTGTGGCTCTGGGATGTGAGCTCACTAGGTTCTGACTGTTTGCACTATTCTTTTCTCTGTTCTGTCATCTAGGTGTAATAATTTAAAGTTATATAACAAGAAAACTAAATTGTTTTTTTGGAATACTAAAAGTTCCCTTTTGTGAAGATAACATTAGAATTTAATTCATTCATTTTCATTATTACTATTTAATGCTGATGAGAGGACATATGAGATGATACTTGGTGGGAAGAGACTGAAAGCCATTGATCATTCTGTTTCCACGGACAAATAAACATCAGAGGAATTTATCATCAACTGGTTAAAGAATGTATTACAATGCCAATAATTCTTTCATGTTATGACTGATTTGCCTGCATGTTTATGTATGTATCTTGTGTGTGCCTGGTACCTTCAGAGGTCAGAAGAGGGCATTGGACCCTCTTGGAATAGAAGTTATGCATGGTTGTAAATCCTCATGAAGCTGTTAGGAACTGAGCCCAGGTTCTGCAAGGCTAACATTTTTCTTAACTGCTGAGCCATCATTCTGTGCCAATAACTCTTACTCTTGTATTGTTTCCTGCTCTTTGTGATGCAAAAAATTAACAGAATTCTAAATTGACAGCTAAAACCATAAAGCATAAATCAAATCTAGTGTTGTATTTTTACAGAATTCTGCTAGGAAGGAAGAAACATTCTAAGGAATAAAATTGCCTTTCCTCTTTTGGGGATATAGATAAAGTATGTAGGTGACTGGTAATTGTTTCTGTTTTTTTTACACCAACTATATCAAGTACTTCTTTGAACATTTTTAGAGAATAAGCCCTATAGTATAGCCAGAAGGATATATAGACAAAGAACTAATGCATAGACTTTACTGAGTTAAAATGAAGGTCCTGTTAGGGAGCTTATCACACAACATACCCATTTTATTGTAACAAATTGTACTGAGATCTCTACATCATTGCGTTTTCCTTATTCTATAGTTCTCATGAAGAAGCAGCAATGAATTGCTTTTTCTCAGACTTATAATGTGTAAGATGAGGGAACAACCAAACCAAAAATGTGTTAGATATAACTTCATAAAATAAGCCAGAGTTTAAGCAAGATAAGAACGGTGGATTTGGATAATAAGTTATCTTAAACTCTCTTTTGTGTACCTACTGCCCTTCTTGGGTAGTAGGAGAGCAAAAATGTTTCTGGATAGAAACAGTCACAAAGTAAAAGTATTTAATATTTAAAGAGATTCAAGTTTTCCTTTAAGAATTTGTTTTAGAATAATTGATAGAAATCTAGTTTATGATTGGTTTTAATATTTGGTTTCGTTAAATAGTGGTGTTAGATTTTAATGTATGTTAAATACTTAGTTAATTCAACAAGAACAAGTTGACAACCTATATTTTCCTTTTGAAGGAAGAGGTTAACTTTGTACTGAAATGCAGACATTTAATTAAGACATCAGATTGGACATAAAATTCAGACACTACAAAAATTAGAACGTCAAATAATCTTTATTCAAACCACATAAGCTAAATTGACATCTTTTCTGATTTTTCAAAGAGAGGAATACACTGCTTTATATTGTACCAGGCCTACACTGACCAGAATTAGTTTACTGCTAGGTAAATGTCTTGATCTCTAGTCAATCAATATGGAGTATTTCAAACATTTCCTTTCTCTTCTGTGGAAAGCCATTACAGTTAGATCGAGAGAGCTAAGTGTCGCTTGTCACCTTCAGTAAACTACCTGACTTATAAATACTGTGGCATTAACTCTGAATGTTAGCTAGAATGAGCTGTGTGAATATGGTTCAAAAGTCTAAACCGGCCAAATCCAGTTTTGTCCACCCTCCCTCAAGAGTCAAGAGTGAGTCTGGTGTTCCTATAGTTGGAGTGGGGTCCGAAGGGTCAGTCCAGGGTGTTTCTGATCCCAAGATGTTCAGTGGTCGTGGTTTGCCGCTTGGGCATGCTTGGCTTTTTTTCTTGTTTGTTAGAGACCACTAGTGAGTGAGTGCATCCCCTGCTTATCTTTCTGAGATTGTGATACCTCGCTCAGGAGGATATTCTCCAAATCCATCCACTTGCCTGCCAGGAGTGGAGACTGATCCAAGTATTATTGGGTCAGTGGGAACATAGGACTGTCTGCTCCCTGCCCAGGGAGAGGATGGGGAGTTGCGGAGAAGTAAAATGACCTGATGTGGCAGGAGGGGGAAGGGACCGTGAATAAGGATATACAGGGATGGAAAAAAAAAAATTCAGAGGGAAAGCTGAACACAAAGTAAATATATGTGTAGCAATATCACCCTTGATAAGTCATGCTTATGATTTTTATCTTCTTTATGGTTATTGTTAACTTTTCAGCATTTTAAATTCATTTTATTGTTTTTTTTGATAAATACAAAATAAATAAAGAAGAAAAAAAAAGTCTAAACCGGAGCTCCTGACGTGTATTCACTTATCAGTAATTCTTCACTCTTATCTGTAGTCACATCAGTCACTCTTGCTCTAATTTCCTTGCTTTTTAAGGAAAACATTTTACCTGTCTTTTTGTATCAGTGTATCCTAGATTTTTCACTGCTGATTGTATTATTAATTCCTCTTTCCTATGCATACAGTAGGAATTAATTTATTTCTGTTTTCTTTCTAATGTCATTTTCTCAT
This sequence comes from Sigmodon hispidus, assembly GCA_004025045.1. NCBI lineage: Eukaryota > Metazoa > Chordata > Mammalia > Rodentia > Cricetidae > Sigmodon > Sigmodon hispidus. The sequence goes on along the minus strand of PVIH01001123.1, from coordinate 172,763 downwards.
AAACAAAAGAAAATTTGCCACATTAGAAAGTAAACCATCAATTTCCTTTTTGAGTTTTTTTCCTTTTTGGTTTTTTGTTTTGATGTACTACCATCAACCTCTAGCTGCTCTTGTAGACATCTAGCTTTTTCCAAAACTGGCCTTAGTGCCATTCACAATTTATTATAAAGTCCTTATTTTTCTGAGAGAACCATTCACATATAATATGTGAGATTCTCCCTGGCTTCAGTGAGTCTATGCAGCAGCTATGCTTATGTCTTAAATACATTAATAATCCCCAATATAAAGATCTTTCATCCATTGTAGGCACCCAAAGTCAGAGACAGTTCACAAATACTTTATTAGTATTAGCTTTCCCTTAATACAAGCCTTATTCATAAACCATCTGGATTAAGACTTCTAACTTCACCTAAATTCCTGTTCTTCCTGAATATGATGCATGATACCACATCAGTTTGAGCCAGATATTTGTCTGTTTTGCATATCTAAATATATGCTTTTTCTACATTGGTTGTACCAGGTGCCATTCAGGGCTCCCAATTCCTCAGTCACTTTTCTCATTTAGCTAGCACATCTCACAGATAAACATCCCCCCCCCATGAAATGGTGTTTCCTAAGCAGTGCTAAGAGCATCCAGTCTTCAAAGCTTCTAACCACCCAAAGAACTCCAACCCCCCACCCCTGCTGCTTTGAGACAGGGTTTTTCTGTAGTTCTGGCTGTCCTGGAACTCAATCTGTAGACCATGCTGGCCTGGAAATCACATAGATCCACCTTCTCTGCCTCCCAACTGCAGATATTAAAGGTGTACACCACCTGGCTCAAAGAACTTGCTTTTGTGTGGGTTTTATCAGTTTATCATAATATATTAAAATTTAAAATATTTACGAATAACAGTATTGAAAAATTATATTTTAACATCACTAACATGTTTATAAAGTTAGCTATTTTTAAAAAAGCCTTCAGAAAGTAGTATTAAAACACTTTTTGCCAGGAAAGCAAGTGAAAGAAAAATATATAAAAACCACAAAAACACTTTTGTTGGAAACCATAATAGATAAGCAAAAGATGAATATGACAAAAAAAATTGTCAAAGCCAAATGAGACAAAAAATGTCTACAGAAATACCTTTACACTCATTTTCTGTTGGCCATCTGCTGTTGGGCATGACACCTCACCTGAAGTGTACTTAATATACTCTGTAAGACTATCTGGTTAAGAAAAGACAGCTTCCCTCAAACTTCTGCATCTAGTTTACTATGGTACACTGGACGAAGGACATGGAAAACTAGTTTTATACAGTAGCTTTCAGATGAATCAAAACTTGATATGGGGTATATATGTTTCAAAAGATTGATTGCAGAATGGGAATCTGAAGGATATCAATGACTTTCTAGCATGACACTAAAATCGACATTTAACTATGTATAATGGCCACTTGAAAGATATTCACTAAGTTAAACAGACCTTCAGAACACTGATATGTATATAATATAACTTTCTCACATTATAAACTCATTTTAAGACATTTTTATGAGAAAAGTGTAAATTTATCATTATGGTTGGAAAGACAGCATTCATAGAGACTTTTTTTGAAACTTCAGATTTTGTCACTATCAGCTAGTATTTTCAATTGTCAGACTTCTTTTACCTGTTTTTAAGAAAATGTCTCCCAGGTATTCCTGGTCAGGAACTACAAGTCATTCAGGTTTTCACACACAAAATGGAGTGATGCTGAGTGGCAAGTTACACTTGCAGTTCAGATGTGTGATCATGTTAGCTATTCTCTTTCAGCATATGACATGTCTGCTCTATGTAGCCTTCCAGAGTGCTAGACTGTAGTTAAAAGTGTAGTGTGCCAGAGAGATGGTTAGCAGTTAGCACAGTACATGTGTGGTGATATATTTAAAAACTAGGCAGTGGTAGCACAAGCCATTATTCCCAGCACTTGGAAGACAGGAGAATCTCTGTGAATTCAAGGCCAGCCTAGTGTACAAAGGAAGTTCCAGGACAGCCAGGACTGTTACACAGAGAAAGCCTATCTCAACAAACAAAAACCAAAAGGCTGGAGAGATGGCTCTATTCTCTGACATCACACTATCTTATTAAATATACAGTATACCACTATACACATGTTCTTCCAGATATCTGAGCTTGGTTCCCAGCACCCTGGTTAGTCATCCCTCAGCTGCTTGTCACCTCAGTGTCAAGGGATCTGACACCTCTGGCTTCTGTGTCTATAGGCACCTGCAATCTTGTGCACATACCCATTCACAAATGCACACTCCTATACCTCAGTACATGTAAAGAGTCATGGCTTAATAGAATTTTGATTTGTCATGGTGATAGTGAAATTGTTTTCACTTTTAGATTGTGGTGTGTCTAGTGTTCTTTCATTCATGCATGTATGCCAGTAGTTTGACCTCACATTGACTTTGAATATCAATCCAGAGAAGGCCATCAAATGACATTTTAATATTGTCTCAGTATTATGAAAATAATTTTAACCTTGCAGATGCCATGAAAGGGTCTTGATCCTTGACTTTCTGAGTCCATAGACAATATTTTAAGGACTGCTTCTTAAATGCAAACATATTGCCCTTTTTACTCCACTTTCTTAATTTCAACCTTTATTGAATTCCCCCCATAACACAGATTCTAGTTGTTGTTAAATAAAAACTCAGAGCCAGAAAAACTGGACTATCAGAGAGAGGAAACAGACCACAGTCAAATCTCACCCTGCCAACTTCTCAGGGTAAAAGTTGTCTTCCAGAGTCCTGAGCCTGGCTCCTCATCAACTCTACAGAATAAATCTCCGTCTTCTTACCCCTGTCTTAAATACTTTCTTCACCCTGTTGTTTCACTTCTGGGTTCAACTCTGCATCATATTCTAGAGTTAAGATTAAAGGTGTGAGCTACTACTATTTGGTAGTTAGGCCTTGAATTCACAGAAAAACATAAAGATCTCTGTCTCTGGAGTTATGGGATTAAGGTGTGAGTTCCCACTCTGATCCTTCTGGCTTGACTGTGGGTGGATCTGTTCTTTGATATTCCAGGCTGGTTTTATTAAATATGTGTCACTATACCCCCCTTTGTGCTCTTGATAGTTTTCTAATCTATGTTCTATTCATTACTGTATTTGTTTTCTCCAGAAAGTAATTTTACTGGAATATAAATCTGATTATGTTGGTGGTCCTTATTAAAGTCTGTAATATGTTCCATCATTTGGGTGAAATTCTGATTCCTTTATAGGACACAAAAGGCTGTTTATTATCATACATATCTTACCACACTATACCTCCTTTTTCAGCCAGGATCAATTGACTGTTAATTCTCTAAAAAGAATTGTTTTTTATCCTACACATTTGCATGTACTGTTCTTTCTACTTTGAATACAAATGCTTATAACTCATATCATTTTCAACTTTATGTCACACTTAGAGAATTGTGTATTAGAAGTTGTTAAAGCACTTTGTGTTTTACATCTCTTCTGCTTATGCCATTTCTTTTCCACTAGATTGCAAACCTTACACTTTCAGACTCACTAAAAACAAAGGCTATATTAATCATTTGATTAATGTTAAAAAGTTGAGTGAACTTCCTAGAAATTACTATCAAAGTACAAATTAACTCCATGACATTTTTTTTCTGCATATAACATGTAAATTCAGTTACTCCTCAATAGTAAAGACTCTGGGCAGGCAGGAAATATATGTGTAAGCATATATCTCTGCCTGATTAAATCAAGTATACCTTTATTTCCATACTTTTGACTGGAAGTAAAATAGAAGAGATTTCTTTAAAAAAAAATTGTGCTGAATCAAGTTTTGTAAAATCAATATATTCAGTTCATTGCTGCAGCTCATTCTAATCCCACTAGGTTTTTTCTCCACTTAAAAAATTTTTATGGTTGTCAGTATAGTGGTGTGTACTCAGAATTTATGAGGCAGACAGGTGGATCTCTGCATTTGAGGCCACCCTTCTGGAGGTCCATATTTCAAAAACAAACAAACAAAAACCCTTAATTATCAAGTGACAAAGAATTCTTTCTATTAATGTTTGAAAAGTATTAGGTAAAATATTAGCAGCTGTCAAGCTTTGAAGTATGTCCTTGACTGTATGTGCGCTTAAAACTTAGCTGACTATAGTTTCCATTTTCGCTTAGTACAGTAAAATACTTTCCTGTGAAGAGACTCTTCTTGGAGAGGCACCTAACTTTAGGAATCCATCAACATACAGGTCTCAGTAGCAAAAAGAATCATCTTCACAAAAAAAGGCAGTTTTTACTAGGGATTTTTTTTTTTTTTTTTTTTAATGTTTGAACCTTAAAAGTCAATTTTTTTATATTTTAAGAAATCTCATTGTTCAACATTTATTTCATGTAACGTGTATATATAAAGATTAAATGCAAATTAAGTAGATTCTGTAGGTTATACTATCTTGGCTGTTGACCAAGTCATTGTTCATTACCACCCAAATGGAGGAGATTTAAGAGTTAATCATGACTGAGTCAGCACAGCACAGCTTTCACAGCCCCAGCTAGATGTTCATAGGAATGTAATGTTTACATTCATGCTCAAAAGAGTGAATCTTTAGATATACCTTTATGTACTTTCCTTGTAACAGATTGTTGGTTTTTTTTTTTTTTTCTGTCTGCCTTTAACATAATTTACTATATAAAAGCCAGTCATGGTAAAGATTCCCCTCGCCCGAAAGATTTTGAATTAATAAAGTGTGTATCAGATAGTCATATATATATGTTCTTTGGCTTTTCCAGAGATGCTTTTCTTCAAATACTGTTTCTTGGGATCATGCTTGGAATTTTCTTTTGTTCTTCTTTCCTCAAGATTTATGAATGGTTAACATTCTCTGAGTCTGTGTCAGGGCTATATAAAATTATAATGCCCTGGTACCTACTTAGGAAGCAAAGTAGCCTCATTCCATTAAACGTATAGAAATTGATTATTAAAAGAATAGTAATTGTTACCCTGAGAAACGGATATATTGTTAGTGAATTTATTAGAAGAATAGCAAATTTTGCAATTTTATAAATTTTATTTGAAAAAGTTCCCTTTTAGATCATTGCACTTCAAAGAAAAACTATATTGAAGATTAAAAACCAAATGATATATATTTTGACCATAAAATCTGTTTTCCAGCATTCATTTACTACAAACATTGTCATGTTTCTTTTCTTTATTTCATAATTTTGTACTTTTTTATTTTTATCTAATTTGACATTTTCATATTTTTAAAGGTCCCCAGGTGCATCCAATTTTTCAGCTTTACCAAAGATCTCTCCTTCATCTCTATCAAATAATTATAACAACATCAACAACAGAAAGTAAGCACTGAATCTTAAAAACTCTTTTTTTAATTGGTTGGCCCTATTATGGTTGCAAAAAGATCTCTTTTATCTAAAATTTAAAATAAAAGTCTTCATGAATCAAAATTTGCTTTTTCTTAAATTACTTCAGTTCTGTCAAGAGTCACTTCACAAGAAATAAAACACATTTTAAAAACTACTGAATTTAATCTAGGATAGTATATAATAGTTGGCTGAAGATAAAAAGAGCTTTCAGAATTTTATAATCTAAAATTTAGATTCCAGTTATTGAAATTTTTATAGGACTTGGTTACAGCTCAAGATTGTAGGATAAATATAAGCATCATATGTCATCTTAGTCTGGTAATCACCAGCAACAAAGCATGTCAGTGATTCCTAGCTAGAGAGCAGGTGCTCTGGAAAAAGCAATTTTTCTTTTCCCCATAATACATGATATTTAAAATTATGTAGTTTGTAAAGCTATATACTTAATTGCTTTTCAAAAGGCTAAAAGTTACTTGGATCTTTCTGTAACATCAGACTGTGGTTATGCTTTCTTGAAAGTTGCATTTTTTGTGGAGTCAGTCTATCTCTTCCCCCTTAAATGGGTTTTAGGGTTAATATCAGGTCACATATGCCAAGCGTTTTACCTGCTGAGCTATTTCACTGGCAAAACACGCATTTTTTTATCTTGATGGAAAAAATAAAAATAAAACCATTTTAATGGTAATTTGTCAACCAGTGTATTAGAACCTTTGTCCAAATAGCTTAGCCATCTATATTAATGGGAATGATATGTATCCTGTGGTTGTGTGGTCCTTGCACAGTTCAGATGACTTATATGTTAGTAACCCTTCAAAAATGGTATCCGACTTTTAAATTCATGAATTAGAAAATACTAAAGCAGTTTGTGAAATAGTCAAGAATCAAGCTGTAATTGTATTTGTGAGCTTAATTTTCTTGTTTAAAATTCTTTTGTAGGAATTTGGTAAAAGGATTCTGATACATCTGGATTTTAAGTAGATGATAGTAGCTTAGATAATTTTAAAGGGGAAAACTAATGAGAAAGATTAGTTCTATAACATACTACAAAAATAAGAAATGTAAATAGCATAGTTTCATCCAATGATACGCATACAGTTTAGTGGAATAAGACAACCCAGAACATCTTTATATGCCAAAGAACTTGGTATCATCACAAAACACTCTAAGCAATGACCATCCAGATGATTGGATACCTTTCTCTATAGCTTTTCTCCAGTACTTGCAATCTAAAATTATCATCAAGCATTTAAATGAAGGTAAAGAAATGGAAAAAGAAAAAACTTTTTTTAAGGGATAGATATCAAATTCATAAAGGTTAGAGATTTTCTGAAACAGAAACTAATATAACTGTGTAATGAACTGAGTATAAATAGTTTACATGTCAAGCTTTTCACTAATTAGATTTATAAGTTACAACATAAAAAATAAACCATAACATCTATTCTTGTAAGGCTTTCTTCTGAGTAGCTGTAATAGTGACACTTTTTTTTTTTTTTTTTTTTTTAGTAATTTTCACAATTCAGAACAAGGAAGCTTAAAGTGTATCTTCATTTCTTGATTCATAAACATTATATATACCATATACTAATATTACATTATAGTGTAATCATAAGGTGTGAATATTCAGGTGTTGTATTTCTTTCTCTTTGACATAAAGATACATACCAGCAAGAAGAGCTTCTTGAGAAAGAAATATTTTCTAACCTAGTCTGTATTTTATATGTATTGTAATTCATCAAAATTACTTTTTGTAGGAGAAAAAATTTTGTTTGTATCAGTTGCAAATGGCTCCCACATCTACTATGAAATAAGTAAATGATGTGCTAATACTCATTTTAAAGCAATTTTAACATATGTAAATGGTATTGACTATAGACTGTATTTTGGCTGGAGTCATTTTTTTGGTATGTGTGGTTTGTTTTTCTGTTTTTGTATTATTTTCTCCCTTCATATAATAATTCATAGTGCACTCTAGTCTCAAAGCCTCTGGGAAGAGAAAATCCTGAGGGAAACTGGAGGTTATTTTAGCAAATTGAGATAGGAGCTTACTCCTGAGGAGCTCCACTGTGGACGAATGTAAGCTTAAAAGTAAGTTGTGTGTATTACTGTTCTGAGCAATGAACAGAATTTAGGGATTTTTGTTTTGTTTTAATTTTTAAAACTTGAATTGATGTATTTAAGTAATTATTTTATATAAAGCTTATTTCTTCAATTTCATTTGACTTGTAGAAGTAAGTAGTAGCCCAGGACTTGAGGTAGAAATAATGTAGTTTGAATAAAAATCAGTCAGCAAAATAATGACTTCCCTAGGTAAGGTCGTTTTATGTGGAAGTAGTCCACAGAATTAAATTGTATATTAAAATCTGTAGTTACATTGCAGGTTTAATTATATAGTAAGAATAGTAGATAGACAGGATTATACAAAACATATTTATAAGTGCAAGACTAAAATTATTATATAGTGATATATTGTTGAGGTAAAATTTTATTTTTAGAAATGACAGTATTATTGTAACTTTGATAATGTACAGTCACAATTATTTAAGCTTAATAAAATATTTTTACTTTAAAAATTGTACAAAGGTCTGTTTTTAGGATACAGTTTATTTACCCTGTACAGTAATGTTGCTTTTTAGATCATATAATACTTTTGCCTAAGTTACAATTTATGAGCATTTTTTAAACATGCCAATTTTTTAACTGTTAATAGTTTCAGTACTTTTATTTTTCTGCCTTATTGTATTTGATAATATTATTTAACTAGCACTGCTATCAAAACTATTTTAATGATCTGTTGTCTAGGTTTTAACATTCCATATAAAAGTAGGTATTTTGTTAATCTGTCTCAATCTCTTGAAGTTAAAATGATGCCCTGTATGAGATTAGGTCATGGTGGTAACTGTAGACTTCATGGTCTTCTAGAACTTGCCATCTATATTTGCTAACTAACTAGGTGAACACATATTCATTAACTGCAAAGTGAGAGTGTACATGTCTGTGTGTGTACATGCACGCACATGAGCACTCATGAGTATGTAGTAAGGGTACTTTGCTCTAGCTACTTAAATTTCACAGCAAGAGTATATGTTTTTTTTTCTCCTCTGGTGTATGTAGAAATGTCTAAGAAATACAGGTCTTTTTAAATACTGTATAGGAGATCTTGATTTTAATTACATTTTGAGTGATAATATGTTAAATTCCAAATAGGTACTTGATAAGTATTTACTTACTAGGACTATAAAAACAAAATAAAAGTTATATGACTCGTAATTTAAAAAAGAAGAGACTTGCGTTCTGTTTGTCTGCTTTATAATTAAGTTTAAAACAAAAATTGTAAGTCCAGCTGTTGTGAGTTTTATTTCATCAAGCTTGCATTTTTCTGGGCCTTGATACTTTTATTTAATTTTAGTGTGGATTCTTTTTGGAGAGCCAGGAAGTTGATATTTTTGTTGTTTTTGAAAAGGGAATATATTTTTTTAAGTGCTAAAAATATTCTTATGAAAAACACTTGGGGAAAACTGAAGAAAAGCCTTTATGGGATAGTATTAGAGCAGAAGAGAGAAACCAGAGGGGACCAAGCTGTGGGGGGGAACACTGAATGACGGAAGAGAAAAAGAGCCACGCTTAGGTGTTAGGATATGGGGAGCGAGTAATATGACAGGGCAGGAAAGTGAACAACTTGGCAGTGAAGATTTATAAGTAAGCATATCAAAGCAGGGCTTCTCAAATCTATAGGACTGTCTGATCAGAGAAGAGAATTGTTTCAGCATGTCTTCAGTTACAGTAGCTTTCCAGCAGAATGGTCTTCCTCTTTAAAAAATAGGGCCAGTAATGTATTTGTAATCCTGCAACCTTTGGACATTCACTTTCACCCTTTCATTCCATGCTACCCTGTAACATGTGCCTCATGTTGTTCTGAGGAACAGTTTTTATTGCTATTTTATACCCGTGATTTTTGCTATTGTTATGAACTGTAATATAAACTTTGGAGATAGAGTTTTGTCAAAAGGGTCGTTACCCACAAGTTGAGAACCACTTCCTTTAGGGAAGTTGACAGCATTGTGTTTCCACTCAGTGCCAGAGATAACTAACACTCAGACCACATTCTGTTGCCCAGATTCACTAACGAAGTAGGTTTTAAAATAAATAAGAAAAATTTTAAATAAAAACCTAAAAATAGCCTTGTTTAAGAGAAGACATTCTTCTATAATGTTCCTCAGCCACACTCTGAGTGGTGTTTCTAATCCTAAAAATAGGAATTGGGATATTTTTCTTTCTTAAAAATTAATATATTTCTATGAAAGTGCTCCAAAGGTTGACCATGAGTTAAATGGTCTGTCCTTGATGACCTCTGAGCCTGTTGATTGTCTGACAAGCTGCCTAACAGTTGTGACTGACTAATCCTGGGTGACTGACTGTTTTACATTTTCTGTTATGTGTTTGGTATGATGTGAATATATTGACTAAAAACTCTTAGAATAAGTAGTACTGTAGTTATAATGTATAAGCCATTGTAATCTAGTGAGAGCATAATGTATAGAATAACAAAAGAAATATTTTAATTATGAGAAAATTAAAATCAGGAATAATTAGTATTATTGGAACTGATTTGTTGTGTTTATTTGTAAACCTATATATATGTGTATATATATATATATAGAGAGAGAGCCATTATTTACTTTTATCACATGACCTTGATTTACACCCAGATTCATCCTAATGAATAAAATGGACTAAAATATGATTTTTTAACTGTTTCCAAAGTATAAATATTCATATCTATCCTAGAAAATTAAAAATTCATCTCATAAAATTATTTTATGTAAAAATAAGATTTAACTTAATGACTTCTTAATTCTAAAATTAGTCTGATTTTTTTTAAGTTTAGATTCTAGAGGGTTTTTTTAACATTTATTATAGTGATAGATTTTTTTGTTTTTTGAGTTTATAAAGTTAAGAGTAATGTCGCAGCATTTAGAAGGAAAGGCAAGTGGGGCTGCTTGGGTCCTTTCTGCATTCCTGCTCAGAGGCTGTTCTCTGCACTTCATGACTAGATTTTGCTAGTCTAGCTTAGAGGCTATAAATAGAATGAATCTTCAGTGCATCTCAACAGTGATGTAACAGTGTCCTGAGCTTCTCGGTGCTCATCTGTAACTGAAGTTCAACTCTTCCTGTTCCTGAAGTTCTCACCCTTACTGTAGCCGACTAACTCAAAGGGGGCATTAGTGACATGATTTATTGCTGCGTGTGGTGTTTAAAATCTGAATGTTTTAATTTTGATGGAGCAGTGCAGAGTGGAGCAAGCCATGATGCTGCTCCCATTAATCCAGGGTAGAATGATATAATCGTGGGTTTTATTGAGTGATGTGGCTTCTGGTATGGTGCTATGTTGCTTGGATAAAGAATGCCTTAATTAAAGAGGTTACTTTAAAAGTAGTATTTCAAAATTTGCCAGTTGAATGGTCAGTAAAATATATTTAACAATTAACCACATATGCCATGCATATGATTAAGGTACTCTGTATTTTAACTGTATTGTGATGCAATTGGATACATTTTTATGATGTTTTTTCTTCCAGTGTGAAAAACTCAAATTACTGTCTCCCATCATATACTGCTTATAAGAACTATGATTATTCAGAACCCGGACGAAACAATGAACAGCCAGGCCTCTGTGGCTTAAGTAATTTGGGAAATACATGTTTCATGAACTCAGCCATTCAGGTAGGTCTTTCTAAACAGTGTGAAACTCGTGTTTCATGGAATTCATTACTACAAAAAGAATATTCTGTCTTTATTTTTTTCACCTACAAGAATGATATGTGTTTGGCAGTTCATAATTCCTGGGGTATTTAGGCTTGTACATGTGACTCATGCTGCTGGAGTAGGATGTCATCCTGCTTCCCAATTAGGTAGCATGGCTTTTTACTACATTGAGACTAAATGTACTTCATGCAAAACATGTAATTCAAGCAGGAATTCACATTCCCAAATGGTATCTTTCTTTTATTCAGTAGAGGTCTAAATTCTTAAAACTTTAATGAGGGCTTGACATTTAAAAATAGAAAAACTCATCCTTCCTTTCCCATGGGTGTTCTAAGTTCTTTGTCATCAAGAGCTTTTAGTTTGGGCACAAGAAAGATGATTACTGCTTCCTTGTCTATTTCTTTTCATGGAACTGAACTTTTCTCTCTCTTATTTGTTTATTCTTTGTATTAACTTTTTATGTCTTTAATCTGAAGTAATGCAAGAATAGATACTGAAGTAACTGTCATATATAAATTGGAGCAGGTTGCTTCATTTCCTTTTTTGTTTTTTGAGGTAGGGTTTCACTGTGTAGCCATGGGTATAGACCAAGCTGGCCTTAATCTCATAGAGGACCACCTGCCTCTGCCTCTCCATTGCTGCCACCACCTGGCACTGGATTTTTTTTTTTTTTAGTAAATAAAATTTTAGTGTTTTAAAAAGGCCAAAGTAGGGTAGGCTATTCTTGATATTTTAACTTAGGTGAATTGTTAATTTTAAAACTAAATTTTTGTTCATATTTTAAAATTCAATCTTCTGTACACAGGAGATAACCTCCCCAGACAAAGTACAGAGTATGGATTGGTAGGAACGCCCACAGATCTTTTAGACTTAGAAAGTGACAACCCTTGCCATCCAGTATTTTAGTGTCTCTACAGTACATTGTCATTGATACAGCTAAACTATAAGTTAACCTTTCTCTTTATAGCTTCGTAACCAGTTAAAGTTTAGCTGAACTATCTAGATCAAGATTTGGCAATACTTTTAGAAACTAGAGGGATCAGGGAACATAGTAAATTTCTGACTTAGTGGAGTCATTGGGGAAGTTGCCTGTCATGCAGAGGCTGACTGACTTAGACTCTTGTGGGTCCTCTGTTTGAGCACTGGGCTGATTAGGCAAGCCATTGCACCTGCAATTAAATCTGAGCACATGTGAGTGTCTCTTCAGTTAGAATTGGGCTTATTTAGTTTTTCTTCTCCTTTCATCTGATTGCAAGTAGGTGGTAAACTCTGATCATGGCTTTTTTCCATAGTTGAGTCTGACCGTGAAGATGATGATTGGTAATCTTTCAGGAGTGATCACAAAGATCATCACTGAAAATTTCAGCAACTACTGAAATAGTGGATATTATTTCATACTTGTATCTTATTTTAGCTGAAAACTATATTTTCTCTAAAACAAGCTAGAAAAGGGGAAATCATATATATTACTTTATTTTCATAAGTATTGTTGGTGTTTTGCCTGATTGTATGTCTGTATACCCTGTGGCTGCCTGGTGCTTACTAGAAAAGGGTGTGGGATCCCCTGGGACTGGAATAGCAGCCAGTGCTCTCCACGAAGCCATGTCTCCATCCCCAATTATTTGTATTTCATTTTCTAATATAAATGCAGACTCTCAAAGGTAGGACTTTAGTTTGTTCTGTTCAGGAGTTAATTTTTTTTTTTTTCTCCCTTTGTAACTTTAAAATCAAAGCCCACTCATGAGCTACCATTGGTGAATTTTAATGTAACATTTTCTAGTAATTCAATAGTCTAAAAAAGTGAGTGATCATTTCATTACATAAAATGGTGTAACTTAATATTCTACAGAAGTGTGTGAAAATTACACATTGTTATGAAAACGGGTTATGTTTAGTAGTGACACTTGGTCACCAGCGCCTAAAAACAATCCTTTAGTTCCTAAGTTGAGTGATTCCGATCCTTCTACACAAAGCTGGAAAGCAACTAGTAGCAGAAGCTCAGGAAATGGCGAGTGAGCGCTCAGAGGCTTTCATCTTCTGAACGCTGAAAAGGAATGCTTTTACTTTGTCTTCTCTCTGGATTTGAGTAAAGAAGAAATATTTCTTCCTTAGAGACAGGACGGTGAGGAAGGAGAACCAGTGATTCCCAGACAGGTGATTTTAGGAAACACTGTATCTGTAGTATACTTGTGAAAATTTAATATGTACAACTAGAGAAGAAATGGTGTCTCTAAAAGAATGTCCTGCAGTATGTGGCTTCACTAACAGGGATTTCTTGTCATGAAAATATGCCTTCAACTCAGCTGAGGAGAAAGTCTTGTCTGTTCTTCACTCTCTCTATTAATTAGAAAATTTCTGAAGAACTATTGTTTTATTAACTGATTAAGACTTAAATGTCTTGTATGTTCTTAACTCATGTCATAATATGAGAGTGATACATGGTTATTCATTATAGATATTATTTTAAGGAATCATCAGATTCTAAAATACAGACTATTTGTGCATTATTACACTGGCTAACACAATGACCATGGGTTTCCAAGTATAGTCAGCGCTCTGTACCCCTACATTCTGCATGTGTACTTAGCATGTATCTTTTGTCATTATTCATGAAACAGTGCTGTGTAACAGCTAAACAGCATTTGCATTTCATTGCTGACTCTAAGGATGAAAGATTACGAAGTGTACAAGAGGATGCATAGTTACATGCAAAATACCATTTTATATGAAATGGTTGAGCACCCACAGATGTTGGTATCGATGGATTTTTAAGAACTGCTATATTCTTATTGAGAGATACCATAACAGCTACATTTCTATTAATAACAGTTATCGGTATAATTAGACTGAAGTATCTTTATTTTTTTATGACTTTAATGTAGAAAAACTTTACCTCTAAATCTTTTCACATTAATGTGTGTGTGTGTGTGTGTGTGTGTGTGTGTGTGTGTGTGTGTGTGTATTAGAGAACGTCAGAGTCAGTTCTCTCCTTCAGCTATATGGATCCCAGGGATCAAACTGAAGTTGTCAGGCTTGGTGATAGGTACTTGATAGGCCATCTCACCAGCCCCTATCCCATAATCTCCAGCCTTTCTTCTGTTCATATTACTCATGTGCTCAATATAAAAAAATGTTCTTTAAGCTAAACTCCTTTACCAAGTGCATTTCAACATCAAAACAGTTTCTGGAAGATTTAAGTTTTAGACTCACAGTCTCTTTTCTTCTGAAAGTAAATTTTAGTTACATCATTACTTCCCTTTCCTCCTCCCAGTTCCTCCCATGTGCAAAACCCTACTCCCTCTTAAATAATAGTCTGTGTCTCATTGTTACTGTTAGTGAATTATGTATGTATGTAAATAGGCATATATGCACAACCTGCTCAGTCCATTGAATCTTACTCATGTATGTATGATTTCAGGGCTTATCAGTTGGGAGCTCATCCCTGCCTGCATAAGACTATTTTCCCATTCTCGGCATTCCTTAGTTGTTTTGACTCCTTATCTAGGGGTGGGGACCCATGGAAGTTCTCCCTGTCTTGCTGATCATTGTTAAAGTCACAGTTAGGCAGCCATGTTGTTTTGGTGTCATAGATAAAGTTTCCCTGTCGTTTTTGGAAGCAGATTTCAAGGCTCTCTGCTTTCAGAATCTTTTGCCCCCTCTTCCACAATCAGCCCTGTATGTTGATATTATCAAATCGTCAGTATAAAATGTAGCAGATTTGGTTTGGTAAATTCTCAAGAGAAAGAAAACCATACTGAGTCCATCATACTTTGTCTTTTGTCAATTTTTTTAAAAAAACTGGTTGGATTTAAATTTATAATTGAGGCTGTGCTTGTTGACAGTTTTTTTCTTTAATCCCCTGCCTCTTTCCCCCTTTTCTCGCTCTTCTTCCCTCTCTTAGTTCTTAGTACTTTTTTGTTTCTAACAATAGTTTGTGGTCTTTGCACATAATTAGCTCAGTTCTATATTCTTTGTGTACAGTTTATGTAGAAACCATTTACTAAATAATATCATTTTTTGTAGTGACTTATAAACTAAGTTTGGAGCAGAAAAGGGGTAAAGTAATAGACTGCTAGAAGCACTGCTCAGTGAATAATATTACAAATAAATTACTAGCTCTCAAACCCATAGTAAGACATTTGCAGGTCGGATTGAATGGGGTAATGACAGTCCTATTGTCATTTTCATAGCTTCCTCGCCATAGGAGTAAGTTAGGACTAAGTGTCTGTCTGACTATCGGGAAATAAAAACAAGGGAAGGAAGGCTGCATGACTGAGGTACATAAGCAAATAAGTTGAACTAAGTTGTTATTCAAAACATTCTGAAATAACCTGGGTTTGTTGTTGTTTGTTTTTCCCAAAAGTGTGCTATAATCAGAAACTGGAGAAATGCCTAAGCAGTTAAGTGCACTTGCTGCTCCCCCAGACGTAAGCTTGGTTCCCAGGATCCAAATGGAGGCTTCACAGTCACCTCAGTTCTAGTTCAGGGGACCCAGCACTCACTTACCTCCTCTGTGGGCACAGGGCCCACACAGTACACATGTATACTTGGATGCAAAACACTCGTGCACATAAAATAGAAAATATTTATTAAATTATGCTAATAAGTTAAAAGAATTTTGTTAGTGCCTTTTATTTTGTTATGGTAAATTAAGTGTAACAAAATTGACCATTTTAACAATGAAGTATAAAGTTCAGTGGCATTAAGCGTATTCACATGATTGTGTAGCCATTACAAACATATCTGTGACACATGAGAGGCCCATAAAATTCACAATAATTTTGTAATATAGTACTCTTGTTTTCAGTCATCACAGAAGTCTTCCTTGAAAGTTATATCTACACATAATCATTTGATCATAAGCATGGTTGAAATAGTCCACACACTCCCTTGGAATTTTATTCTTCTCACTGATATTTTTATCCCATTGATGACAAAATTATTATTTCAAATTTACATAATTGCATATATGAGATTTTAGTTTTCATTAGGTTCTTAAAACAATTTGTGAATATAGCTGTATATGTTTCTTAATTATAGTTATTATCTTCCGAATATTATATGCTACCAAACTCAATAATTATTTCAGGTAAGCTACATCTGTGATGTCGTTTATTAATTTACTCTGCAAATATTTAAGTCCTTTTGAAAACATTCTACTCTGATAGGTGCTAATAATACTATGTCAAACCAAACAGTTTCGTCCTGTCAAGTTTATAGTCTAGTAGGGGAAATCAGTATAAAGTATTATAAATTATAAGCATTATGACGAGGAAAAATGGAATGTTATTGTAGCAAGAGTCCAAATAGCTCTTAATTTGAGTTTCATGCTTCTTGGGCATTCACATTTGAGCCATGATTAAAGACTAGGTATGATGTAGGCAGATTTGAATTGAAGTTAGATGGAATGAAACCATGTATAAAGCCCCTAAAGTCCACTGTGTTTAAGGAACCAAAGGAGGGCTATGGAATAGTAATAATAAATGAAATATGAGGCGAGGACAAAATGTATTTAAAAAATAAAAATGTCAAAGCCAGATCAAGGAGAATGTCCCTGTAAATGTATTACAAAGATACTGGAAGTTTCAGACTTCCAAGTCCATTTCTTAATTCTTTTTCTTGTTTCTATCCCCAATCCTGCCTGTGAATTACATGGTTCCCATTTCTCTGACCTTTAGTGCTGCCCTTTCATTTGGCTAAGCCCTGGGCACAGGAAAGGTAGCTTCCTGAGTTGTGTGTGCCATGCAAGCTTGAGGACTTGTTTGGATTCCTCAGCACCCAGATATAATCACATACACACACACACACACACACACATCATAGTTCATGTATATAGTTCATATACAGTTTAAACTATACAAGATTCTATATAATGTAGCCCTGATGCATTATACTCTACCATTTTTCATCAAATTTACTTTATTGGTAATGACTGACTGTACCAAAAATGTTTCTACTCCTGTGTCTGTAAATCTTCCTCTTAAGTATCTGCACCTTTGCCCTCTGACTTTGCTAATTCTCTAGCAGCCAGAAGGAAGGCCCTTCCCTGAGTACCCTATAGAAAATAGTGACTGCTTTCTTTACATTCTGAATACAACTCATGACCAGCTCATGTGCTGTTTGTATTTGAGGGAGCTTTGTTTAACGTGATTGTCTGTTCCTATCTAATACACCCATATATATATGCACAAGTAACAGTTTTATGAATTCAGGCACTGTTACCAGCATATCCCTGTAGCTGGTATAGCATCTCACAGAAAGAAAATGCTAAAATTAAGAAAGGGTAAAAGGAGTCCCGAGTACCTCTGATTTCTGTCCCATACATTTTAGTAATGGATATTAACATTGACAGAATCAGGAGCTGGAGACATGGTTCAGTGGTTAAGGGCACTGACTGCTCCTTCAGAGGACCCGGGTTTGATTCTCAGCACCCACATGGCTGCTCACAACTGTCTCTCACTCCACTTCTAGAGGATCCAAGACCTTCACATATGTGCAAGCAAACCACCAATGCACATAAAATAAAAATTAAAAAAAATATATATATATATATAATGACAGAATCAAAGTAGTGAAAAAGGTAAATGTAGGACTACTTTTGGGTGAGGAGAAGATTATGAATTAATTTTAGATATGTTTTATGGTCTTTGTGACACATATAAGTAAATAACTATAAGTAGCCAGGTATTCTTATTTGAGAGTATAGGTTAGAAGACTAAAATGGAAGAAGGATATATGATGCAGATGGTATTTAAAAATCACAGAATCTGTTGCATCTGGAGAGGACATCTTCAGAAGCCCTACATTATTTTTATAGAGGAAAGACACTTAGGTTTGGTAGGGGAAAAAAGAATTGTGAATGCAGGTATTTTTTAGGTGTTGTAATGAATTCTTTTATCTCCAAAACACAGCTTTACATCATTTTCAGAGAATTAGAAGGGTATGATTGGGGCTTATTCAGGATCAGGCAACATTAATCTAGAATGACACTAATTTGTTCTCTTGAGTTTTTTTCCAAGCAATGTTTACTTATATAATACAAAAAAAAAAAAAATTTACTAAATTTATCTAGAGAAAATGAGCAGAGTTCAGGTGAGAAGGGTGTAAAGCAGCTAAGAAAAAATAAACTAATTGTTTTACTAATTATTTTATCTGCTTGAACAAATATTCATTAAGTATCTATTCTAGACATTACTGATACAGAGTTCAAAAAAGATAATTTTTGTCTCTGGAAGTTCGTGGTCTATTGAATGTAATAGTTATGAATACCTAAGATATATCAGAATACATAATTTAGTATTTTGAGTACAAAGAAAAGAAAGCCATTAGAAAATAAGTGAGGTTTACTAAGAAGTGAATATTTTACTACTTTTTTTTTCCTGCCTTGGGTGCTGGAGATCAAATTTAGTGCCATGCCCATGTTAGGCAAGTGCTATACCACACTCTTAGCAGATGTTGCCTTTTGAATTGGCTTTTAATTTTATTTTATAGAGAACATTACTATTCATCTTGTTTCAGGTTGTCCATCCTATGATACCATATCAGGAAATAACCTGAGTTACAAACATTATACCTCATGTCTTATTCCTATTTTTTGTTCCTCCATGGAAACCTATATCAGAAATCTGCTTCACCACAGCAAAAGCACACCATTCATATACTCAATAAGTACGTATTAGAATCCTCTCCATGCTACTGATATTTTTCCCTATTTAGTGTAATATACAATGGTTATTTATAGTACCTCAATTATATAATCAATTTTGTATATACTAGATTTGACTGCCTCAGTTATGCTGACATTAATATAATAAAAGGGTTGTGAATAATTGCTAAGAGTTTTCCCTAAATACTATATATTTTGTCAGGAGAATTATTTCAGTGTTTGTCTTTAAATAGTATTACTTCATAGGTAAAGCCTTTTGAGAGAAATAAAATGTAATTCCAGATTCCTTTTATACTTACAGTAGTATAACTCTGAGGGCCATACTAAAAACAGTAGTCCACATATTGTCAAAATTATACCATTGTCTTCCTGGAGTCTACATTCTTTCCGAGTCTCTGTTTTTATTGTCCTGCACTTTAACTTCCTTTCTTCACTGTTCTAATTTTTTAAATAGAGGACAGGGATAGGAAGACCCATGACCTTGAAAAAAGTAGTCTTCTCCTTCCTGCTTAGTCATTGCTCTGTCCTCATTGCACTGTGAGCTGTCAGCTAAGTGCACAATGAATAAACACATGCTTTTCAAACTCTGCTGCCTGGAGTCAAACTGTAGCTATGTCGCTTTTTAATTGTGTCTAGAATAAAGAAACTTTGCAATTTCTTCATCCATGATCTGAGATAGAGCTTAAGACATGCTTGATGCATGACCAGTCTGTGTTAGCCAGTGCTATTCAGTATACTGCTGCACAGAAACATCTTTGGAAAGATCACTCTTCCTATGTGCTAAGGTAGATCTTTAACATTTTGATACCTATTTATATTCTAACAAATCCCAAATCTGTCTCAAGTACAATTTTTCCTCCTGAGCTTCAACTTTAACATACTAATGTTGAGTAAATATTAGTGCCACAGTAGTTTACAGATGACTCATACTCACCATGTCTATGAAGTCCTGATCCTAATCTTCATCGATTGGTTGATTGTTGTTATGCCTGACCCAGAACTTTCTGTTTACACCAGGATGACCACAGCAGTCCTCTTGCCCATCTTCTGGGTGCTGGGGTTGTTGGTCTATACCACCACATACTTTCTTATACTTTGTGATAGTTAGAACCATTAACCTACCATCCCACGTCAGAACCTGAGATTTACCATCCCAAGTCCTGTTGACTACATCTTATACTTACTTATTACATCTTGCACTTACAGCCTCTACATGTACATTATTTCAGTACTCAGCTACTTTTATGGTGTGAACCACCAAAGTAAATCTGCAAGTCATCTCTCTTGCATTATTTATTATCTTCTAGGCCATTCAATATTCTACTTCCAAATTCATTGTTTGAAGAAACAAATAGTGTTTTATTATATGTTTAATTTTTTAGACACCTAAGGATAAAATTTAAATTGTAACCAGCTTCTCTCTTTATCCAGATTACTCTAAGAGATTTTTAGTTCTTAGAATTCATGGTATGAATTATAATGTATCAAGTGAGATAAAATTACATAATAAAAGTCTGAAAAATTAAAAAAAAAAAAAAAGAATTCATGGTATGTTAGATTTCCTTCTGTATACTGTTAGCGGTCCTCCCTTCCTTCTGTTTCTTTCTGCTGAATGAGATGCAGTGAAAGCAGAGGCTGTCCTTCATTTTCTGTTATATCTTCAGTATATAGTATGTTAGCAGATAATAATGCTAGCCCAGTGTTTCTCACAGTTTATGATTTGTCTGTGATATTACTGGGTTGGTCAATGATGGAAATTAAACCCATCTTCTAGATGGGTTTAGAAATTGTAAGTGATCAAAGTTTTCTGTGTCAATTTGATAGAGTAATTTTATACTTCTATAATAATCAGGCTTGGTTTTTGTATGGTGCTTTTAATTTTTCTCATTTTATCTGGCAAAAGTGCCAATCTTTAGTGATTTGAATTTTTTTTTAATTGATCCCTTCACAAAATTCATTTAAGAAATACTACATTAGAAAAACATCATTTACCAGACATGTACTTGATTTGTACCTGATTAGCAGTATTTCTGGAGCTTCAAAGGAAATACGAAAGAGCACAGTAATTTAGATAGAGCTGCAACATACAATAGTTGACTTCCTGCAATTGAAAAATAAAAGAGAGAGAAATAAGAAATATTACATAGGCATTGTAGTTTATGCCTCACAAATGTGGCCAGTGTGATAGCAGATGGATTGATTGGCTCGCCTTGTTGGTCACAACATGGCAGGCTGGAGCAGCACTGTACTGCAGGGCCTCCCCTCGTGGTTTACAGTGGATCATGTGAATCACAGTCCAGTCATTACAGTTCTCCATAACAAATAGTTGTCGAATGATTGCCTCATCATTTCTTTCTTTCTTTTTTTTTTTTTAAATAATCTGATGCTTCAGTTTGGATTTACTGTTTGTGTAGGCCTATAGTAATGATTTGATACAGAGACATATATGACTTCAGTTTTCTTTTAAAGAGAATAATAAATTAAACTTATATTTTCCCCATCCCATGACTTTGAAGGAAAGCTAAAACAGTCAAAAAAAAAAAAAATCACACAATTCTTAACATTCAGTTATCTAAAAAATGTTTCTATACTGAACATTATGGAAAAGGAATAAATACTAAAAAAGGAAGATAAACCATTATTTTCTTAAATCCTTTTTCTATTTGCCTACCAAAAATATTTGACATCTATTTTATTGTGTCTCAGCTCTAATTAATGGTTAAGAAGTCATTTCACATTAAAATTGAATTGGCTATGAAAATAAGTAGAACTTACACTTTCTTAAAATTATCTGAACCATGTGGTTTTTACTTGTTTTCATATAGTATATGAACATAAATCACTCATGAATAACCTGTTGCTAAAAATGTTTTAAATTAGCTAATTGCAGTAGAAATCTGGTAGTGTTGAAACCTCTTAAAATACTCCATACCTAAAGTCTGTGATAGCCTTATTGCCTTGTTGATAGTGTAATTTACCACAGACTTGTACAGATCCATGTCAGAAGGAATCCTCTATTCAGTTTCTTGTATTGTTCAGTATGAGAATCATAATGATAGCTTTTTAAAATAGTAATATTTATAGCTAAAGGATTTACTTACTATAAATAAATCTATAAAAAATTACATACTTTGTAGTATGTACTATATATTATAAGGATATATTTACTGTATACTTACTGTAAGTAATTTTTTGATTAAATTTAGAATTATCTTTTTTCAATCTTATAGATGAAAAAGGGGGAAAGGGATTATTATTTCTTTGCTGACCAACACAGTGTATGTTATCAGTTATCATACTTCCGGAACTTTGATAGTAATTCTTTATTGGATTTGATACAACATAAACTTCATGAAGAAGAAATAATAGTGAGACATTCAGTGAAGTTTATTTTTATTCATGTCATATGCATGTCATAACTCCCCAGGAAAGAGTTACACTAACAGTGATAGTATGAAAACAACATCCTTGCCAACCCCAAATCCCTTCCTTTGAATATGTATTACTTAGCTAGATGTGGGAGCCAACTCATTTGGGAGTCAAAGGCAGAAAGACTGAAAGTCCAGGCCAGCCTGAACCACAGCCAGACACTATTGCATGAATTCTATTTAGTATTATAATAAAACCCAAAGCCAGATATTGGGGAAATACCAGAGAGACAGGGAACAAACCACAGTCAATTCTCACCCACCAAACTCCTCAAGGACAGGGTAAGTCCTGTCTTCACGGTTGCTCAGACTGACTGGTTGCTCAGATAGATGCTGAACTTCTGCCTTCTCCTGTCTTTTATATTATTCCCCACCACCACCCTCCCAGCTATTTTACATCCTGGTTCAACTCTGCTAGAGCAGGGTTTAAAGATGTGAGCAGCCAGTACCTAGCTGTTAGGCCTTGAACTCACAGAGATGCAGATGGATCTTGTCTTCTGAGTAGGTCACCACTCCCTGTCCTTCGTGGCTTGTCTTCTGATATTCCACACTATTTTTATTAAATAAACAATGTGTCACCACAAGACCCCTTCTCAAAAAGAGATGGAAGTGAGGATGGGAAGAAGGCAGAGAAAGGGGTTTTGCTTTATGAAGATTCCACCATTTTAGTAGAGGTAATTCTTTTCTTACAACTTGAAAGGGGGAAATTATAGCAAGAAATAAATGAAGAAAAGTATGTCTGTTTTTATTTGCCTAAAATTGTTCTTTTATTAAAAGGTTGAAAAATAGAAATATAAAACTAAAAGAGCCATAATTGTATTTTCTTCACAAAGTTTGTAAAGATGATTAGAATTCTTCTTGAGTGTCAAGGTCTTACTTTTCTAGAAGAAATTTTAGAAAAATCATAAGTGTCAAATGATTAAAAGACTTGGTTTTTTAATCACCTTGACAAAGCCCTGTGTGTGTAGCTCATCTCATGAGTGCTTGCCCTAGGCTTCCCAGTGTCTGCTGCTAGGGAAGGGCTAGAGTTAAGAAGAGAATGCTTCTTATTACACAGTACCATCAGAGTACTCATGATGCTGTCAGAACAACTAGAGCAACAATTGTCATAAAAATTGAAAGAGTCTTCATTCACCTAACTTAAAATTCAGAAGAAGTTTGAGAATATTCTAAAATGATTATAAACATAGATTACTTTGGGTTTTATTTTTAAAATCATTAGAAAATAAGAACAAGTCCCTTATATTGGATTGGGTTTTTTATTTTCAGTTTGAAGGAGTAGCTGTTCTTTTTTAAAAAGTGTTGAGTGACATTTATTTTGATCAGTTACAGAGTGAGTTACAAAACTCAAAGGCTTTAGGTAATGAAAACTTAAGTGTGTTTTCTTTCCTATTCTAGTTACCGGTTTACTAAAGTAGTGAGCATACATGATCTCTTGAGAATTGGGCTACTGGAGCACCTGAGCAGAGAGGGAGTGGTTCACACTCCGCTTTACAAAAGACAACTTTCTCTTTTTGAAGGGGATTACTTTGACTATGTTCCAGGTACTGGGGAAATTCCAGATTCATTACAAGTTTATGGGATGGCTATTAACTATTCATATGTTGATTTCAGACTCGGTTTTGATTGTATAATAAGACTTTTGAGTTCTTCAGTTTAACCAATAATAATAATAATAAACTAAATAGAAATTTATAGTTAAGACTCAATATACATTACCTAACAGTTTTATTATAGAATTCAGGAGATATCAGTCTCATTGGTCAGAACATAGTTTAGTGAAGGATTAAGTCTTTTACTTTCACAGAATAATGTAAATTATGAAAGGATATGTGTATGTGATAGAAAAATTAGGTGTAATACATTATTTAAGTAATAAAACATTTTATATAGTATTCTACTTTTTAGGATGTTAGACTAAGGATGCTTAAAACTAGTGGAGGTTTTTTGTTTGTTTGTGTTTTTAATCTTTATAAAATACTCAAAGTTTTCTGTACTTCTCTGTTATGCTATTCCTGAGGGTAGCAGGTGGATAAAGGTCTATTTACATTGAGCCATATAGCAGATTGCTCACTGGGTGTTTGAGTGTTCAGAATTCTGGTAGAATTCTTACTTGATCTTGGCTAAAGATTTAGAAAAACAGTTTTAGCTTATAGATGTAGTTTGGTAGATACTGAGACTTTGACAGTCATCATTTTCCTTCATTAGGAAGCTTACATAATACCTCTAAGCATTAAGAATACTTCTTGAGCCAGGCCTTAGTGGGCACATGCCTCTAATCTCAGCACTTGGGAGGCAAAGGCAGGCAGATCTCTTGAGTTCAAAGCCAGCTTTGTCTATAGAGCAAGTTTCAGGACAGCCAGGGCTACACAGATAAACCAAAATTAGAAATGAGGACTTTGTAGACTTATATAATAACCTTTGCATAAGTATAACCAGGTGAAACCTTTTGAGTCCCTTCCTCTCCCAATGCTGTGAGTCTCTTTCAGGACTATTTCTGGTCTCTACCTGATATGCTGCCCTTTAGTTAACACTTCTTTGGGCTGTTGAGCCAACATTGTGCTAGATCCTGAGGTGCAAAAATGGTGAACCACACATTAACTGTATAAGTGAATAGGAAGTACAAAGTTAAAGTTAGCCCAGAAGGAATAAGTATTATCCCCCTTGATAGAATAAGGTGGAACAGTATGTGTCAAAGAAAGAACATTCCAAGGAGTACATGGAAGACTCATTCAGTACATTAAGCTAAGCGATATATATTACAGCTCCTAATGTAAATTCAATAATATTTCCAGTTTGAAAAACAGATACTGAGCAGTCACTTCTCATAAAGTCATTTGTTTGCTTATACCCTTATATTTGTTTTTAATTAGTTCTTTGGGAGTTGTACAGTTGTGTTTTGGTCATGTTCACTCTACTCCTCCATTTATTTCCAGATCCACCTAACTCTGTGCCATTTGGTCTTTAAATTCATTCAGTCCAATCTGTGTTGTCCTTATATTTCTGGATGTGTGGCCTGCCACTGAAGTCTGATCAGTTCATCAGGGACTGCTCTCTTAAGAAAACTGTCTCCCTTTCCCTGCAGATAATCACTGCCACTAGCTCCTTGGTGGTGTGGGGTGGGGGCACTTAATGCTCACTTCCTTTCTTCATGGGATTTGGTCTGGCTTTTGCTTGCTTGAGCCTCGTGCATGCTGTCATTACTGGGGTATATCACCTTTCTTCCCATTTCTCCTTAGCCAGAAACTTTCTATAGTAGCTTGTTTACTCAACCTTGTCTGTCAGCATTCTGTCATGAAGCTAAATTAGTAAATGCAAAAAGATATGTACACCAAATATATGTACACCGAAATAAATGCAAAAAATGCAAAAAAAATGTATGCCAAATATAAAATTTGAGTATTCATTCTTAAATTTCTATTGTTCTTGCCAATTTTGTACAGTGTTAGCTTACTTGGGATCAGTTTTAAATTTTTTTTTCAAGATTTATTTTATTATGTATACAGTATACAGAAGAGGGTACCAGATGTTATCATAGATGGTTGTGAGCCACCATGTGGTTCCTGGGAATTGAACTCAGGACCTCAGGAAGAGCAGCCAGTGCTCTAAACCTCTGAGCCATCTCTCCAGCCCCATGGATCAGTTTTTAAATTTTAAATATAGAAATATTTAGCCCGTTTGCCAGGTACCTTCCTATTCATTAGCATAAATTGCTTATTTTTTTTTTTTAATCTTTTGCATTAAGAGTTGTAAGATGCTATTAAGAATCT
The DNA here is from genome assembly GCA_004025045.1 of Sigmodon hispidus. Lineage (NCBI taxonomy): Eukaryota > Metazoa > Chordata > Mammalia > Rodentia > Cricetidae > Sigmodon > Sigmodon hispidus. The sequence goes on along the minus strand of PVIH01001123.1, from coordinate 146,764 downwards.
TTTGTCAGGATATTGCTTTATTTTTAATTAGTTTTGATGATTTGTACATGATAATCTCATAATGGCATTTTAAGGATGGTATTACTTTATCTTTAATGGGATCCTCAAAAAACATTTTCTTCCATTTGAGAAACAAACTCTTAAGCCCAATTATAATTAAAATAAACACGGCTTAAGATCTGTATGATGTTTTCCCCCCAGCACTGGGAAAGCTAAGGGAGGAGGATCAGGATTTTATACTCAATTTTGGCTATATAGTAGACCCATATCTCAAAAAAACTTACGTACATGTGTGTCTTAACATCAATACATTCCCTTAATATTTGGGCCCCATTTATTACATACAGATAATTAGAAGATCTAATTCTCTTGATTTTGTTGTTTGACAGTGTTGGGAGGTTGAACTTCAGTAAATTAATGGAGACTGATATCATGTCAGAAAAGGCCAAAATAATACATTTACTAATAGTGTTTATGCATTTGACTTTTCTTATAATGTGCTCATATATGTTTTGGTTTTGCTGGCAACAATCATATATGTTAAAAACTTTTCCTTAGTTTTATGGTCAAGGAAGCATTTAGGCTATATACAATACATTAGACTTTTAGTACATATATTATTTAAAGTATCTTGAGTCTAAAAGGGTAATTTCCTACTTTAAGTATGGAGAAACATGCATAATGTACATTTTTAAAAGGAGCTATTCTTTAGGACATTATGTTTAATGACAGCCAGTGTAAGCATCTAGTTTCAGTCATAGAAGACATTTTTCATTTTAAGAAAGACTCTTAAGAAAACACTGAATGATACAATAATTTCACATCAGATAGCAACACAATCAAGTTTAGAAACTGGCTTCTTCTTTTCTTCCCAAATGATGGTGTCAAACATGGATAGAACAGCATCAACAACATGGAGACACTTGGATGCTTAAACTTCATTCTAATTATATCTTAAAATTTGTACCAGAAGTTACAGTAACTGGTCCTTACGTGATTTAAAAACATAACTCTAATGTACCAGTATTTTCAAGATTAGGAGAAAATTCTGACATCACTGGGAATTTAAGCTATTGTGATTTCTAGATTAGTAAAACAGTTGACAAGCTATTAGATCTTTGTAGTCATGTGCTTTTACAAATTGTTGAGATATAGCTTGAAAGTTTCTTAATACATTATATCCAACAGATTGAATGTTTAAATTTAAATATTGGTTATGACATCTCCATAAGTCATCCAGGCCCTCACCTGTTAAAAGTATTTGTATTTTTAAGTATGGCAATACTGAAGTATAATCAGTTCAAACTGGCATGTGTCCCTGTGGAAATAAGAGCTAGCCAGAAAATGAGAATAGGTTCACTGCAGAGTGAAGAGAAATGAGACATAAAGGTGGAATGTATTCAGTACATACTGTCCTTTTGCTGTCGTCCTTGGGTTTGGGGGAAACTTTTGAATTCATTTGTTATAAACAAATATATATTTGCCACATGTACTAAGATTTTATTAGACAACAATTGAGTATTCTGTGTTAACAGGAGAAAAGAATACATTAGGAAATACAGCAGAATATTTTTATTAAGCATATGTGTTTATTATGTATTAACTAGTGCCAACTGATATATTCAGTGCTGAAGATTACAAATTTCAAGGTTGTCCTTCAGGTCACAGCCCATGTGACATAGACTAACAATAATGTTACAATAAAACCACTGCTGCAATGAAAGTGAACAGTATGCAGCATGCAAGCACAGCAGGAAACACTGTTGAGTAGCTGAGAGCACATCCCAGGCATGATACCTGGATCCCATTCAGAGGGTGGAGTAAGGCAAGAAGACCAGTTTCAGATGGGTGATGGTGTGTACATTAGACAGTGAGAAGAAGCATAGAAGTCAAGAGACTGTCAGTGAACAAAGTGAGGGTATTGTCAGGGACTGGATAAGTAAGAGATTTGTCTAAGAATTGGGGCTCTAATATGAATGTAAGGAGTTAATAGAGGTTTGATAGCAAGGCAATAACATGATTAAGCATATATTTTAAACACTTAGTAGAGAGTTAAATGTTTTTTCAGTTGTATTTGGAAGGTTTTGCAAATTAAGAATACACATGAATAAAGTTGTAAAAATAAAGTTCAGAAATTATTCTGTTTGTACCACTTTTTAGCGATTTAGTAAAGCCATAAATTTGGTTGTTTGTATAAGTGTAATAATAGACTACTAATTAATGTAACCTTGACCAAATCATGTAGAAGATTTGGAAGCGAAGTGCTAGTTGTTATATATTGCTGTGACTGCCCCTTTGCCTACTTGTCTATTTAATGGTGATCTTCCTTGTGGCAAATCAGAGGATACTGTAGGTGATTGTGTCTGTGTTATCATGTGCTTTGTATTGCCTGGCCCTTCCTCCAGTGCTGAGTGTATAATTAAAAATGAAAGAAGAAAATGAAACTCAGTATGAAAGGACTTGGGAACAAGCAGGAATTACCCTTTCCCTTATTTACCTCCCATGTTGTAAACTACTATGTACTTCTCACTTACTACAAAGATTTTATATATATATATATATATATTTGAAGTAAATGTAAAGGACTCTAAAGACTTTCAGAGCCCAACCCGAATCATACAGTAATGACTGGACCTAGTAATGGTCCTGTAATCCCAGTTGATCTAGGGAACAAGTCAAGAAATGATAGATTCAAGGCCTGTTTGTGATACAGAATGAATTCAAGGCCAGGCTGGACAACTTAAGATCTTGTCTCAGAATCAGAAGTACAGTTTGAGCAGGGGTGGAGCCCAGCCATGGCATGTGTCTTTATTCTCAAGCACCTATAGATGGCCTCAAGAAGTAGCCGAGAATCATAGCAGTTAGTTCCCCAATACTAATACATTTTCAAGGTCTTGAGGGATGGGGCTAGACTACCAATTTAGACTATACTCAGATTTTATAGATTATTGTGATTGCTCAGTAAACATAACTTGTTATAGTTGAGGCAAAAAAAAAATGAGTATCATAATTTTACTTGGAAGAAAGACCTAAGTAAAAGTAGAATATTCTTATTTGGGGTTTTGACCAGACTACATAGCATGACCCACCAAGGTAAACCTTCCATAGCTACAAAGCTTTCTAACTTAATGCACATTAGTTGCACACCAGCTTTCTACTTTGATTTCTTTGAATATTGAGACTCTGAACAAAATGCTTTATGTTACACACAAGCAACTGGTTTCTCGTATAGCACATTGTCAGTTGATTCGAAGATAAATACATTCCAGCATAAACAGATATATATGGTTATTTATACAACTTATATAATTATATGTGTATGTGGTACATTACATATTTAAAACATACGTTAATAAAGTAAAATGGCTTCCACTGAGGTCAGATTATATACATCATCAATTTAAGTTATTCCATCATAAGGTATATTGTGGAAAATGTATTTCTACCGTCTTAAATTTTTTTAAATCAGGAATTGATTTAAATAAAAAAGAATTGAACTTTGCTGCAGTTTCTGTTTTTTCATTAAAGAAAATTGCATTGTTATTTATTAAGAGCTATCGAAAGAACACACCCAGGATTTGCCCAAAGTTTGTCTCCCTAGGCTTTACTTGTCAGTACTACACTTCCTAAACATTGCTGCCAACCAGATGGCAGGTTTAAAAACTGCTCCTTTATGATAAGGCATTGGCTGTAGAAGCAGTAAGTACAGTAGTTGTCATGGTATCCATGAAGTATTGGTACAAAAATCTACAGATACACAACTATTTTATATTCAGTGGCTTATGATTGCCTTATAACTTATGTATTTTCTCCTATGCATTTTAAATTATCTTAACTTGCTCATAATACTTTTACATTGTACTGGCTAAAGAATAATGGCCAAAACCTTTTGTTCAGTGTGAATGTATTTTTTCCCAAATATTTTCCTATCTGCAATTGATTTCAGTCCATGGATACCACGAACCATCTGTACCTCCTTTTTTTTTTTTTTTTGCTTCCACGCTATCTCAGTTTTTACCTATTCAGGCTAATTTGCAGGTGCCTGAGATGATTAGACAGTCCATAATTTCTACCAATCAAGTGAAAGAAGGAAAGAAAACTGAGCTTCTCTCCCAGTTAACAGGTAGTTTGCTGTGGTTCAAATTAACGCAGTTTGCAGCAACAAACATTAGTATTCTTATTTATTATGAGTAACTGATTGAAAGTTTGGGGAATGAGTGAGTGCTTCATTGCGTGTTGTTTGACAGTTATGTTACTGCAGAGACATTTATGTTTTTCTGCATATGTTATAGTAAATGGATTTGTTTCACTCTTCATTTTAACATTTCAAATATTTTTGTGGTTGCTTTTATTTTAAAATATATTTTGTTCCTTGCAGTGTTTGAGCAACACACCTCCACTTACTGAATATTTCCTCAATGATAAGTACCAAGAAGAACTGAATTTTGACAATCCCTTAGGAATGAGAGGTGAAATAGCTAAATCATATGCTGAACTGATCAAACAGATGTGGTCTGGGAAGTTTAGCTACGTCACTCCTAGAGCATTTAAGGTTAGTATGGCAAACTTATTCTCAGCAAGTATGTTCTTGTCACAGTGGGGTGGGCTGTGTCCTCACCTGAAAGAATGAAGCCCCATGACAGTGTGTCCCTCCCACCCCATCTCCCCAAGACAGATCATCTCTTCTGTATGATATGAGACTTGAGGATATAGGTAGAACAAGATGGTGATTAGGGCTTTTGTTTGGTTTTTGTTTTCTTGATGTCTAGAAATGGGCTGGAGAGAGATGGCCCTGAGGACCTGAGTGTCCAGCACCTAGGCCATAGTGCCAACATCAGGAGGCTCAGAGATGCTGGAGAGGACCTCCACAGGCATTGCATTCACGTGCAAGCACACGTGTGTACACATAATTGAAATAAATCTTTATGAATAGGGCTTTCAATAGAGAAGGAACAAAACAAAAAGACACTCATGTGGTTTAAAATGGTTTAGAATGTCTCTGGAACCCTTCATGAATATTTTTATGTGATGTAAAGAACTTTTTTCAGGCATGCCACTGAGTCAATAATCTAGTTTATCATAACCATGTTCATTGTAAATTGTATTTTCAATAGTTCTTGCACTTGGATGTTTGTGTAGATAAGGTAGTTAGTTCTTATGCTAAGTTGTTATAAGCCATAGTCTTTACAAGTAAGTGGACTCTTAAAACAACTACTAGAAAATATTTTGTTAGTTATCTACCAGTTCTCAGAAAATGAGTCAGAGTTAGAGATGGCTATGCAGTTAAGAGCACAGGCCACTCTTCCAGGGGACCAGGGTTTAGCTCCTAGCACCCACATGGTAGCTACCACCATCTGTAGCTCCATTGGGAGTGGGGAACATGATGCCCTTTTCTGGTTTCCATAGGCACTGCACGCAAATGCTGTAAAGACAATATAGGCAAAGCACACATATATAAGATAGTAAGATATAAAAATTAAATATATGATTAAAAACTGAGTTCTTTGGCTCCCCATATGTATGCATACAAACAATAAATATAATTTAAAAATCCAAGTAGAAAATACAAAGCATTCAATAAATCAAACTGCTTCTGCATTTATTCTTTTAAATTCTAAACCTTGGACAGACTTGTCCAGACAAATGAATCTTCAAGTTTCATTTTACTAGATCTTTTTCTCTTTATTCTGTACATATACACCTATTACCAAACCTTTTTCATTCATTCTGATTCAGATTATATTTCTTTTAAGTCTTATTTAAAAATTATAGTTCTATAAAGACTAAAGAAAATTGTAGATGAATTCTAATGTGCTTTTGGCCATTAGATTTGTCCTCTTTTTTACAGTGGATAAATGACAGGTTGTATTTTTCTTTAGTGACTAAGTAAAATGGTACAGCTTTAAGTGTTTCACAGTGTCTTGAATAAAATTTTACCATAGTTTATTTAGTCTTCAAGTCATTGTCTTTTTATTTCAGAATGCTTTATGTATATAATGTTTATATTAATATAGCTGGAATTAGAACTGGTCTCTTGTTATTTGCCTACCATTCGTTATAGGAAGACCTATAGCTAAATAATGCCAAAACTCCTTAGATAAACATTGAAATGCTGATTAATAACAAGTCAACCAAAGGCTAAAAATTAATACATTTAGAGAGAGTTCTTTATATGTATAAAATTTATATATGTATTTTTTTCTTCATTTCATTTCTTTTTGTGATGGATTCTTGCTATATTGCTCAGGCTGGTCTTTAATTCCTGGACTCCAGCATTTCTTATATTAGCCTCCTAAATTCTGGGATCAAAGGCTTGTTCCTATGCCCAGCTCTCTTTTTAGAGAGTCCATGTGTTTTGTCCCAGATAAAGATTTATCACATCTTTACTGGAAATGCAAAACAAATAAACTACATATATACATATATATATATGCACATGTATATACATGTGTATGTGTATATCTGTGTTTATACCTATTCTTTATAAACATAATCAGTTCCTTATTTGTGTGCATTATTTATCTATTTATTTTCTATACTATTAGCACAAATTAAACTAGCAAATAGAGAACCAACCACATTCCTAAGGAAAATGTAAGGTTTGATTGCACCAAGCTTTTGATCACATTTTTATTAACTAATCAATGCATTTTTGTCTTATATGTGTCTATTTGAAAAGTCCCTATTTTATATGGTTGACACACTAATACTGATTTTATAATCCACACTATAATTTATTGCTTAACAAATTTTATCTTATTGGTTTTTTTCCCTATAAAATAGCTCTAGCCAATACCTTATTCCACTATCCTTGGAAATGTTTTATATACTAAATAGACTACCAGGAAAGCACAAAAATATAAAGAAGAAAACATAACTATAAAGTGAAAAAAATTACAAAATGATGCTGAAACTAAAAGGCAGTTTAGCTTTCTTCCCCCCAGAGGTGGATATATACATCAAATAACAACTTTTTTACTGGAACATATCTTCATATGATTTTAAATGTCTCACAAATTTGAGTTGGGGCATATACGTAATTGTAATAAACAGGTAATTTCTCATGTGTAGAACATGAGAACAACTGTGCTTTTCAAGGAATCCTGTCTATCTGATTTTGTAATTTTTGTCTTACAGACTCAGGTAGGACGTTTTGCACCTCAGTTCTCTGGATATCAACAGCAAGACTGTCAAGAACTATTAGCTTTCCTATTAGATGGATTACATGAGGATTTGAATAGAATTAGAAAAAAACCATATATACAGTTAAAAGACGCTGATGGCAGGCCAGATAAGGTAAGTGAACTGAATGATGTTGTCACCATTGTCACAGTTCCCCTCGCCGCCTAATAACTTGTGTGCATTTTCTTTGTAGGTGGTTGCTGAAGAAGCCTGGGAAAACCATTTGAAGAGAAATGATTCTATCATAGTAGATATATTTCATGGCCTTTTCAAATCTACTTTAGTGTGTCCTGAGTGTGCTAAGATCTCAGTAACCTTTGACCCTTTCTGTTACTTGACACTTCCATTGCCCATGAAAAAAGAACGTAGCTTGGAAGTTTATTTAGTTAGAATGGATCCACTTATTAAACCTATGCAAGTAAGTAATGACCCTTTTCTTTATATTTGTTGTTTTTGCTTAATTAGTGCCTAATTAGAACTGTTAAAACACTTGTTAGTTTTTCCAGCACAATTCAGTAATATTGTATTGTGTAGTAGATTTCATAAGTTGAATACTTTGGAAGTTACACTTTTTTTTTAATTATGGAAAGTTGAAGGATGCCCTAGAAAAATAAATTTCTAAATTTATTTCTCACATCAAAGACAACAATGTTTATTTTATAATTTGGGGTATTTGCTTAAAAGATTAATAAACAGTTATTGTTTATTTTTTCTATTCACATTTTAAAATTTTTATATATATAGGTATTTTGCCTACATGTATGTCTATGAACCATATGCATTCTTGGTGCCTTGGAGGCTAGAAGAGGAATTTCCTCCCATGGACCTGGAGTTGTGTAGATGGTTGTGAGCCAGCATGTAGGTGCTGGGAATAAAACCTGGGTCCTGTGTAGGAGCTGTGAGTGCTCTTAACCCCGGAGCTGTCTCTGGCTCTCATCCATTGCAATTTCTTAAATTCTAGGTTTTATCCTGGTCACTTCTAGAAAGAAAACTAATGTTGTATTTTGTAATTCATGATGTGATCATACATTTAGCTATCAATAATCTTAAAGCATTTCAACAACTATGACGAGACACAAAAAATTAGTATAAGAATACTTGGTTCAGGGCCAGAGGGTTACCTTAACCAGGTAAAAGTAGTTGCTGTCAAGCCTGACAGACTTGAATTTAATCCCTAGGAATCACATATGGTAGCAGAAGGGAACTGTATCCTCTGACTGTCACACATATTATGGCATGTACACATACACATATAATCATTGAATTTTTTAATTATAAAAATACTTGGTTAAATGGTGTCCTAATCCCAATACTTTTTAACAAAGTATTAATTTTAAAATTTATGGTGCACATTAATGTTAGTTGTTGGCCTGATTTCATTGCCTAATGCTACCACTGTATTACTCAATATTTTTTGAGAAAAATGCTACATTTTCTGTTTTTAAATCAGTTGTCCCTTTTACTTTTGACTATCCAGTGAAATCAGCTCTTTTTTGTTCCTCTTACTCCATTACAGCTCTTAACAGATTTGATTTTTCTCAAGTTGGGATTCTAGCCAGATAACTCAGATTTGTTGGTACATAATAGAAGTGAAATCTATATGAAAGGTATCCTGTGAACAAAATCATCTTACCATTGATGTTCTGAGTATTGGAGTCTATTTTACTTACAGTAAGAACAGTGTCTATACAGTATTCTTAAAACTACCAGCTTTTTTCACTAAAAGCGACTGAAGGATTACTATAACCTGCACTTCAGGGTTACATTTTTTAGGGTCCATGAGAAAAATTTAGATGGAGATTACTCAACATCCATTAAGTTTATGAATTTAAACTGAAGAGAAATGCTTGAGTTCTAAAGTGAGCTCTAAGCCCTACGAGATGGGAATTGATAGGGAAATCAGTAAAAGACTGTTCGGTTTTTTGTTTGTTGTGGGATTTTTTTTTAAGATTTGTGTATATTTCAGTACTTACACAAAGTTAAGATAAATTGAGAAGGGGATAATTGCTGGGTTTGTGTATCAAAAAAAAAAAAAGCCTAGGTGCTAGGGTCAGGTGTACATGGATAAAGATCTCTGTCTTCCCATAGGCTCAGAGACAAAAATAACCTCTGGACTCATGGTTTATGAGAGGATAGGAAACCAGACTTTCCTACTTGAAGTAGCTTTGGTTTTCTAGGTGAAATGCTCTTCAGGTAGTGAAAGGAGAAACAAATTAGGACAAATAGTTACTGTAGATTCAATAAGGAAGTAACAGAATTGTTCCTGGGCTATGGGGAAGAGTCCGTTGACTTGAACTCTCATTTATAGCATACCAATGCTGACGTTGAGAAATTTTTTCAGGATATACAAACAGCTATAAGAAAGTTTATATCTTTCTATTGCTGTGGAGAGTCACATTGACCACGGAAACTCTTTAAAGAAAAACATTCCATTGAGGCTGGCTTACAGTTCAGAGGTTTGATTCATTGTCATCATGGCAGGAAGCATGGCAGCATGCAGGCAGACATGGTGCTGAAGAAATAGCCTGAGAGTCCTACATCCAGATCTTTAGACAGCAGCAAGAAAGACATAGTAGGACTGGGTTGGGCTTTTGAAACCTCCAAAGCTCAACCCCCAGTGACACACTTCTCCAACAAGGCCATGCCTAATTATTTTAAATAACACTATTCTCTGGTGACTAAGCATTCAAACATATGAGTTTATGGGAGTCATTCTTAATTCAAACCACCATAATTCAACAAAAATAGAACTGAGAGGTAAAGACACAAAGGTTTTGTGAGCAGAGTGAAGTAATAAGGAGGTGGGGTCTAGGTGAATGGACATAACAATAGAAAGAAAAGCATCCTAAGCATTAGAAATCTTTATCCAAACCAAGAAGATGTAAAAAGTAACCTGTTAGAATGTAAGACACCAGAAGTGAAACAGCTTCAAGATAACAGGTCAGGCAGTGGGCTACAGGTAGGTCTTTGAATCAGCGTGCCAGCCCACAGTACAGCTAGAAAGTTGTCATTATGAACGTTATTGCCCAAGTGTTACAAAATTAGTGAAGTGCTGAGATAGTTGAGTGTGAAGAGCAATTATAAGTCCCAACTAAACTATTCCATGTTTTTCCAATGGCACAAATTCATTACAAATTTTTGTTTGTTTTTTAGTACAAAGTTATTGTACCCAAAATTGGAAATATATTAGATCTCTGTACAGCATTGGCTGCTTTGTCAGGAGTGCCTGCGGACAAGGTGAGATGTTTCTGAGATTGAAGTACACATGTTAGTGTTTAGTTTCTCAGTATTATAAAACCAGCTTAATAGACATTTATTTTCTTCTAGATGATAGTCACTGACATATACAATCATAGATTCCACAGGATATTTGCCATGGATGAAAACCTTAGTAGTATTATGGAACGGGATGACATTTATGTGTAAGTATAATACCTACTTATAATCTATTGTTGAAGGGATAAAAAGCTTAAACTAGCATAAAACTTAGAGTTTATTGTCATTCTCACCCTCATAGGTTTGAAATTAACATCAACAGGACAGAAGATACAGAACATGTGGTTATTCCTGTTTGCCTAAGAGAAAAATTCAGACACTCAAGTTATACCCACCATACTGGCTCTTCACTGTTTGGTCAGCCTTTTCTTATGGCTGTACCACGAAACAATACCGAAGATAAACTCTATAATCTCCTACTCTTGAGAATGTGGTAAGTACCAAATAAGCTTCACTATGCAAAATAAACATGAGAATAAAATAGATAATGAATGTCACTATGTTACACATTTATCTGTTACTCACAGTCAGCAAAACAGACAGACAGCTGATAACAGCCAGGCATGGCAGTGACACACACCTGTGATCACAGTCCACACTGCATCCACACTGCATGGACTGGGCTTGGGTTGTGTGCCTATAATCCCACCACTTGATGTGGAGGCTGGACTGTCAGGAATTCTAATCCTACTTCTTTTACATAGCATATCTGAGGCCAGTCTGGGCTACAAACAAGAGTGCCTCAAAACCCCCCAAATAAATGATGAAGTTAAAATAAAATTACAATTTAGTCCATTAACTAAGTTACATAAAATACACAGCTAGGATAATTTCACATCCAGAAACATGAATTTATGTCTGTTTTATACCAAAAGTTTACGATTATACTTGACAAATAACTGTAATAGAAGTACAAACTAGAAATCATAGTAAATGTTAAATGGCTCTTTTTAATGCATGTGACTAGATCACAAACTCTTTGCTTGAAAAGAATTAGCTTATGTGACAGCTGGTGAGACTGTCCTACATACTCATTGCTCTTTTCTAAGCCTTGAAGTAAATAAGGTAATTTGAATACCATTAAAGCCCTTCTTTCATCCTATACAGCAAGTCATACTTTATATTTTTTATATACCAAATTATTATAATTTCATGATCCATGTATAAAGATCACATTACACAGTTAAAGTATTCCTAGCAACAATGTGCATCATTCACAATGAGGTCCATTTATAAAACTCAGACTTTTAAGTTGAGAAATGATCTACTGTACCACTAACATATAAAACTTGGAAAATCCAGAGCTTATGAGGTAATTTAGTAGGTAAGAATGCTTATCACCATGGCCAGAAATCTGCATTCAACCCTGAGACCCATGAGGTAGGAGAGAGCCAGTCGCTACCAATTTATCCTCTGAACTCTATCTTGGCACACACTGAGATACACAAATATTGCACAAATCTTAATTGATCTTAAAATAAGAACCTAGAGCCAGATACTGGGGAAAAGCTGAAAGATCAGAGAGACAGAGATACAAACCACAGACACTTCTCCTCAGACCCAAAGGGGAAGATCACATCTTCAGGAATCCTCAGATTGAATGCCAAATGGGAAGAGGAGTGTCAAACTCCTGCCTTATATTCCTTTCTTTATCCAGCCATATTACTTTCTGGTTCAACTTTCCTAGTGCTAGGATTAAAGGTATATGTGTTTCCCAAGTACTGGGAGCAGAGGTATGGGATCTAAAGTGCTGGGATTAAAGATTTGCCGCCACCACCTGTGTCTGTGTGGCCTGGAACTCACAGAGATCCAGACAGATCTCTGCTTTCTGAGTGATAGGATTGAAGGGGTGTGTCAACTCCTAGACCTCTGGCTAATTCTGGGGCTGGCTCTGTCCTCTGATTTTCAGGCAAATTTTACTTCTTTAGAGCCTACATAATATATATCACCATACACAGACATATAATTGACTCTTTTTTCACACACATAATATACACGCATACACATGAGTATGTAATTAAATTTTAAAAAATTAAAAAGAGCATACCGCCAAGTATGGTGGCATATACCTCTAATTCTAGAATTGAGGCAGGAGAGCTAGTTCATGCCATCCTGGTCTACATAAGAGTTCCAAGCTAACTGCAGATACACAGTGAGACCTGTTTCATAAACAACAAAAGCCAAACCTAGAAGTAAATATTTATTTTATATTAAAAACAACCCAAATGTAAGTTATTAGCAAGCTTTACTATGTGAATGTTAGGTCTAAAGTTTTTATTGAGTAAAATAGAAAGTTAATTTTACGAGCTTGTTGGTTATCCGATTCTACTGTAGCCGGTATGTCAAGATGTCCACTGAAACTGAGGAGACTGATGGACCCCTGCGTTGCTGTGAGGACCAGAATATTAATGGGAATGGCCCAAATGGCATACATGAAGAAGGCTCACCAAGTAAGACTTTTTGTTGTGTTCTAAATACTTCTGACCTAGACAATATTGCCCCAAAGAAAAGGTTAAGATGTAGATTAATAAACTAAAACACATGAGTAGATATGCTGCAGTAAGAGCTTTCTGTCCGGCTTCTCTGGCCTAGCCCTGAGTTTCAGACCTGCCCGTAACCCCACTACTGCTGAGCCCCACATAATCATACAAAGGCTTACATTAATTACATGCTGGTTGGCCTATAGCTTAGGCATATAACTTGCTGACTCTTAACTCTTAAACTAACCCATGATTAGCCAAGTAGCTTAGCACCTTTTCTCAGAGCAGCATTCTCGTCATCTTTTCTCTGTGTCTGCTGGAGTCTCTGCTCAGCTCTTCCTCTTCCCAGAGTCTTCTTAGTCTGTAGCCCTACCCATACTTCCTGTTCGCCTTCTGGCCAATCAGCATTTTACTAAACCAGTAGGAAGGACAAATATTTACAATGTTCCAGAATATAATCCCACTGCAATACAAAAAAGCAATACATATGATTTTATAATGTAATATAGGGTTAATTTAAAGATCTCATTAAATACTAAGGTGAAATGGAAACAGATGAACCAGATGATGAATCCAGCCAGGATCAAGAACTTCCTTCAGAGAATGAAAACAGTCAGTCTGAAGATTCAGTTGGGGGAGATAATGATTCTGAAAATGGGTTATGTACTGAAGAAACCTGCAAAGGTCAACTCACGGGACACAAAAAGCGACTGTTTACATTCCAGTTCATCAATTTAGGCAACACTGATATCAACTACATTAAAGATGACACCAGGCATATAAGATTTGATGATAGGCAGCTTCGGCTAGATGGTGAGTATCTGTGAGAAGTAACTTAAACACTGAACTTGAGCAGAACAAAGTTTTTTAGGTGAAGACCATGAAATTTAGACTTGTCATAAAAAAATACAATTACTTATTATAAGAAATAAAAACTTATAGGGAAAGCTGAACACAAAGAAAATATATGTGTAGCAATCTTATTTGTATTTCTACCCTTGATAAGCCATGCTTATGATTCTTATCCTCTGTATTTGATAAATACAAAATAATGAAAAAAAAAAAGAAATAAAAACTTTAATATCTTTATAAAGTGATAATTTTTACTAAAATGAGGCTAGTTTATGTATGCTTAAGCTTTGTATTTTTTTAACTCTAAGATTATTTCAGTGACTTAGAAACAGCTATTAGTATTTGCCCAGATCACCTAGTGCAAGTAGAAAATACTGTTTTAAAGAAAATGCTATTTTTTTATAGTACATATGTTGGCATTACAATATATTATAATATATACTTCAATATATACTAAAATTAGTATATTAATACTAAAGTTTATGATTTTTTAATGAAGAAAAAATTTTTTTTCTTTCTTAGAAAGATCTTTTCTCGCTTTGGACTGGGATCCTGATTTGAAAAAGAGATACTTTGATGAGAATGCTGCTGAGGTGAGCCCCCACTCACTGTTTCTTGGCCTATCTTTTACATTTATGTGACTGTGAGAGTTAATCATATTTCTTTCTTCTCTTTTTTTTACAAATATGTTGCTTTTAGCAATAAAGGAGTAGGGGCTGGAAAGATGGCTCAAGAGGTTAAGAGCATTGGCTGCTCTTCCAGAGGTCCTGAGTTCAATTCCCAGCAACCACATAGTGGTTCAAAACCATCTGTAATGAGATCTGGTGCCCTCTTGTGACCTGCAGGGACACATACAGACAGAACACTATATATATATATACAATAATAATAATGTATAATATATATATAATAAATAATTAATCTTTTAAAAAAAGTAAGAAAGAAAAGGGTTGTGAGCCTTTTACTTGTTAAGGTGTAAGGAGTTCAGGGGTTCTTTCACATGCTGCTATATACACATTTCAGTAAACCAATAAGATGTGCCACTGAGATAAGTTTTGTTTCATTTGTTCTCATAACCTGAAAAATACTTCTCTTTAGGATTTTGAAAAACATGAAAGCGTGGAATATAAACCTCCAAAAAAACCCTTTGTGAAATTAAAAGACTGCATTGAGCTTTTTACAACAAAAGAAAAACTCGGTGCTGAAGACCCCTGGTAAGAAAAGACATTAAATAATAGCGTCTCTTTTCTTTTTTAAAGTGTCACAGTGGTAACCTTTACTCTCATGACTCTTTTATTTGAACATTTATTTACATATTTATAATGGTTAAGCTTGTCTGAAAAATGTGTAAAAATAATGAATTTCTTTCATGTTTGCATATATTAAGTGTATAGTAATTACTTGCTGATAAAATGTAGAACTTAGTAAACATTGATTTTTTTTTTTATGATTGGTAGCTTTCATTAATGCAGATCATTTGTTTGTGCCTCTGTCAGGCTTTATGGTTTTCTTCATCTTTATACTCTCCTTCATAGGTATTGTCCAAACTGTAAAGAGCATCAGCAAGCCACAAAGAAGTTAGACTTGTGGTCCCTACCCCCAGTTCTTGTGGTGCATCTCAAGCGGTTCTCTTACAGTCGGTACATGAGAGACAAATTAGATACCTTAGTTGATTTTCCCATCAAGTAAGTGTAAACTGTACTCAGTACACATTGGGCCTTCTTTTTCCTGATATTCTTATTTTACCTTAGTAAATATCAGGTCTCATTGTATCAGTTTAAACCTTGAAGTTTTGAGTAGTTATAACTTGTAAGGATTACTATTTCACATTTTTGTTGTAACTGTATTAATTGGAAACAAGCACCCCCACACACACACAGTCCATTGACCTCTATGTTTTGACCAGTTATGACTGGAACTGATCTCCCTCTGCAGCATAAGAAGCTTCTTTAATGAGGGCGGGAGCCACACCCATCTTGGTGTGTAGGGTACATTTAGAGAGCACTTAAGAGATTATACTTGTTAGGAAAGTGGCAACAATAGGTTCTCCGAGTTTTTAATTCTTGAATGTTAATAAGGAAGTTACTTTTCACTTTTAATTGTAATTTTTTTCCTGGTACACTGTAAGTTAAATGTGGTAGCATTAAAACACTAATCAGAATAGCATTCAGTGTTGAATTATCAACTCCTAGACAGGGATTTCCCAGACACTCAAATCCCAGGGGTATGTGTATAATTTGTTTGCTAAATTTTCTCTGAGTAATTTTTTTGTATGAGGGGTGTATGTGTGTGTTATTAATGATTATGTTTGTGTGTGCATACATATATGAGAGTCAGTACTAACAAGGCACTAGAGTTATTGCATTAATTTTTTTTTCATCTTTTTTAAAGAAAGCATAACTTACCTGATTTCCTTCTTAACAGTGACTTGGATATGTCAGAATTTTTAATTAATCCAAATGCAGGCCCTTGCCGCTATAATTTGATTGCTGTTTCCAACCACTATGGAGGGATGGGAGGTGGACATTGTAAGTTGACAGTTTACCTTTTAACCTTTTTCCAATATGTAGACCTTTTTCTGTAAGATAGTTAATACTTTTTATAGTAATAAAATGTCAGATGTATCTTGCATGTAGTCATCATTCAATATTTATAAATGAATGAATCAGCTGTATAACCTTTATTTTAAAACCTAGTTCTAAAGGAATTAGTTAATCTTCATCAGCTATAGGACCAGGAAGAAGCATATTGTCTGTTCAGGGTGCTTTCCATACGTATTCTTCATTCTTTTTTCTCCTAATGTGTCAGGTAGTGTGTTCTCTCAAACTATGCCAATTTGTTAACTTGAGCAATAGGTACTAACTGTTCACCTCAGTGACTCTTTCTCCTGTCAGTTCATGTCTATTTAATTTGTTGTTTTAGCACTGGGGATTTACATTTTTTTCATTGTATACTTAATTACACCTAACTTTCTCCTACTCTAAAACTGAAAATGTTACTGTTTATGATCTGTTATCTAAGGATTTTTTGAGCTACCCAAAAGGTGACATTCTTGACAAAACTGATTGTGCCAGATTGTTGAGGCTGACTGTGACAGTTTACACTCTCCACCTGGTAGATTTCCATTCCTGTGATATGTCATTTTGTCATTTTTAATGCAGAGTTGATTTCATTAACTGATTAGGATTGTTAACAATTTCATTCATAAGTGAGAGTCTATTATTTCACTTTGTAATAAAATTTATGTTCATAAAATAAGCTAGATTGAATTTTTATATATATATATATTTCCTGAAATCACCAGAACTATATGGGAGGTAACTATCTAACAGGTATACTAGAATTCTCTATCAAACTATGGGCTTTATCCCATACAATTTTATATTTATGTTATTATTGAACTGTCAGTTTTCTTTTTCTTACATTTATATTATAAGAAAAAAGTACAGTAAGTATAGCCATTTCACCCAAATTCCAATTTATTTGAGACTACAGTTACTCTTAGACTATATTTTTGTTGGTTTTATTATTATTTTCTCACTATTACTTTTTAATACTCCTTCCCAAAGGTCTATCTTGCTAATATCTTCAAAGACTTTTATTAATTTATTATTTATTCATTCTCATAGGTTACATTTTTTTTAAGATTGAGAATATGTTCTGCAAGTGCATTGTCTGCTGTGCGGTTCTCAAATTCAGATTAACAAACTCACTGCATGCAACAGGCTTCACTCTGCTAAGTGCATGCAGATGTAAGAAAGTTTACAGAAGGAAAGACCACACAGCTCTTGAGTAGGGAACCCTAGTGGGTGGAAGGAGAAAAAAAGTCTGAGGAATGAACAAAAGAAGCTATGAACTCCTCACTAAAGCCCATGATTAGCAAGTGTATGGGAAGTGTTCTGTTAGCACACAGAATTTATCTTCTCTTGTTTTTTATTTAGGTTAAAGGCAGAAAATATTACAGTGTGTAAAAAGTAGAGATTAAGTGGAGTTATCAGAAAAGAAAATATCATAAAAAATTTAAATGAATAATAGAAATTCTGGATGTAGGAGTCAAGCAGTGCCGTTTAAGTCTTAGCTCTGCTGCATAACAGCTCAACTCCCTTAACAAATGATCCTTTTGGAAGCCTTAGTTTTCTATCCTTACTGTAAGAATAATGATAATACCTTAATTTGGGTACAGTGCCTGATACTGTGCCTGCTCACATACTGATTATCATTAATTGTTACTAGTTTTATTTTTCTGTGAATTAAATAATAATGATATTAATTTCTCTCTCTGAGAAAGTCACAAGTTTCAGCTTAGAAAAAAATTATTTCTTAGGCATTTGAATTATTAGAAATTATTCTAAAAAGCCTTTGTCAAATAGAGTGAATGAATACCAAGGCCTGATATAAATGATTATCATGTCATTTATTGGATATTTCTCGTGTAGGTGATTATAGAGTTTTGAGACTTCTCTCCAGAGTTGTAGATATTCCAGTCATAGAAGTAATTATATCTTTTCATTAGATACTGCTTTTGCAAAAAATAAAGATGATGGAAAATGGTACTATTTTGATGACAGTAGTGTCTCCACTGCATCTGAAGACCAAATTGTGGTAAGTATGTCTTCAGTTTCTGACGGTATGGGTCAACTCCTTACAGAGTGATATAAGTTTAACAGAAAAGAAGACTGGAGCAGGATGTGCTCCATTTCGTGGGGTCTTTGGAGGCCAGGTGTGGCAGTGCACTCCTTTTGAGATCAGCCAGGGCTACAGAGAAACCCTGTCTCAAAAATAGGAAAAGAAAGTGGCCTTTGTTACCTATTCTACACTTCAGTGGTTGCTGTAGCTAAAAGTGCACATTCCAATCTCAGTATATAGAAGATTGCTCGCATGGCGATTTAGCTTCAGAATTTTCTGGTTATCAAAACCATAAACTGTAGTGTCAATTTTTTTTTTTCTTGCTTTTTTCAAATGAAACAATTTTCTATTGGGAACTTGTTTTCCTTGAAGAAGTCAGTGTAGCTCTGACCTGCTCAGACACTAGCTACAGATGAGGGTGCTAGACATATCCATGGTCTTTAGAGTATTATGAGTCTTTTAAACTTGACATTACACGATATAAGTAAGTAAAAAAATTCGTAGATTTTTTTTCTTAAAGGATAGTTCTGGTATTTTTGTCACTTTGGCATTTTCTCATTAGTAGTAGGATGAGGAAATTCTCTACACTGGTATTTGTTTTGTTTCACAGCAGAACACATTTTTCTTTGCAAATATTGATTGATAGAAAGAAGCTATAGTGTGTTTTAAAAAGAAAACTAACTCATTTCAGAGGCTTGTTCTCTAAACTTTACTTGTTAGTTATAGTATTAAAGAGTAAGAAATTTGACACGGCTGAAGAGAAGGTAAGCTTAAAAGTTAAGAACTCTGGCTACTCTTCCAGAGGCCCAGGCTTTATTCCCAGCAGTGACCCACAGCTGTCTCTAACTCTGGTCCTTTGGTCTCCACCAACACTGATTCCTTTGCTTCCTGGATTAAATACTACTTAGGATGGGCATTAGTTTTTATTTTGTGTTGTTGTTTCAAAGGCTCAGCCTCTTAAAGCAAATTAATAAGCTTCTGAGCCCCTTTATTGGTGTAGATGTCATCTGTCATCACACAAATAGCTCCAACATAACCTTTGTATCTTCCCTTCTCTCCCATCCTTATGTTCACATGTGCGCTTTGCAGTCTAGAGCTTGCATGGGTTCTGAGAATGTGTTACTAAACCATGTTCATTGTACCAGTATCGAAAAATGTACCTACACAAACCTGTGGCATACCTTCCTACATACATAGGCAATATTATATATAGCCTTATGAGATGACATCTCTACAAAGACATGTTTGAATATTACACTGTTTTTTAAAAGTAGTTATGTGCCTCCATTAACATCTTCAATATATATATTTAAATTTATTTCACCTCCCACATTTCAGTTCTGTTTTTTGCTAATCTCCCAGCCCAAACATTCTAAAATGAGCTGCCCTAATTCTTTCTTCAGTTAAAAATTTCTTTTGTTTATAAAGCTAATTTGGGATTAATAATGTAGCTCTTTGATAGAAGCCATGAGTTTGATTCCATGCACATTCCTGTATTCTCGAAACCCAGGCAGTAGAGGCAGGAAACATCGGGAATTTAGGGACATTCTTTGTGATATAATGAGTTTGAAACAAGCGTAGGCTATGTTGAAACCTATTCCCAAAAAATAAAAGGTGAATTTGATGCTAGTTATGTATTTCAACAGTGATTCTTCATTTAGTCAACTAGTATTTGAGTATCTTTGTGTATGTATCAGGATGGCACAATGAGAACTCTGTTCTAAGCAGCTATGTATAATTTAGTATCTGTACCCCTTAACCAGGATATAGACAAATTAACAACCATATTATGGCAATTACCATTAAATATGTTTCTGTGAAATATAGAAAGGGGACTACCATGCTTGAGGAAACAAGAATATGGAAAGCCTGTGCTTCAAAGGTGATGTTTGACCTCAGACTGCTAAGACAGATAAGCAAAAATTACAGAGAAGCATCACAGGTGTTCTGAGCAAGGAGCAGTAACAAAGTATGGCATTTTAAGGGAACAGAAAATCAGTTGCCATGACTGAACAGGAAAGTTTGTATGAGGTTTTGAGGAAGAATTAGACGAAGTCACATTAGTGCTCAGGTAAAGAAAACTGACGTCCATTTTACATGTCATAGGTACTTTTATGCCCATCACTTTTCCTCAAAACCTCTTGTTTCTTTTCCATGGTTTGCTGCCTGTACCCACTCTCACACTCACTTAAATACAACATACACATATATGTGTACACACACACAAATGTATGCATGCATACATCCATAAAGCATTAAAATGTTTGGATCTGCTTATGAGAAAACACGATTTTTTTTTTTTTTTTTGTCTTTTGCAGTCTAAGTCATCCCATTGTAATACTTTCTAGATCATTTACTCCTGAAACTGTATTATTTTATTTTTCTTGACTGCTGAATAAAATCCCATTGTGTGCAAACACCTCATTTTCACTATCCAGTCATGTTAATGAACAGCAAGCTGGTTCTGGTTCACTGTTCTGAGAATAAAGTGGCAGTACATCTGGATGTGCAAGGATTTCTCTATTCTTTGTGCATATTCCCAGCAGTGATGTAGCTGGGTCACATGGTAGTTTTGGTTTAGTGTCTTGAAGCCACATTGATTTCCATAAAAGGCTGCGCTAGTTTGCACTCTCACCAGCAGTTAATAAAGGTCCACTTCCCTCCCTCCTCAACAGCACTTGCCATTTGGTTCTGGATCTTAGCCATGCTGACTGAGGTGAGGTCAGTACTCTGAATTTGCATTTTCTTGTGGCTAAGCTTAGTTAATATTTTTGAAACTACCTTTGGGCTATTAAGTTTCTTTTAAGAATTGTTTGTTTCATTGGTCTGATTATTGGTTGGCATTTTTGATTTTCATTCTGGAGGCTATCAGGGTTTTTTGCTTATAGTTTCCTTTGCTCTGCAGAAATGTTTTAATTCTCTATAAACTCATTTGTTTATTCTTGGCAGCCTGGACTATCTATTTTTGATACAAGAGCCACAAATATAGCTCAGTGGTTAAGAGCACTAGCTACTCTTCCAGTGGACCCTGAGTTCTATTCCCAGAACATACATGGCAGCTGACAACTGTCTGAGATTCTGGTTCCAGGGGATGCAGTGCCCTCTTCTGGCTTTTCTAGGCATTGGGCTTCTAAGTGATGCTCAGACATACATGCAGACTAAACAATACCAGCACCAGAAAATTTTTAAAAAATAAATCTACTCTTATGATTGATGGAAAATATTCTTTTTAAATAATTTTTTGCAAGCTAGGAGTGGTGGCGCATGCCTTTAACCCCAGCACTCAGGAGGCAGAGGCAGGAGGATTTCTGAGTTTGAAAGCAGTCTCAGAGTGAGTTTCAGGACAGCCAGGCTACACAGGATAAACTTGTTTCCCTGATATATGCTAACTATCCCAAGAGTAGGTTTCTTTATGACATTTCATGTGTAAAGGTGTGCTTCAGTTGGGTCTCTCCATTCTCCTTTTCTATTCCTTCATCATCTCCCCTGTACTTTCATGTCTTTTTTAAAAATCAGCACTCTCTTAATAAATTCCAAGTTATATCTTTGATATTTTTAACCATGGGGAGATGTTAATATAGTACGGACGGTTGCACTGGAGGTCAAGTGTGAGCTCTTAGTGTCAGATAGAAAGACATTCACCATAAAGTTAAAAGAAAGAGAAACAGAGTTGTATTTTATATTATACTAAGTAAGTTAATTTGTGTTTTGGCTGTATATATTCCTTAGTCCAAATTACATAGAATAAAAATATTTATTTTTAAAAATAGAGATATTTAGCCAATTTTGTAAACTTCCATTTGGTTCTGTGTAGTTTCTATTTGATTTATTTTTTGTCACTAAAATCTTTGAGTGTTGCCATTCTTTGCTTGTTTGACAGTCCAAAGCAGCATACGTACTCTTCTACCAGAGGCAGGACACTTTCAGTGGAACTGGCTTCTTCCCTCTTGACCGAGAAACTAAAGGTGCTTCAGCTGCCACAGGTATCCCCCTGGAAAGTGATGAAGACAGCAATGACAATGACAATGACATAGACAATGAAAACTGTATGCACACTAATTAATGAAAGTCCAGAAGCCATAAGAGAGACTTTCCTGCTGGTGGTGTCTATGGAAATGAAGTTATCCACCACATTAAAACAGAAGTCTGAGATGAGGAGTTTCAGATAACCGAATGTAAATCCTTGATCAGATTTTAACTTGTGCAGTACTTGAAGTGAAACACAATGAAAACTTTAACAGAATTGTCTCCTAATACATTTACAGTCTTGTATTTACAAGCTAAATATATATAGGAAATCACAAATAAATCCCTTTTAAGTTTGCTGCTGTTTTGACGAATTATGTTTTTTTTTAATTTTTGGATGTGACTTAATTGATGACAAATGTTAAATTTGTGGATGTTGGTCATTAATTTTGCTCTAATAATACTGCAAGAAAACTATGGCTGAACTTAGTTCTTGGGTAATGTAGTTCATGTGTTAGGCTGCTGTCTGCACCACTCCAGTACTCTGCTGCAGTGTCAGTGTGTCCTTGGAACACCAAATTTTCAAATCTGTCCCTGGTAATCGTGGGTCTATTAAAAAAAAAAATCAATCATAACATGAGAAATAATCTTCCTTTTATTGTATCATTAAAATGAAAAAAAAAAAATTACATTTACCTCACTGTGTGAAGAGGTTCTAGACTTCAGACTCCATCAAAGCTCATTTTTCAACTACATGTAAGTATTTTTCACTAAGATTGGAATCTGTTCTTTAAAATTTCAAATTTGTTTTGGTTTGAAATGCTTATCTCTAACCCACTGTTGGTCCAAAATTAGTTGTTTTTTTTGTTTTTTTTTTTTTTTTTTTGCTGTCTGTTGTTCTCTACCCCATTTTTTGGTGATTTGGCAACTTTTTAGCTCTCCCAATTAGTATAATATAAGGACAGGCTGAATAGTATTCTGTATCTGTAGTGATAATTGCATCAGACTTAGGTGAGGAAATTTTTGTTCATGTAGTAGCCTTTAACTCATTACTATCTTGGCTGTAGAGGTAGGTCTGTTCCCTTTCTCTGTGTGTTCCTGATGGAATTCACCATAGCCTTACAGCTTTTCTCAGAAGGTAACTTGTATAAGAGAGATGGCATTTGCATGTTCCCAGAGTCAGACCTGTGCAGCATATGAAGCATACAAACCTGGGGTTTCATTTTAGTTTCTCACAGTCAAGGATCCAGGATGCCAAATATATGTGTGAACATTTGAAACATTTTCATTTGCTGCTTTCTTTCCCTATCATCCAGTTGAAAGAATGTATCGTTGATTGGCATACAATACTGCCTTTAATAGGAAACTAAATGCTGGGGCACATTTCACATATGACTACCTGAGAAATTGCTTTGTGTCCCACTGTTATTAAAGCAAAAAGTATAATGTTCTTCACTTGAACTAATCAAATACAATAGATTATAAATTGTGTATTGTAAATAAAAATTCACTCTGTGAGTGCACATTTTGGTAAATTATTTATTTATGTTAGCATTTTAAAAGAAAAAGGAAAAAAATGCATTTGACCAGGATAAGTAAGGTATGTTGATCATGGCTTTGCTTTATATCTTAATATTAAAGCTGGTTTTTCATCCTGGTCTTTTTAAAGCTGCTTTGTTTTTTGTTTTGTTTTGGTTTTTTTCCCCTTTTTGTTTTGTTTTTTGTTTGGGATTTTTGGGGGATTTTGTTTGTGGTTTCTTTTTTTTTTTTTTTAATTTTTTTCTTTGTTTTTGGTTTTTTCTTTTTTTTTTTTTTAAATGTAACCTAACCTCCTGCATGACAGAGGTTAATATTTTGTCAGCACTTGGGTTCACTTGAGTTTACATTTGAGATGTGCATGTTTATTTATACAGATTTCAATAAAGCTATTGAAGGCCTTATTTAGTCTTTATTTCTTACTCTAGAACCGTTAAAGTGAACTCCTTGCTTCCTGCGTAATGACTTTATGGTTAGTACAAAGTACAGAGTGAGTCACGTCCAGTGGAGGATGTTGTAGACTTGGGTTGCTTTGTTCTGTGTTTTCACATTCATGTTCATTAAGGAAACTGCATGGCCTCCTGCCTGACTTTGGAACATGTATTCCTCCTGCCTTTGATTATTCTTGTTTGTAAGTCTACAGAATCCATATTAACTTCTCATAGACCTAGGTTATAACCTCCACCCTGATTCTCCGAGACTAGTTGCTTTGCTTTGTTTCCCTCATTTATTTCCCTCATAAATGGTTTGTAACTCATTTATTTTTTGAATGGGTCTCAGGCAGGCCTTCATCTCACTGTGTAGTCCAGGCCAGGCTCCAAGTCTTCCATCTTCCTGCCTCGGCCTCTAA
The DNA here is from genome assembly GCA_004025045.1 of Sigmodon hispidus. Classification (NCBI taxonomy): domain Eukaryota; kingdom Metazoa; phylum Chordata; class Mammalia; order Rodentia; family Cricetidae; genus Sigmodon; species Sigmodon hispidus. Next base: position 121,996 of record PVIH01001123.1, on the reverse strand, counting down.
AGTTCTGAGGTTACAGATGACCACCACCATGCCCTGACCAAGACCACATTCTTTTAATGCCTGTCATTAATTTCCTTCTTACTGAAAAAAATTTAAATCAAGAGTGCTGCCAGTGCCATTGAATCTGTCGAATGATAGCGCATCTATAGAAAATAAACTTTGTAGCATAAAAGGAACTATAAAAGGAGACATCCATGGTAATACAGGGTAGTAGGAATATATTTAGATTAGAATCTACTTCTCACTTTGCCTGTTAGTAATCATAAGACCTTGAGCTTTACCTTTTTAGTCTGTTTCTTCATGTATACATAATTATGACAATAATAGCCAGTGTTTATTGAGGGGCTTACTCTAAACCAGTCACTATATTCCAGCGTTTATGTGCATCATTACATTCCATCCCACAAAAGCTGTGTGGGAGGAATAGTCATCCTTAGCTCCCATATGTGTGCTGCAAAGTCCCCTGGTTACTCTGGTAGTGTCAGCAGGAGCCCTCAGATGCATACCGCCTCACTGTGTGACAGTGCCTTTCTCACCAGAGAGCCCAGATGAGAGCATCTTCTCTTCCCTCAGGAGGACTTTCATGAGCAATGTAGTACTTGTTACTGATCTCTCTCTCTCTCTCTGGATGGAAAGTGGTGTTAGATAATTTTGCTTCCCAAAATACCTTCTTCTCTAATTAGAAGAGTATCATGTGGTATACTTAACTTTTCATTCCATAATGGACTTTTCCAACTTATTTACATTACTCACTATTTTGATTAAATGTTAAATATTATGTGGTATATACTAACTTAAACCATTTCCCCAAATTCAATCCTGAATGTCAAGTCTTTTTTAACTTCACCTGTAATTCATTCATCTCATTTGGGAAGGAGAATGCTTGTGTGCATGTCATGGCACATGTGTGGAGACCAATAGACAGCTTGAGCAGGACTGTTTTCTTCTACCACGGGGACCCCTGAGATCAATAGAAGTGCCTTTACCTGCTGAGCCATCTCATCTTAATCTGTTTCTTAGTTGGGGGAGAGGGGGGCCCATGATTGGTTACCGCTGGGTAGCCAGAGAATTCTCTCCTTCCACAGATGGACCTTGTGTCATCAGGGTTCACAGAGTACCCTTACCACTGAGCCATCTCACTGGCCCCTGTGTTCATATTTATATGATCTCTATGAAAGACCTGCAGCCTGGTGCTTTAAGTAATTCTTCATACTTAAAATTTTGCTTATAATCTAATTTTAATAGTTCTCTTTATCCTTGCTTTCCAGACAACCAGGTATTAAAAACATACAAAACATTGATTTCAGTATAAAGAAAATCTGCTAATACCAAAACAGGTATTGCTCTAGGGCAGTGCTTTTCTCTATGAGCTAAGATGAGGTGAGACTGTCTTATAAGAAGGAAGCCAGGAGATGATGAGAGAAAAGTGGTGTGCTGGAGTTTCCGCCAGGAGGAATTTGTTGTCACCAGTAGTGTTCAGTGCTGGTACACAGGTGGCTTTTGCACAGTTGTCCTACCTGTTTGACGCTGCCTGCCCATTTGTTGTGATGCACAGTCGCAGACTAAGTGGGCCCGCTCTTGCCACTTTGGCTAAGATCCTACGGTAAGGACATCTGTCCCCTTCAGGAGGCAGGTCCTCAGAAAAGTCAAAAGAGCAATCAAAGAAAAGTTTAGTTTTGAAGCCAAAGAACAGGGCAATCTTCCTTTATTTTACTATATAACAAAATTGATTTTTTTTTTTTAGCCTATTGAATAATTTCACCTGTCTGAAAATTGAGATAGCTTCTCCTAAAGATATGCTGATACTTTAAGTGCTACTTGACCAGAAGACAGAATAAAAGAGTGTATTGATACCTTTGGTTTTGCAGTTGCACATGGGTGCTAAATATTGTTTCATGGACAAATTTTTCTAATGAGAAAAATATTTTTCTTAAGCATTCTAGTTTTGAGACATTTTAAGTCAGTGTGTATGCTTTGTGTTTATTACAGAAGAAATTGCTAAATAGTTGAGATGGCATGTTTTTATAAAGCTGGATATATTTAGCTTTTTGTTTTTAAAGAAATGGCTAAAAAACACAGACCAAAAATTATTTTTTGGCCATTATAAGCATTGAAAAATATGCCTGTATCATATTACGGTTTAATTATTTTCCAGCTCTGCTTTAGTGTACCTGCAGCTTGCTTGAGCAGTTGAAAGAAAAGACCTATATTGTGGGAATTAAGAAGTAGATAAACTACTCAAAAAATGAGTTATAATATTTTGGGCAAGAATTTCAAAAGGTAGAGAGAAAAGTCAGGCAGATGGGCTTTAGTATTGGTTTGTTGTTGAGGTTTGGTCCCCTTCCCAAAATTATAATTAATGTAATTCTGTAAAGGTACTAAAAATACAACTGCCTCATTGGAAATGGTATTTTAGATGGTATAATGCTGTAAAAATAAGATTACATTTTTAAATTTTTTTTTTTTTAATGTGTGTGTGAGTGTGTGCCCATGGAGGCCAAAAGGAGGCCTTTGGTGCTGTGGAGCTGGGATTACAAGTGGTTGTGGTCTGCCTGTCATGAGTGCTGAGTACTGATACGGTCTTTAGGAAGAACAAGAGGTGCTCTGTTAACTGCTGAGCCATCTCTCCAGCCCAGAGACACAAAATCAAATATTCTAAATGTTTACATTGTTCTAGCAGTTGGCTATTCTGCAGTATAAAGATAAGCATGATTCCTCTTGTGGTCAAGAGAGTAGGGAAGCAATTGTCTAGTGTCCCTTCTTATAAGGTCCTGATGTTGTCATTAAGGTGTCATCATAGCATAACCATCACTAAATGGCAGCCTTTAATAGAAGGCTCCATTGTGAGAGAGGTCTGCTCACTGGGATCGTGTGGCTCAGCCCAATTCCTACTATTTTAGTGCAGTCTCTTTTCTTAACCATCTTATGAACCCCTGTGTTAGGAGGCTCCAGACAAGAAAAAACAGTAGGATGTCCATGTGGAAAGTAATAAAGACTTGCTTGTATGAAGGAAGCTGAGAATTTCTAAGACCCACAATCATCAAGCTAGCCCCAATAGGGCAGCTCCAATCCCCATCCAAAAGCCTAACAACCAGGAAGGCCAATGACATTCATCACAGCCCAAAAGCCAGCAAGCTAGAGATCAAGAAGAGTCAGTTTACATTTGAATCCAGAGGCAAGGGGAGTCCAGGGAGCCAACCCAGGGCAGTCAGTCAAAAGTTCTTGAATCAGGAAGTGCTAACATCTTAGTTCCATCCTGGCCTTCAGTTGAGGTGAAGCACCTTAAATAATCTTTCCCAGAATCTTGAGATGCTGTTACCCAGTCTAGTAGACATAAACTTAGTCATTAAACCCCTTCACATACAAGAGTGGTTTAGACACAAGGTTAGACCACCAGAGTTCTGGGCCTATCACTTCTGTGCACTTCTCACCCCTCTCGCTTTGCTTCATAGAGTAGGGCCAAGTCCAGAATTTTCTTCCAAGAATACTTAGACTGAGAAGTTAATTAGGAGACAGTAATTCTATCTGTAAAAAATACCGAGCCAAGCAATGATTTTTCACAGGGTGTACAGTTGTTGAGGACCAGTGTGGAGTCCACATTCCTCATGCACTTGAGTCATCGCTCCCAACATGAATAATGTCCCTTAAGAGTGATCACAAGATTTAGACTGTCTTAAACTTTATGAAGAGGGAAGAGGGTCTCACTACTAAGGAAACAACAAAGGCATAACTATTGAGCCATGTCGTCTGCTATGATGGTGTTTGAGGAAAAAGGAAAGAATTGCCCCATCTGATTTCTTGCCTTCCCTTGAATGCATTTTACAGTTTTGCCATCTAGGCCTTTCCCATGCATTCTGTTTGCATGGTCTGCTTTATCTAGTGAACATTCACACGTCCTCAAGACTCATTAACCCCAAACTTTGTTTCCTGTGTTGAGTCAGTTGCCACTATGGCTATAAATTATAAGTCTGTCTTCCCCTCACTACATCGGATAGAATATAGTGCTGGAGATAATGATTCTGTACATAACTGTTTCAGGGAGACATTTTCTCAAGGCAGGCCTGTACTCCCATCTCAGGAGCTTGAGGCAGGGACAGACATCATAAATTTAAGGGTCTTATAAACTACAAACTAAGTTTAAGGCCAGACTGAGCACTTTGATAACTCCCTGTCTCAGAAAATACAGGTTGAGGTGTAGCTCAGTGGTAGAGCATTTGTTATAAGTAGATACCCTTTTGAGTGTGCATTAAAAATAGTATGTGGTTAGGAATACCCTGTGTCCCCAGTATGGTGGGGGGAGAGGCAGAGCTTCAGTGCTAGATGCAGTAACATTTTAAATTTAGTACATTTGTGGAAAATTATGTTGATTTTTCACTTGAATAGTCTGTGTAGTCTTTTCACATAACATTTTGGCTTTCGTTTGTGTTTTTTTGGATCCGCAACTTTGTTATTCTTTAGTTTTTCTTATAAAATGCTATCTGTGTACTTGTGTTTTTCAGAAAGGGATATGTTGGACTCAAAGTAGAGCATGTAGTAAGTGGGTTTTATTCGATGGTTCTTCTCTCATGATTGTCTAGGAGTTTTACTGGGAAGTCTTTTGCTTCTTTCAAAGAGCACCTCAGATTTCCACGTGTGAAAGGCTATCTTTTCCTGGGAATAATAGACACCCCTGGTGGGAAACAGCCATGAATAGCCTTCTGATCTGAGGGAGGAATATGCAAATAGTTATCTAAACGGGAGAGAGAGGCTTACTTGATTCTGTTTTCTGGTTTTAGTTTTGGGGACTTTGTGGTGTCTTGTTAGCCTCACTCATCTAGATATGGTCCTAGGAAACTTAGATAACAGAAGAGAATTGTCATCTAGGACTGGTGAGATGGCTGGTGAGTAAGGGCCCTGGCCTATAAGTCTGATGACCTGAATTCCATCCCTAGTGCCTACATAGTGGACAGAGAGAAACAACTTCTGTCAAGTTGTATTGAAAGCTCTCTATAAGCTGCAAGTTCAGATATTCTAATGCTTCTCTTTGCAAATTATGGATTTTTCAAAAGCTATTCTATTAATGCAAGTGTTTTGCATAGTGTTAGATTTGTGGCCTGGTCCTAGAGCCAATGTCCAGAAGGACAGTCGGTGGGCATACTATGAGAAAAACTTTAAATTTTGTTTGTTTTTATTTTTTATTTTTTTATAAAATGGAGGATCCTTCTTTAACAAAAGTTCCATCCTTCTCCCCCCCACACACACACACACACTCCAAAATTATGAGGTGGCATCTTGAAACTGGGATAAGAATGAAGAGGTATGTCACATTAACCCTGATCATATTCTCGTTCTTTGTAACTAATCTCAAAGATTACAGTCCTTGGAACCAAAAATATGTCCATCCATCCCTAAAACCACAAACATTGTCTAGTGAAGTTTGAACTTGGAAAGCAACAACAACAAAAAATTGAATTTTAAACTCTAGCACATAGCTCTTGTTCATGAAATTCCTGGTTTGGGTACCTTTTTCTTTTCAGGTGCTATGGCTCTTACCCAGGGCCTCACACATGGGGCAGGCAAGCACTCACCCTCTCAGCTGCATACTTAGTCTCTCTGACACTATCATTTCAGTGACATGCTTCACAATATAGATAAATGTATAGTGTATAAACAGATACTGCATTTACAATGTATGATGCCATTTGTAATATCAATAAATGTAATAAACATGTTTTGATCACTTTAATCTCTATATCTGTACAGTTCATTTTCTTGCCACTTTTCCAAGCGATGCATCACCCTCTATACTTTCTCAGTTCTCATCCTTAGCTGTTTTACGAGGGAGGATATGTACTATACACATAGCATGATATTGATGTGGTAATCCATTGTTTTTTATTTGCTAATTTAAAAGATTATAGAGTACAATCTAGCCTTTACCTTCAATCTAGGCACTTGGGAGGCAGATGCAAGCAGATCTCTGTGAGTGTAATGTCAGCCGAGTCTACATATCAGTTTCAGGGCAGCCAGCACAACACAGTGAACCACTGTCTTTTAAAAAGTGTAAATTTTTTTAAGTAAGTAAAGCATAGTGATGCCTGCCTGTAATGGCAGCACTTTGGGGTGACAGTAGGAGGAGCAGGGGTTCATGGATCCTTCTTGACTGCAGAATGAGTTAGTTCCAGACTGATCTCAGCTGCATGAAACTGTCTCAAAAAAAGTAAAACTAAAGAAAATTTTACCTTAAAACCTGTTATCAAAATCACTGTTAATGTAGATATAAAATAGAAATAATTGAAAGCACTGAGACATTTACTTGCAGTCATAATAAACTCCATGTTGGTCAGAGGGTTTATGCGGAAGGTGCTGGCTCATAAGGAGTCTCATAGTCTAAGGAAGTCCAAGTAGCTAATGAGCAAAGGAGGGCATTTTCTTTTTCTTTTTTTTTATAAAGATTTATTTATTATGTATGTATACAGTATACAGAAGAGGGTACCAGATGTCATCATAGATGGTTGTGAGCCACCATGTGGTTGCTGGGAATTGAACTCAGGACCTCTGGAAGAGCAGTCAGTGTTCTTAATCTCTGAGCCATCTCTTTAGCCCCAGGAGGGGATTTTCAAATGATGGTGCCATTGTAGATAGTCAGTTCAATTCTACACAGCAGGAACTACAGGGAAAACAATAATTGTTAAGCTTCAAGTATTTTCAAGTGCAGTTCAGCATAAAGAGTTTGGAGTTCAACTCTGACCAAACAGGAACTGCATAAACAATTTGGGCATTTCCATTGAAATGACTGGGCATTAGGAGTAAAAAAACCTCGAAATGGGCCTCTGCCTAATAAAGATCAAGGAACTAGGTACTAACTAACCTGCCTACTAAAAAGAATTAATTTTTAATTATTTAGGCAAAGAAATGACAAAGGTTTGAAGAGACAGTTGAGTATTAGGAGAGTGATTACCTCTGTTATTGCTTGGAGACAACCTCACAGCAAACTTCCTGATGCCCTAACATGAGCTGACACCATTAAACCAAAGTGAATAGCAAAAAGCCCAGAAGGACTCAGCCCTACCCAAAGAACCATAGGAAGCTGGGAGAGGAAAAGTGGTCTCCAGAGATGGACACACCACTTGGTTGTCCAGTGCAAATGGTCAGCCCTAAAAACATGGACTAAATGGGTTATATATAGGAATATATACATACATGCATGCAATAGCAGTGGAATGGAAGCCAGAAATTTCAAGGAGAGTGGGAAAGGGTATATGGTAATGTTTGGGGGGAGGAAAAGAAAAAGGAAAATGTAATTGCTATTCCAGAAGACCCAAAAATGATTACCAGGCCCCTCATGGTTGCTTGCAATATTCTGTAACTCCAGCTAGGATTCAGTGCCCTATTATAACTCCATGTACCAGGTAGACACAAGTGATACAATCATACATGCAAGCAAAACATCCCCACATATAAAAAAACTAATGTTTGTGAGCTACCTTTCCTGGATAAGTGTAGCTACCAACCCTCAACAAGAAGCCTCTCCATAGCAAATGAAGACCAGCACAGGCGCCTACAACCAGGCACAATGCCGAGGTAATAGATCATGGAAGCCCAGCACCAGTGGATACATCTCCATCACAGTTCCCGAAGAGACAGTTCCAGAAGAGAGTATAAAAGCCAAAGTGCCAGAAATTCTGCTGTAAAACAGTCTCTCCTGGAAATGGCTGTATAAACAGAATGAGGAGGGGGAAATTTTGTGGGGTCCCACCCTTGACAAATGACTACAAGCAACTAATGGCTGTTGGGAGTAGGAAAATTAGCTTCTCCCAGGGATGAACCCCCTTGTTGGTTGTCCATTGCACAGTAGTGATCAGCCTTGCCTTAGCCAACAAAAAAAGGCTCACCAACGATATAAAAGTATATTTGTTACACAAATATAATTTTGTAACAACAAAGCTCTCAATTGAAGAGGCATGAGGCATGAGAAAGGTTCCGGGGAAGAGAGTTGGGAGGAGTAAAGGGAGGAGCAAAAGTGATATAATTTTATTTTAACTAAAAATGTTATTTAAAAGGGTGCTAGTGAGGTGGCTTAGGTTAAGGGCACTGGTTGTTCTTCCAGAGGTCCTTGAGTTCAATTCCCAGCAACCACGTTAGCTCACAACCATCTATAATGAGATCTGCTGCCCTCTTCTGGCCTGCTGGCATATATGCAGGAAAAACTATATATAATAAATCTTTTTTTTAAAGCTATAAAAAGAATTACAACTAGGGGGCTGGAGAAGATGGCTCAGTGGTTAAGAGCACTGACTGTTCTTCTAAGGGACCTGAGTTTGATTCCCAGCAACCACATGGCAGCTAACAACTGTCTGTAATTCCAAAATCTGATACCCTTACACAGTTATACATGCAGGCAAAGCACCAATTCACATAAAATAAAAACAAATTAAAAAAAAATTACAACTAGTAGAAATATAGACTTAAAATCATAATGTATAGTCATTAGGAAACATAAAACAAACACTAATGTTTATTGAGAGATATTCAAATTTTAAAAAATACATTAAAATAATCTAAAGAAAAGGAAGTATTTTAAAGAATCAGATATCCAGAGGAGTGAGGAAATGGCTCATATGTTAAAATGTGTGCTGCACAGGCATGAGGACCTGAATTCAATGAGGTAGCAGAGAGGAACCCTGAAACTTGCTGGCCATCTGGTCAACCTAGTATTCTCCAGGTTAAGGCCTTGTCTCAAAAGTAAAGTGGAGAGCAATTAAGGAAGACATTTAACATCAACCTGTGGTATCTACATGCACTCACACACATGTATACACACAAAAATCACTTATCCTAAACCAAACATAACAGTGGTTTTGTTTCCATCATTTTGGAACTACATCCTCATCCCTTGTTTTGCTTTTAACAATAAGGGATCCCCACTAGTTTTCACGGCTCTTGGAATGTCTGTACAGCCCAGGATGGGCTCAAATTCTCAGTACACATCTGTCAAACCTGAATTGCAAGGAGGCACAACCATAACTAACTATATGTTTTTGGTTTGTTTTTTTTCTGAATGGATATGACCACCATGACCTGTGAAACATAACCAAACACAGAGAAAAAGGAACACAAAATATATTTAAGGAAATATAGGTGAAGTTTTTTTTCTAATTATTTTGTTTTTCAAGACAACGTTTTTTCGGTGTAACAGGCCTGGCTGTCCTGAAACTCACTCTGTAGACTACCAGACTGGCCTTGAGTTCACAGAGATACACCTGTCTCTGACCCCCAAGTCCTAGAATTAAAAGCAGTGTGGTACCACCACCACCCAGTGGGCCCTAATTTAATTTCTTTAAAAATAAATAAATAGGGAGGTTGAGCTCAGAATGTAAGAGCACCGACTGTTCTTCCAGGGGTCCTGAGTTCAATTCCCAGCAACCACATGGTGGCTCACAGCCATCTATGATGACATCTGGTGCCCTCTTCTGTATACTGTATACATAATGAGTAAATAAATAAATAAACAGGCTAATAGAGATAGCCAACAGGTCCTAAGTAAAATAAACAGTAAGATAAACACAAACATAATAATTAAAATCTTGGCTATGAAAAGAAGGTTGAAAAGCGAAGATGGGGCAAGGGAGGGAAGGAGTATGGATATATATTACACCTTTAATAAAACGTGAATATTGGGGAAAGCACACAGTCAAATCGTAGGCAGACAGCTTAGGAAATTCTTAAACCTTGAATACAAAGATAAACAGCTCAGTCAGTCACACACGCCTAAAGGTATTAAAATCCCAGCACAGGGAGAGCCGGAGTGATGACCTCCACCCATGATCTCACAACTCCAGAGACAAAACTTCTTCTGTTTCTGTGAGTTCAAGGCTACATGCCTTTAAACATGAAAGTGATAGAGTATATAAGGGCTTGTAGAAACTCAGATAGAAGCAACTGGGAGAAGCAGCTGGCAACCAGGAGTGAGCCTGAGGAAGTTGCAAGACAGCTTAGCTGGGCAAGAATTGACTGTGGTGCTTCCTCTCTCTGATCTTTCAGCCTTCCCCCAATAATAGGCTCTGAGTCTCATTTGTGACTAGGAAGTCTCATTATAAGAAAACTGTGTGACAGCTAACATCTCATTGGAAACTGGGATGGTCATAGAAAATGAAAGGCACAGCCTTTGAGGTTCTTCAACCTCAGTGGTTAGGTAGGAAGAAAAATAGGATTCTATATGCAAGAAGATAGCTTCAGAATTTAAGAAAATTCAAAATATTTTCACATTTAAAAAACTGAAATTTTTCCATTATTCACCATATAGTATAGAGATGCTACAGGAAATGCCAAAAGAATTTTTGTCTGGGAAATTCATAACCATAAAAGTGAAAACTACAAGAACTGAGAATATATATCTGGGGAAAAGGTAAGCCAAGTTTTATTCCTGAGAAATAAAGTGACTATTCAAAAGATAGTTTTGGATAGTTCTTGGGGCTTGAGAGCACTGACTGAGTTCAATTCCCAGGAGCTATATGGTATCTTACAACCATCCATAATGAGATCTGATGCCCCCTTCTGGCCTGCCAAACTTACAGAACACTGTATACTTAATAAATAATCTTTTTTAGAAAGAAAAAAAAAAAAGATTAGGATAGTTCTTTTTAAAACCAGTTTTTTTTTTTTTTACATTTACTTATATACAAAAGACATACACACAAAAGGAAGAATGTGTTCCATGTCAGTCCTTTGGTGATAAAAAAAAAAAAAAACTCAATGACCTAAAAGCAGCACTTTTCCCTCAGGAAAGCCTATACTTCAAGGTGGAGTGCACCAATGTTTTTCACTCAAAACTGTTGTTTACCAAAACTAGGTATAATGTAAAATATAGTCTTTCCTTACCTCTATTATACATTGTACAATAGGTTCTAGATAGACCTGGAAAGGTGTATTATTTGCAACACAGAGAGACTGTAAAGAGAATAACTTTGTAACATGTTGGCGTTGAACTGCTGGGAATCTACTTTGGTGTGGCTTTGGTTCTGTCTCCTGTGTTTTCTGTGGAAATTCTACTCTTCACCTGTGGGTTTATCATTAGCTTCATTGAGTTTAGAAAACTTTGAGGCTGGAGATGGCTCAGAAGTTGGGATCACTGACTGTTCTTCCAGAAGTCCTGAGTTCGGTTCCCAGCAACCACATGGTGGTTCACAACCACCTATAATGACATCAGGTACCCTTTTCTGTATACTGTATGCATAATAAATGAATAAATCTTAAAAAAAAAAAAAGAAAACTTTCAGCCTTCATTTCTTTCACTTTAGCCATATCCTTCGTTTCTCCAAAAGAACCCACTTACACAAAACCCCAGAGGCTGACTCGCAGTTCAGAGGATGCTTTCACTTTTCCAGAGTTTCCTTTTGAGTCATTTCTACAACACTGTACTAAAGCACAAGGATTATTCTTCTGCTTTCTAATCTAGTGTTAATCTCATAGACTGCAGTTTTGTGTTTTGTTGTATTGAGTTTTGTCGTGCGCAACCTCGCCAGCAAGGAAGATGCAGCACTGGATCCTTCTCTTTGCAGTTTATTCGGGCCTTTCAGATATCTTCTTTGTCTTTCACTCACTCTCACTCAGATGACAAAGGACCACTCTCTCACGAACGACCCCCGAGGGGGGGGGGAGTCCGCTCGTGGCTAAATACCCTCTGGGCCTCCAATCCCGGTAAGCCATGTGGACATTGCCCATAGGTCCTGAGGTGCGGAAGCAAGCCACCATCCTCGCCTACAGCCAATAAGGAGTTGTTTACTCCCGAGAGCACTCACCATCCCATCAGGAAGGTGGAAGGTGGAAACCAGCGCCACCTTTAGGACGTGGTACAACGCAGCTCTCCACAGAGTTTCTGGCTTGGCCTTTCGTATCTAACCCTGTGGCCCAGACCTGCAGACCTGCAGACGGGCAGACCAGCAGTCCCACAGAGACACACAGATGCTTATATTATTTTTACACTGATTGGCCTAGGGCCCAGACATATAACTTGCTAGCTCTTTCAACTTAAACTATCCCATGAATCTTATCTTGTTCAGCTCAGTACCTTTTCTCAGCAGCATTTCAGCTTTTTTTTTTTTTCCTCTGTGTCTCCTGTCATCTCTGCAGTGTCTCTGCTGCTCTGAGATGTTCCCAGAGTTTTCTGGGAAACAGGTCTGGTAGCCCCACTCATACTTCCTGTCTGCCTCTGGCCAATCAGCTTTTTATTAAACTAGTAGAACAGACAAACATTTACAATGTACCATAATCCCACTACAGTGTTTTATAGTTTTCTTGACCTTGAGTATCTCTCACATCCTCTTTATCTCTAATCTTGGGATATTTTGGATGTGGTTTTATTATTTTAATATGTTTTTTCTGATAATTGTAATGTCTGTATCAGTTTTGGTAGTGTCCATTCTGTCACCTTGGATCTTGTTTTCTGCAACTGTATATGTCTGATATATATTCAGTCCTTATTGGATGATAGACTTGTGAATTTTAGCTTGGTGAGGGATGAGATATTTTTCTATATTTCTATAAATATCCTGGAGCTTTGTTCTGGGATGAGGTTTAATTACTTGGAAACTGATTGTTTCAGATCTTTTTATGGTTTGCTTGGCAGCAGGTTCAGAACAGTTTCCAGCCTATCACCTCCAGGTAATTATCGCCCTCCATGAAGCAGTATTCCCCAAACATTCTTCCCAGTGTCACATTGTTATAAGAGGTTTCTGGCCCCAACTTTGCGGGCCTAAACCAGAGATTCAGACCCACTTTCAACCCCGCTTAGCCTCAGATAATCACACAAAGGCTTATATTATTTTTACACTGATTGATGTAGGGCTCACAGGTATAACATGCTCACTCCTTCATCTGAACTCAACCCATCTTGTTCAGCCATGCAGCTCGGTACCTTTTCTCAGAGCAGCATTTCATCTTGTTTCTTCTGTGTCTCCTGGAAGCTCCAGCCACTCTGTGGCATCTGTTTCTGCTCTGAGATGTTCCCAAGTTTTCTTAGCCTGGTAGCCCCACACATACTTCCTGTCTGCCTTTAGCCAATCAGCTTCTATTAAACCCATAGGCAGGACAAATATTTACAATGACAGGAAACGGGACCAAGACATGATTGAGTTTGTGATGGGAACAAGTCCTCCTGGAGCTCCAGTGTGAACCATTGTCGTTGATACTCTTTCTCTATGACTCCAAATACTATTCTAAACAAACAAAAATGTAGCAATAAAATGACACCTAAAGACATTCTGTTATACTCACAGATCAGTGCCTTGCCTAGCTATCCTCAGAGAAATTTAACCACTTGCAATCAAAAGTTAGTTTCCCTAAGACAGTGGTAGCATGCCTTTCTTTAATCCCAGCATTTGGGAGGCAGAGGCAGGTGGATCTCTGTGAGTTCAAGACTAGTCTGATCTACACAGTGAGTTCCAGGACAGACTCCAAAGCTACAGAGAAACCCTGTGGGTGAGGAGGGAGTTAGTTTCCCCTAAGGAAGTCTCACTGGGAGACAAAGTAATTCTCAAGGGTCCTTTGTGTATAAATTATAGCAACCAGTATAGTGTTTTTATGAGATTCCTGGGTGTAGGAATGAGTGGGTCTCTGTTTCTTGTGCCTTCTCTTGAGCTCTTTTCCTTCTGTTTGTTTTGCTCAATTCTAATGAGTCAGTTTTTATTTTTATCTTTATTATATTGTATTATATTATCCTGTAGAGAAGCCTGTTTGTTTTCTAATGAGAGACAGAAAAATGGTGTATCTGAATGGGGGGAGGGACAGGTACTGGGATGAGTAAAAAGGAATCAAAGGCCAAAGGGGTGACTCAGAGGTTAAGAGCACGGGCTGCTCTTTCAAAGGTCCTGAGTTCAATTCCCAGCCACCACATGGTGACTCATAGCCATCTATATAATAGGGTCTGATGTTATCATCTGGCATGCAGAGCACTCATACGTAAAGTACAAATAAATAAAAGTTTTAAAAAGGAAGGAATCAAAATCAGGATATATTGTGTGAGAAAAAAAATCTGTTTTTAATAAAAGAAAAAAAGTTTTGAAGGCATCTCTAATGCTAGCTAAGTCTGATCCTTAAAATCCTCCAAGCTGATCTGTAACTTTTGAGTTTAAACAAAGGTTACTTGCTTTCAACACCACTGCTTTTTAGCAACATCTCTTCCTCAGTCTATCTGGAGGTTCAGCAGCCTTTATATTAACGGGGAAACAAAGGAAAGATTGTATCCTGACATATGCCTTGCAGATATTGGATTATCAGTTTCACTCAGTGGTGTTTTTGAATATTCTATAGCACAATATCTAGTTGGGTAGAAAAAGAACAGGTTGTTAAACTGTACCAGTGAACTGCTAAGGCCTTTGTCTCTGTCAAACACCCCCATGTATTCTTACCTCCTCCATAGTTCTTTTGTCTGAGTGTGGGAAGCAAGTGGGTGAAGTTGGGTCTCAGCTGTAGTGACCTTATCCCTGACATATTCATGCTCCAGTTCATAGTTAACTGTCATGGAAAGACTTGTACAATGCTTTTGCTTCCGTTTACCCCATCTCTGTTCTCCCGCTGTCTTTATAACCTGTGGAGAGATAGGCTCTCCAAATTCAGAGCTGATTCTCCCCGTTCAACTACCAAGTTTTAACATTGGGAGGACTTGATTGAATCTCTTCCAGCTTGAGTCTCCTCATATGTAAAAGGCATGTAACCTTATACTGTTAGGATGGGGCCATGTAGGGATATCAGTAATGAGAAACTGGAGACATGACTCAGCACTTAAAAAAGCACCAGATGCTCTTCTAGAGGACCTTGGTTCAAGTCCCAGCACACACATAGCAGCTCACAGTCATCTGTAACTCCAGTCCCAAGAGATACCCTCTTTTAGCTTCTATGAGCATTCATGCAAATGCTGCACAGACATATGTGCTGGCAAAATACACCCATGCACACAAAATAAAAATTAAGGTAAAAAAGTTGTTAAGAACATGTGTCTTGGTATTGCTGCAACAATATACCATAATTAAAACGCTGATAAAATTGGAGACAGAAGGTTTTATTTGCCTTACATTTCCATATTGCTGTTCATTATTGAAGAAAAGTCAGGACAGGAAATCAATCAGGGCAGAATACTGGAGTCAGGCACTCATGCAGAGGCCACGGGGGATGCTGCTTACTGGCTTGCTCCCCATGGCTTGCTTGGCCCACCTTCTTATAGAACCCAGGACAAGCAGCCCAGGATGGTACCACCCACCCTGGGCTGGGCCCTTCCCACTGATCACTAAATGTGAAAATGCCTTACAGCTGGATCTCACAGAGGCATTTCCTCAGCTGAGGCTCCTTCCTCTGATGACTCTAGCTTGTATCAAGTTGACACACAAAACTATCCAGTGCAATCTGTAAGGTCCTTAAGACAAAGACATCCAAGTTCATACAGGCTGGCAATTTCTTCTGCCTGGCACCTCATCTCCAGAGAAGAGGTGGGAAGTTTAACCTCTCTTTTCTGTTTCCTTCTCACAGCTGCCTGTGTCTGTCTGCCTTCCGGCGGCTTCACAAACATTTCCTGGATGCTTCCTGTTTACAGGACACTATTTTAGGCTGATTCTATTTGAGA
Organism: Sigmodon hispidus; assembly: GCA_004025045.1. Classification (NCBI taxonomy): domain Eukaryota; kingdom Metazoa; phylum Chordata; class Mammalia; order Rodentia; family Cricetidae; genus Sigmodon; species Sigmodon hispidus. Next base: position 106,401 of record PVIH01001123.1, on the reverse strand, counting down.
TTTAAAAGTCCTGTCCTATTCTTTCTATATGACGAAATGAATCAATACTTTGACAGTCTTCTGCAAGGGAGGAGCTGAACAGAGGGGATGCCAGAAACAGAAAAACAAGGTGTTCTGTTTGTTCTCTTTCCTGAAGGAAATACAATAAGAAATGGACTAGTGGGACTACCAGAGGATATACCTTTTCCTTTTAGAACGTTTAAATTTAAATGTTCTTATGTGTGATTATCTGGCTGTCATCAGCACTGACCAGTAGGGGGCAGTAATACCCAGCTACAGAAACCACAGCTACAAGTGAGGTGGGTTTTTTTGGTTGTTGGTTTGTTTGTTTTTGTTTTGTTTTTAATTAATTTGGAGGACATGCTGCAGGGCTATGGGGAAGGTATTGGGAGGTGAACAGTAGTGGGGATGCATGATGTGAAATTTCCAAAGAAGCAATAAAAAATTATGTTTTAAAAAAATTAGAGTACACTAAGGAAATTCTTTTTCTTTTTTTGAAAATTATGTTTTAATCATTAGAATGAAGTCAGTACAATACAACTGTTGCAGCAGGAAAACCTTTCATAAAAGAAAGTCAGGGGTTTAGCCGTTATTCCCTCTCTGCTTTCTGAGGTTGGTAGGAATTATTTCTTGCTAATTGATTTTATAAAAGGATTAATTTGTTTTTTTTTTTTTTTTTAGTTTTAAATGCCGTATATTTTATTTATTTATTTATAAAAAAAGTGGTTTTTTTTTTAAATGTATCCCTCTGATCCCCTTCTGTTCCCTCCTCCCAATCCCTCCCAGTCAGCCTTCAACCCCCCACTCCCCATCCCCTACCCCAAAAGGGCAAGAAGTCTCAAGGCGGGTCAGCTCAGCATGGCAAATCCACTCCAGGCAAGTCCGACTTCCTCATCCTAATATCAAGACTGAGTTAGTCACTCTTCTGCAGGGAACGGGCTCCAAGGTGCCAGTCCACGCACAGGAACACAGTCTGATCCCACCCCTTGAGGCCCCACATATTGTCCATGCCAATTTAGGGGAAATTATTTATAACTTGATTACTGTAGAATCTTCAAATTCTTTTTTTTTAATTTATGTATTCTGTATACAGTGTTCTGCCTGCATGTGTCCTTGTGTGCCAGATGAAAGTGCCAGATCTCATTACAGATGGTTATGACCCACCATGTGGTTGCTGGGAATTGAACTCATGACCTTTTGGAAGAGCAGTCAGTGCTCTTAACCTCTGAGCCACCTCTCCAGCCTGGATCTTCAAATTCTTAAACTGTTCTGTTTTGTGCATAGTAGAAAAGAAAGACTATTGGTATTGTCCTGTTAGAACTCGGAAATGAATATAAGTTTCTATGGTGTTACCCATGGAGGTCCTCTGCCATGCCTCAGATCTGTAACAAACTAAAAAGAAGCAAAAAGATTGTTTTGTTTGTTTGTGCATTTGTTGCTTTATGGTCATCAAATATTCTCAACTGGGGATAGGGAAAGAGAAAAACTTTTTCTTAAGGAAGATAGTGAACATCAGCTGGACAACTTGACTTGTACTTAACCTCTTCCAGTTTTTGCTTAAGAAGTGGGCCTAGGCTAGCCAGGAAATTCCACCTTTTCAGGACTGTGGACATGAGAAAGGAAGTGGCCAGTGCGACAGCAAAGGACCGATCCTAGAATATCACCCTGTTCTCTGAGCTCTTGCCATCTGCATCCACCACTATCCAGCAAGGCTGTGCATTGCACGATCAAAGCCCAGCTCAGATCTTTGTATAGGAGACGTTTGTTTTGTCCAGTGTTTCAAGTGCTCTAGAGACAGCAGGGTCCAAGGCTAGCCTGGTGTGCATAGAAAGTTCTAGCCACTATTTCTTGAAAGAGGGGGAAGGAGGAAGGGAGGGAGAGAAAGAGAAAGGGGAGGAGAGGAAGGGAGAAGGGAGGGAGGGAGGAAAGAAGGAAGGAAGGAAGAGACAAAAAACCTGTGTGTTACATGTTTCTAGGGAACTAATATTTCTCTTTTCCTGTGATCTTTGTTTTATGTAAAGTTCAGTTCGACTTTCTACACATTGCACATAGTATATCTAGTCCTTGGACATGTGTTGCAGTTTTCATTTGTATATTTTAAGCTTTCTCTTAAATACTTTAAACTCTATTTAAAATTAAAAGATCTGGTACAGATAAAACAATTTCCTGGTTTTTTTATTTTTTGTTTCTTATTAATTTTGAGTATTATTTTTATTGTTAAAATATATTTAATAAGTTTAAAAACTTGAGTTCTGTACTTAAGGCAAAACCTGTTCAATATTTTATTAACTAGTGATAACTGCTAGGTCTGGAACCCAAATGGCCAACTGGGGCACCTATTTAACATATCAGAGTGCTCACTGTCTGCCAGCTCTGTCTGCACCTGTTAACAGAGATATCCTGGCTCAGTGGAAGGATGCTTGCCTAGCAAGTGCAAGGCATTGTGCTTTGGTCTTCAGCTCAAAAACAAAAACGAGCAAACAAACAAAGAACACGATCGTTACCTGCATAGAGAGATCTCTGAAAGGACCTCCCAGGCTGCACAACTGGCAAGAGTGTGCTGTAGTATCTCCTGTAGATATGACCCCCTCCTTGATGGCCTGTACATAGAGGTGACCTCTATGAGGATACTGAGGTGATGCTGGTCAATTTTCTGGACTGCCAAGGCTCCTCTCTAAATGTTCCACATGCATGCTGCCTTCTTATCTTTGCCTCTTTGTTTCGGTTTGGTTCTTTGTCCTTTGTTTTCTGTCTAAGAGAACCACCAAGTGACTATATGCACAGTGGTGTCGGTCATGAAGACAGAAGTAGCTTGTGCTCATTGGCTTTATCTGGGATGAGGAACAACAACTGAGAAAATTCCTTCATCAGATGATCTGGAGGCAAATCTATGGAGCATTTTTTTTTCATTAATGCTTGATATGGGATGGTTCAGCTCACTGTGGATGGGGCCACCCCTAGGCCCATATATTACATATTTAATAAAACCTGAAATATTGGGGAGACAGCACATAGTCAAATCCTAGGCAGACGGCTCAGGAGTTTCTTGATCCTTGAGTACAGCTGAGATTCAATAGCACATATATCTTTAATCCCAGCACAGGGAAAGCAGGCAGAGGCAGAAATGACCTGCAGAAGTGACCAGGAGTGAGGCTGAGGAAGTTGCAAGACAGCTGGGTGAGAATTGACTGTGGTGCTTCCTCTCTCTGATATTTCAGCCATTCCTCGATATTTGGCTCTGAGTCTGTTTCCTTACAACACAAATTTGTGCATCATGTGGTTTTGAGTTATATAAGAAAGCAGGCTGAGCAGGCCATGGGGAGCAAGTCAGTGAGCAGCACCCTTCCATGGCCTCTGCATCAGCTCCTACCTCCAGGTTCCTGTTTTGAGATCCTGCCCTGAATTCCCTTCATAGTAGACTAGGACTGTAAGCTGACCTATAATCCCGTTCTCCACAAGTTACTTTTAGTCATGGTGTTTTATCACTGCAATAGAAACTTAACTAGGACATTGCCCTACCCTGTTTCTGGGCCAGGTTAAATAAACATGGCTTGTCTAAGAAGACATCAGGATGTGTACTGATCAACTCATATCCTAAGTAGCCCTCTTACTTGCAAGATAACTGCCCAAGACTCTGCTGAAGTGAATAGACTCTAGGCCAATAAATATATTGATGAGTTCAAACTCTTTGCCAGGAAAATAAATACTTCTGTCTTCTCTCTATGGACACTAAAACTTTCCTATTGAGCCTATTCCTTTTAATGATTGTCTTATGTGAATCATCCAGTCTCATGTATAAAAAAGCCACACCTAATTTAGAAACTGGCTTTTTCTTTTTTTCAAATTGACTGTCTCAGATTTTACCCTTGCTTAAATTCTGACTTTTGACACTATTTTTGGATTTGGAAATTAAAGTGTTTGGAGAAGGGGGACCTCTGAAATTTTTGTTTGTAGCTATGATATTTCTTACAGATACACTCTAATGGGAGACAGACCTCCATTTCAGAGACAAAGCTATTGCCCTTTCTCCCTCCCTAGATCCCTCCCCATTAACAGTAGCCCCTTTAAGGCATATGTTTTTATGTGTACATGCTCCTAAAATGAAATTAAGAGTTCCCCTCTCTGGTCATGGGGACAAATAATTCCTCAGAATAATGTGTGTTCTCCCTAATTATAATGAGAAGTTTACAGCAACCACAGAGAGATTTCCTTCAGAGGGGGTATTCTTGGTTTTCATCTCAAACCCAATAACACCTAACACTGAAGTAGGGAAGTTCAGATTCCATGGATTCCCCTTTCATGAGAGGCTAATTGTTGTATATATCACTGTTCCTTTAGAAAGTATTGTTAAGCAGTCTGTGTGCTCAGGCCTCTGGGAACTGGAGGAATCTGTCCACTTGAGCAAAAGGAACGCCCAATACCAAGATGAGATTGTATAGGCAGAGAGTGTCTTGCCTAGGAAGAAGGAAGTCAGCAATGTGGAGTCTGGAGACACACACACACACACACACACACACACAATGCTGAAGTCCAGTTCAGAACTGGGAACTCAAGATTACATATAGAGGGATGTGGTGAGATACCTCAGTGGGCAACAGTGCTTCCTGAGCAAGTATGAGGATCTGAGTTCGAATCCAAGCATCTACTTTTACAAAGCCAGGCATGGCCTGGGGTGCCTGTAACCCCAGGTTGCAGAAAAAGGGAGGCGAGAAGATCCCAGGAGCCAGTTGGCCAGACAGCCTAGCCAAAATAGCAAGCTTCAGGGTCATTGAGAGGCTCTGACTCACAGGAACAAGTAAAGAGTCAGGACACCAAACACCCTCCTATGGTCTCCACCCACATGCTCATGAGGCCACATATTTACCCACATGAGTACATACACATATACACTATGCACAGACTGGTCTCCCACAAATGTTATGGTTTTTTTTTTCCAAAGCATATTTAGTATCCTAGGGGTTTACTTTCTTTTTTCTTCTTTATCCTTTTTGTTTTGGTTTTGAGACAGGTCTCCTTATGTAGCCTTGGTTGTCCTGAAGTTTGCTGTGTAGACTAGGCTGGCCTCAAACTCATAGACACCTGACTCTCTCTTTCCTGGCTGCTAGAATGTAGAAGGTGTGTACCAGACTGCCCAGTCTAATAGCCATCCTTTCTTGTTATTACCCTTTTAGATATAAACCTAACAACAGCACAGTGCATGAGTATGAGCAATCAGACACTTACTCTGGAGAAATCACTTTAAGGTTGCATGTTACCTAACTGGGACCACTTTAAGACAGGTATATTAGGAGTAGAAAGCTGGCTGGAGAGATGGCTCAGTAGTTAGAGTACTGGTTGCTCCTGCAGAAGAGCCAGGTTCAGTTCCCAGCATCCACATGATGACACATAGCCATCCACATCTCCAGCCCCAGTTCTACATGATCTGATATGATGTGCATACATACATGCAGGAAAGCACTCATATAGATAAAAGAAATAGGAAATCTTTAAATATTAAAAAAATAGAGAAAACTATTTGTTGTAAATGCTTCTGGTCCAGACTTCCAGGGCCTGGACCAAGGTTTAGTCCCACTCTCGGCCCCACTTAACCTCACAGACTTATATTACTTTTACTCTGATTGACCTAGGGTCCAGGCATATAATTTGCTAACTCCTTCATCTGAACTAACCATCTTGTTCAGCCATGGGGCTTCGCACCTTTTCTCATAGCAGCATTTCAGCTTCTTTCCTCTGTGTCTACTGCCATCTCCTCATTGTGTCTGTGGCAGCTCTCTCTAGTGGCTCTCTGGCATCTGTCTCTGTTCTTCCTGTACTCAGAGTTTTCTTAGCCTGGTAGCCTGGCCCATACTTCCTGTTTGCCTTTCGCCAATCAGCTTTTATTAAACCCATAGGCAGGACAAATATTTACATTACTAGCAAAATTCCACTACAGTTATTTTTTTCTGTAAGGTTTTTTTTTTTTTCTGAAATGTAGGTTGGTACCAACAGAGACTAGAAGATGAACAAACATTGACATGAATAGATTTTAAATTATTACAATTATTCAGGTACATTTGTTTTTTAAGAGAAGGCAGTCAACCAGAATTTTTTTTTATAGAATAAAGTCTCATTTTTTATTCATATATTCCCTTGTTCCAATTCCCTTCCTCCTCCCAACCCCTCTTGGTCAGTCTTCAGCCTCCCTCCTCCCTAACCCCCAGCCCCTCTCCAGAAATGGCAAGAGGTCCCAAGGTGGATTAGCTCAACATCCACTCCAGGCAAGTCCAATTTCTTCATCCTAATATCAAGACCGGATTAGGTGTTCCTCTGCAGGAAATGGGCTCCAAAGGGCCAGTCCACGCACAGAAACACAGTCTGATCCCTCCCCTTGAGGCTCCACATACTGCCCATACCAGTGGACAGTAGCCTATCCTTGAAGGGCTTAGTTCCTTTTCCAAATGGACAACCAGAATTTTTATGTTTAGATATTCATATCATTACACTAAACCCTCATATTGCAAGGAATTTTCAAGACTTGTTATTCCTTGGTGTCTGTGGAAAATTAAATAGTGGTTCCTCTCCACCTAGTAGCCCCAAATCCCTATACATTTGTAAGACAGGTTTCAGAGGAAAATCATTATTTACCATCTTCATCTTACAGGAGGCTTTCTTGAGTATTCTATGTCCTAGCTCACAATACTGTTTGCCTGTGAATGTGCTGATTGTGACACTATGGGAAAAGCTCAATACATTTGAATAGTACAGCCAGAAAGTTCAATGAAATTCCTCTTCTGTTTGAAAATGTATTAGCAAAAGAATTAAGGTCCCTAACTCCAAAGAATGAGAGTTTACTTTGGTATCCAGATGATCTTATTCATATTCTCATAAAATTAGATTTTGATAAAAAGAACTACTGAAGTTTTGTTTCTGAAAGTTTCAGGTCAATAAATAACAAAAGGCTCAAATATCTCACAAAAGATAGAATATATTTGGACATATACTAACTGTAGTTAGTAGGCTCCAGAGTCTAGGGCAGTAGATCTCAACCTTCTTAATGCTTCAACCCTTTAATTCAGTTCTTTATGGTTAGATGACCCCAACCATAAATTACTTCATTACTACTTTGTAACTGTAATTTTGCTAGTATTATGAATCATAATGTAAATACCCAATAAGCAGGGTATCTGATATGTGACCCTTGTTATAGGGTCATTCAACCCCCCCAGGGGTCATGACCCACAAGTTGAGAACCACTAGCTAGATCAATGGGGTTTGGCCCCAGGAAGCAAAGAAGTCTTCTCAAGTATAGGACATGTGCTTTTTAATCTTTGTGGTCAACTTGGCTGAATTTAGAATCATCTAGAAACATTTTGGGCATTTCCATTTTAGCTCAGGAAGAAGGACACCCCATCAACGTTATGTAAGGAAGCCCAATAAACTTATTAATTCCCCAGAATGGAATCTACTATGGTGGAATTGTGCCTTGGTTTGTGGTTAGTACCTAAAAGTAGGAGTAGACATTGTTTATGGCTCCTCTTGAGAAGGACTTTTAGCAACATCTTGACATGACAACTTTCAGAGATAGCTAGGTATCTGTTGTTAGTATTTCATTTCCATAGTGCTAAGTTTAAGAATATATTTGAGTAAGGATGTGTTACCATAGGGTAGTTGAGAACAAATGATTTGCTCATGTCTAAATATCCTTAATCATCACATTCTATGCTGCATGACTGAAATAAATGAGCTAGCTGCCTAGGCAAAATGGTCTCTGGAGGTTATTATGTAAAAGACAAGTACATTTCTGTGTATATAAGCCTACTAATAGCTGAAGAAGATTCCAGAATGTCTGATGTCATGCATTGCAGGAGGTATATTTGGGAGGTTTAAAAGCTTGTACTTTTATCTCTCAACTGGTATTATAATGAGCTCTTGGGTTTATCCCATAGATTCACAAACTTAAATGGTGTCTCTGGTTTAACTGCTAATCTGTAATGTCCATTGGCATTGTCAACATGGGGTTATAATGGTAATAAAATTAGGGTAGTAGTAAACTGAGATTGCTGTTGTGAATAAGAACAGTGGGAGGATAGACTGAAGAGTGCAGACAATGGAATTCTGGGAAGCAGTGTCTAAGATACAGATAAAAGGAGCATTAATGAGGTTCCAACCTGAAGAACTGAACACATAGAAAATTAGATTGGGTAACATTTGCCCTTTGACTGAGACAGATATTTCAGGATGACAGTAGACAAGTTTTTCTGTTAAAGGTAAATACTTGCTCACTGTTAAATAGATAAAAGTTCAAATAATAGTGGCAGTTGGTGGTTGCTTGGGCAGGGCTGTCATTTTCTTCAGTGGTGTCCCTACAGGAAAGTAGTCCATGTTTACACACATACACTTGAATGTACAACTTACTATACATATCTGTGAAACTGTCAAAGAATAAATAAACTAATAAAAATAAAATATTCATAAAAGAAATCAGGAAAAAAGGTGAACTTCTTATTTTCAATGAGGTGAATGAACATCAAACAAACAAACAAAAACAAAACAAACCCACTTCACACACACACACACAGCTTCCTTCTAACTTCAATTATATTTGGAAGACAATGAAAAACTTAGTCTGAGTAACAACCACTAAAGAGTCTTACTTAGCTCTGGAGAGGCAGAGGCAGATGGATCTCTGTGAATTCAAGACCAGTCTCATCAACATAATGAGTTCCAGGACAGCCAGAGCTACATAGTGAGACTGTCTCAAAGAAAAAACAAAACAAAATAAAATTGCATCTTGATTTCCCCAACTCTTCAGAGATGTAAAGATGGAAGGAAGTTATTTTCAGTTAATTGTGCCAAAGCTATTCATAATACAATCTCAAAACCTTGTGTTAGAATCTGCAATAGTGGTCCAATTACTAGATCAGAAAATGTCCTGGCACCTCAAGAATCATTCATCAGCTCTGAGTTCTTCTTTCTTTCCAGACGAAGAGAGACCCTGGTACACAAGCTGATAGTGCCAAGCAGCTAAACTTCTCCTGAGTGCTGCTGCAATGGACACAAACATGACAAGTTCTCTGCTTCTAACCCATCTGCCAATTCTCTCCTTTTGCTGATGCAAAAACACAACTCTCACCTCAGAGAGAGTAAGACCTAGTTCTGTAGCCAAATATGAATGACCAAAAGACCCAGGAACATAGATTCAGCTTGACCAAATATCATGATCCAACATAGTAGCATTTTCATAAAAGTTTTTGGTAACAAAGCAGAGAAAGTCATAAATCAAGGTATTTTTTTAAAAGAATTCCTCAGTGCAGTGGTTTTTGATCGTCTTAATAGCTGACCTTTTAATACAGTTTCTCATGCTGTGGTGACTCCCAACCATAAAATTACTTTCATTGCTACTTTAACTACTATTTTGCTATTGTTATGAAATATAAGTATCTGTGTTTTCTGATGGTCTTAGGTGACTCCTATGAAAGGGTCGTTACCCCTCCCCTGCCCCCAAAGGGTAGAGATCCAGAGGTAGAGAATGGCTGCATTACTGGAAACAATAGGTAAGTGGGTTACAGCAAAGTTGTTACAGGAAAGTTTCTGTTACACTGCAAGTAATCTGATCGTGATCACCTTTGAGTGTTGGAAGTTACAAATAACATATTCCTAAAAAAGGTTTTACTTGATTGCCACAATCTGACACACAGAGGTCAAACACAGATGACAATAAATAGCTATTACAAGGAAGGGCAGAGATAACCAAGACAATTCGGTTCCGGACCGGCAACATTCCTGTTCTTTATAACCAATAAGTTCCAATCAGTGAGTGTTATAGAGCCCTTAACACTCACAGCTTCCTTCTAATTTCAATCCACACAAGCTGGCTTTGCTCATCAGGACAGTAACCTGAAATTATTTTTGTTTCCTGCTTATTTTGCAACAGAGAAATGTCTTGGGTTAAAAAAAAAAAAAAAAAAAAAAAAAAAAAAAAAAAAAAAAAAAAAAAAAAAAAA